>CM030359.1:219568927-219833686 GCA_017893485.1 Hemerocallis citrina
GTACAAGTGAGTTTTGACTCACGGTTTGCAAGATACTGCCATGTATCACATTTTTTTTCTTTTTCAAAAAAATAAAGTGATACCTTACCGTATCTTGCAAAACGTGAATCAAAACTCACTTCTACAAGTTGTGTTAGCTTTTCTATTGTGAGTCCGACCTACTCGCAAAGTTTCGTAATTTTTGTTTTTCGTTTGTGCGGTTTTCTATGTTTTTCCACTTAAAAAATCCAAAATTATAGTTGTAGTTGTAGTTGTAGTTGTTATTTTTTGATATTTGTAAAACCGCACAAACGACAACAAAAAATTATGAAACTTTGCGAGTAGTTTGGATTCACCACACACAAGCTAACACAACTTGTAAAAGTGAGTTTCGACTCACAATTTGCATGATACGGCCATGTACCACTTTTTTTTGCTTGTAATAAAGTGATATATGGCCGTTTCTTACAAATCGTGAGTCAAAACTCACTTCTACAAGTTGCGGTAGCTTATGTGTGGTGAATCCGATCTACTCACAAAGTTTTCTAATTTTTGGTGGTTGTTTGTACTATTTTACAAATATCAAATAACTACAACTACAACTATAATTTTGGATTGAATGGGATAATATGGAAAACCTCAAAAATGGAAACAAAAAATTATGAAACATTGTGAGTAGGGCGGATTCACCATACACAAGTTAAAGCAACTTGTAGAAGTGAGTTTCAACTCACAGTTTGCGAGATACGGTCATGTACCACTTTTTTTTTCTTGAAATAAATGGATACATTATCGTATTTTGCAAATCGTGAGCCGAAACTCACTTCTAGAAGTTGTGTTAGCTTATGTGTGGTGAATCTGACCTCGCAAAGTTTCGTAATTTTTGGTTGTCGTTTGTGCGGTTTTACAAATATTAAACAACAATAACTATAACTACATCTATAATTCTACCATCTACAAATATCAAACAACTAGATACAATACACATCATAGGGATGGCATCCGGGTTGGGTCAACCTGCGACCCACCCGCGGCCCGCCCAACTCGACCCGACCCGCCTTCACTCGGTTCTGGTTCAGGTCGGACCCGTTATCCCAACCGGGTCAACCCGGGTCGGAAAAATCCCAATACCAACCCGCTCAACCCAGCCCGTCAACCCACAAACCCGTTCAAACCTATCCGAACTCGACCCATGACCTGCGGGTTTGTGGATTTGACCCATTTGGACTTTTTTTGGATTTTTTAAAATATTTTTTGTGCGCCAAATATATGTATATACATGTATACATATACTGAAAAATATATGTATATATATGTATATATGCATATAGATATACTCTAAAATTTATAAAATTTTTATAAAAATGAGTGTGGACATCAAAATTAATTGATTAATACCCATTACTCAATTAGACAACCCCCACTCTAACAGCCAGCTCCACCTCCTCACTTCTCTCATCTTACCAATGTGAGACTAAAAATTTTCAAAATTTAGAATCCAAATAGATTTAGTCCCACATTGGTGAAATGAGAGAAGTGAGAAGGTAGAGTTGGCTATATATAGCTAGGGTGGGGTGAGCTAATTGAGTAGCGAGCTATAAATAGCAAATAACCAATTAATTTTGTTGTTCACACCCATTTAATATAAAATGTACAATTTTATACTTTTTGAAGTTAAAAAAATATTTGTTGGGCCAACCTGTAGCGCCCCGAATTTCCAATATGATATCTCAAAAATACGTGGCACAATTTTCAGCATCAACCTCAATTGTAATAGTAAACATAGCCCAAACACAGATAATTTTTTTAACTTTTATTACATTAATTCATTACAAAACACAGCGAAAAAACAAACACCTTGAATTACAAATTCTTTCTTTTACAACACATTCTTTTACAATTTACATAAGCCATAACATCAATCTAGCATAAGCATCCAAATCCCAAAGCTATAGGCACCTACCTGTAAAATATGAGGCTAGAGATAACCCTAACCCCCAAAACTACAGGGCTCAGCCTTAACGGTGTGAGTGACATCAAAAGAAAACGACATAAATAAAACATAAAAGATAAAGTCATAAACAACATGTACCAACAACAAAAATAAATAAAATAAGTAATAGCAATAAATAAAATATGAAAACATCAAGGAATATGAAATAGTAAATAGTAGGGCATGAAAGCATTAAGTGAAACTAGACTAATAAGTGTCACGTGTAGAAAAACAGAAAACAACATGCATAAAACCAAGTCAAGAAAACACAGATGCTATATGATGACTCTCTAATGCATACTTGTCGGATTCTATGCATCCCACGATACATAGGTCCGGTGGAAGCCCTTATCGTTCTCCACTTTATAAGATTAAATCCCTCATTATGTAACTAATCCTACTACGGTGATGGAAATAAGATCCAGAATACTCCGCAAATAGGCATCACAACCCTCGACGCGCAAGCATCATGTAAGAATAGCTCGAAAACCGGAGAATCACCTCCCTACCGTGTACCCCCCGAATAGGCTTGCGAGGCCCTCGACGTGCAGACACACCAGGTACATCCCGTGAATAGGCCCGCCGACCCTCAACACGCGAATGCACCCTGCATGCTGCGTGAATAGGCCTGCAGACCCTCGACACACGAACATACAAATGTTGTCTCGAGACAGAACAACACACAAGTCCTGGAACGCATTCGTTGGACCCCAACCAAGAGCATATACTTACGTTTCCCAAATTCCATCACATCTCCACTAGTGTCTGTCCTTAAGTTGGTTATTATTAAAACACAAAAATTTCCCTTCTCTAGAGTTAGTACACCCTGCCGGACTTAATTCCACAACCCAAGACCCCACTGGTCTAAATTCATAAAATCTCATATGCCGGTTCACAGGACTCCCACCCAACTCCTAGAGATTCATAAAACAAAAATCAACACCAAAACTTCCAACAAAACTCACAAGTCCATCATCGAAACGTTTATATAAAGGAAACTTTTTTAAATCAACAAAATCCAATTTCATTTGATGTGTTCATAAAATTCTAGAATTTAAATAAAATATTAAATCCATTAAATAACGGGAATTCATATTTTTTGAAATCAGAGAATACCACAAAATATCAATTACTTCAAAGAAAACATATATATATTGCTATATGAGGTTATAGAAATACAAGTTTGAACAAAATACAACTCTTTGTAAAATAATGTAATCCATAGCAAAATATCATTTAAAACAGTAGATTAATAATCCATAATGGAAGAAATAGTCATTTAAAGAAACATCAGAAAACTCAAGAAATCCATCAGTCAGAACAGTGACAGTCGATTGTCGCAACAGGTCGGTCGACTGTCCTGCGAAAATCTGAAAACTCAATAAAACTCATCAGCCAGGACAGTGACAGTTGACTATTGAACATGGTCAGTTGACTATCGACTTCAGTTCAAAGACGAAGTAGTCGACTGTTATTGCAAACAAAATCCAAAATCTAGTAACTGACCAGCCAACTGTCGACTTTAGTTCGGTCGACTGTCAACTATAGCAGGTTGCAGTTTGAACATCTGTGCATGTTTTAGATTGATACATCGATTTACTTTATAAAAACACAAATTTTTAAAAACTAAATTCCTGAGATAGTTGGATATAACTTGTATAACATATAGGAGTTTATAAAACACATCAAAACATATCAAGATCTCAAAATAGAAATTTTTCACAGAAAATCTTCTAAATCAGTACAGTAGTTTCTATATATATATATATATATATGCATAGGGTAATTAAACATATGTTTGAACATCAAAATACATCAAATAGGAGTGGTCTAATGTTCAAAACCATCTCAGTATCAAAACCATCAAAATCCAATCAAAACTCTATCAAAATTCATAAAAGCTCTCAAAACAGTGGATTATGAATGTGAAGGTGTGTATATGTGTGTTTGTGCACTAGTTAAACATTGTGAATCCATTGTGTATATGTAGTATAAAGTTTAAATTCAACTCAGTATGAAACAAACCAAAATCCAAATCAAAACTTCTTCAAAATTTCACAAAAGCTCCAAAACAAGCTTCAGCCTGCACAACCACAGACCCGAAACAATTACTCAACTCCCAACTTTAAAACTTAATCCTTTAGCCCAACCAATCCTTTCTATAACTTGCTATACACATACCCAATTACCTATATCAGTTTATCCATGAATAACACAATTATAACATGCATACAATCATGTTTTATCCATCGAAATGTCAAGAACAAACAACATATGCATACACACAATCATGTTCCTCTTAAATCAAATTTTGTTTACCTTTATGGAAGATCATCATACAACTCAATATATACATTCAAATCAGCAATAATATGATTGAAAACATCCTACTCATGATTTCTATTAGGTTCTTTAACGATCTCAAATCATCAAATTACGGTTCAATCATCAATAATATAGTTCCATGAAAAAATTTCAATTTTTAATTCATCTACTCATCAAAATTCAACATGCTTTCTAATAGAAAAGTCATCACATACGACATGCTTAAAACAATAAGAAAACAAACATATGTCACTCACCTTATTGAAGAATCAACCGAAGAAAAATAAAGAGAATAAGAAAATTCTTCCTTCGAAAGATAACCAAGATCCTCGCTTTAAAACTCCAAGAAAATAATAATAAGACTTCCCTTTGTGATGTGCAGCAAAGAGATGGCTGCACCCTTATAAATAGGCCGAAAAATAGGGTTTTAGGGTTTGTGAATAGATTTGTAAAATACCTCTTTTAAATATATCTTTACATATATAGATCCTTATACTTGGAAACTAAATAAAACCAACTTAATTGAGATTTAAAAAACAAGAACAACTACTTTATTATCAGCCGGCACTATTTTGAAAATCCAGAAAAACGAAATTGCACTTTTGCCCCTCTAAGTGGCAATTTTGTAGTAAAACCGTTGTTTATCAAAACTTACAAAATAAACCAAATTTATTAAAACAAAAAATATACACTTTGCCTCTGAGTTGACTAGGCTTCATGCCCAGCCCAAAAATTCGAAAATCTTGAGTTTTTACTCCAAGCGGTAATTTTGCACAAAAGTCATCTTTTTGTAATATTTGCAAATAGGTCAAATAATTATCAGAAACATCCAGAAAATTCACAAATAATATATAATAATAATTAATTGTTTTCTCCAAAATAATTTTTGACTTTGAACTTCCCAAGAAAATATTTGCACGTGTTTTGTACGGGTAAAAAGGTAAATTTCAGAAAAATATTTATTAAATAAAAAAATCATTTTAATTCATTTATTAATCTTAGAAAGATTATTTAAAAATCTGGGGTATTACACAACCCATGACCTGGCCCGGCACGGGTCGGGTTGAACCCGTATGGGTTCGCGGGTCATGCAGGTCGAGAATTTGACCTTTGAACCCAGCCTGGCCCGGCCCAAATATTCACCCAACCCGACCCGAACCCGCCCATTACCCGGGCCAGCCTGCCAAGCTGGGGCCAGAACCGGCCTGCACAGCCCGAATGTCATACCTAGCTATACACATCATAGAAATAAATTAAAAAAATTAACTTGTGCAAATTATTGATTATGAATAGCAAGTATTGATGTCTAATTATAAAAAATTAGGATTTTAGATTACCTTGCACAATGCGGAGTTGTACGGCGTAGATGTTGACGGCGATGTGTACAGATTTTAACAGCAAAATAGGGTTTTGAGTTTATGATAGGGTTTCAAAGTTTAGAGGAGGAGGAGTGGGTTATAGGGTTTTTTGGGGGGAGCTTCACGATCAGGGAAAGGCGAGATTGGAGCTTGAAAAGGCTTAGGCTATCAAAGATTGGAGCTTTAGCGGCATCGAGCTGTTGGGAGGAGGAGGAGGAGGAGGCTCGGGAAGAAATCTTGAGAAGGGGAGGAGGGGCTTGAGAAGGAGGAGGCACGGGCGGGAGGATATCGATGTCGGGATTGGGTTTTTTGTTTGAGTTTTGGTTGGGTACAGGTAGAGTGAGAGAGAGATAGGAGAGTGAAAGGGTGAAATAAAATTAGCTCAAAAAACCAAAAGAAAAGAAAAGGAGAAATGGAAAAGAAATAAACCTAACTTTGAGAGAAGGGATATGGACAAGAATTGTGGTTACATGATCTTCCATTTTATCAAAAGAACTACTATCCTCATGTAACATTTGATACTAAAGGGCATAACCTCACAAAAAAGTTTCTTTCTCTAAAAAAACCCTAGAGAAAGAAACTCCCAAATTCAAATATCCAAAGTCAAGCGACGACGACTTCGATCGGGAAGCGGGGGAGTCCCTCCTCTTCCTCCCCCCCCCCCCATTCCTACTGCCGCAGCGGTGTAGAGGGGTCGGAGATCGCCATGGCTTTGTGATTTCAGGACCTGTAGATGTGGTTGGCGACGTCGAGGCAGCATAGATGGCGTGTCCATGGAAAAGCACTGTCAGGGGATGTTGTGGCGGCGTCGAGGCGGCAAAGTTGGATGCTTCAAGAATCCAACGTGGAGGAGGAGTAGTTTGTTGAAGGTGCTCGGTCTCCAACGCCGGGGCTAAGAGGAGTAGCTTGCTTTGAGACTCCAATGCCGATGTGAGAAAAAGCACTTCTTGCTTGGAAGAGAAATCAGACTTGGGAGTGAAAGAAAAAGTTGAACAGAGAAAGAATATAGAATGAAGGATCCCTCTTATCCAGGGTAATCTTAGAGATCTTGGTCTCTAGTTTTGAGAATCACTCGACGGACTCGATGGTGTAGCTAGAAGTTTGTCTAAGCAACTATAGAATAGAAGAATTTTAGAATCAATCAATATCAGCCTGAAGATCGGATGGATCTCCGAGAATCGATGTTCTCCGTGAATGTCTGGTGGAATTCCTTGGACAACCGGGGCTAGGTCGGCCAGGGTGGTTGGGGTTGGCCGGAGAGAGGCTAGGGGAAAGGCGATAGATCTGATATTGATTGAGTTGAAATGGATTGATTGATTGATGGATGATTGACTGATTGATTGGTTGGTTGGTTTTTGAATATTTGAATTTCAAATTATTGTTTGAAATTCAAATTATATTAGAGAAGGAGTAGAGGGGGAGATTTGAATCATGTTTGAATTTCAATTTAGATTTTGAATTTCAAAATATTTTTGGGAGAGCGGGAAGAGGATTTGTGGGGTAACAAGGTGAGGGAGAGTGTGTGTAATGGTGAATTTTGAATTTCAAATTTGAGCTAGAGATTGAAAGTCAAATAACATTGTTGGAGAGATTGGCGAGTGCAAGCATTACATTTGTTGGGCGGTGATGTTCGCACACGAAATAGATCATCTATAGCATCGACCTGATGGTCAAAAACAGTGACTACTGTTGAGGGTTGGATTTGATGCAATCGGAAGAAGGCATCGTAGTGGGGTTGGTTAGGCAGATCCAAGACGACAACGTCATTGGGAAAAGAGTAAGTATGCCAGCAAGAGACGGTGGATGTGTTTGTGGCCATGATGGATGCTTGGGGGTAGGTGGAGGGAGTTTCTGGGGTGGAGAATTACTTTGATGGAGTTTGAATCTCAATTTAGAGTTTTGAAACTCAAATTACAGTTCGGAGGTGATGAACATGTGCGAGGGCTTTCATCTGTGCTCTTGGTCGTGATTAAGAGTTCAGATTGAGTTACTTAATTTTGTCCTTCATTAACGATCGTTGGTGATGATGCTAATCCTCACCATTACGGGGTACGATTTTGTCTACATCGTTAGGATGATATGCAAGTCTTCGATATGTTGGAGGATGTACAAGCTGTGATAGTTGTAATAGATGTGCAGGTTGGCGCCAATATGGTAGATGTCCGAGTCGTCGCTAGTTTGGGAGTTTGAGCGAGGTTGTTGTTGTGGGGAGAGTGATGTGAGTTGTTACTAGTCTGCTGATGGCCAAGTTGTCACAGAGACGGTGTTCGGGCTAGTCATCAGCAATGTCGTGAACGGAATATCGCCACCATGGTGGTGAATGAGCTGAGCGTCCCAGATTAGAGAAGTGACAAGTCGTCACTGGATGGGCAGAATGGCAAGTCATTATCAAAATTGTGATTAGGCGAGTCATCTCTGGTATGTTATTTTGATTAGGTGTCACCGAATGGGGGTAGAGAAGTCGTTGCTGGAGTGGTGTTCAAGTTAGACGTTGCTTGAAGGTGCATGGGCAAGGTGAAACTATGGTTGGTGCTCGATGAGTCGGTATCTGATTGATCAATAGGAATTTTGCATGTGTCTCATCTGATAGGTGGGAGAACAAATTACAAGTGTCTTCGTCTATAAGTTTAGCTAGGAAAGGGACTAGTTAATATTGTAGGCTTAACTGTGTAATTATTTTCTGTTGTTCCGTTCTAAGAACAGATAGATGTCATATATTTGTAATACTTGTTTCGTTAATTATATATCTTAAGCTAATAGGCCTACCGCATCTCTCCTTTCTCTATTTTGAAATAGATAAAGGAGAGTAGAAGTAGGAACTTACACGTGCAGCCCACACCAATTGCCAAAACAGAATTAATTTAAAAAACACCAAAAAAAGCCTTTCCTCTTCCACATCTCTCCAAAACCCACAAACCCTAACTCTCCCTACCCCAAAACCCACCCACATCTCCTCACCGGTCCGTCCCTACCGCCGCCCGCCGTCCACCCCGCCCTGATCTCGCCCGTCACTACCCTCCATCGCCGCCTCCCACCGCCCGTTCACCACCTCCACCTCCCACGCTCCTTGCCACTGCCCATGCTTCTCCCGCTGCTCGCGCTTTCCGCCTCCACCTCTACTCTGCCGCCCATTCGCCTCCTCCACCTCCCGTACGCGCTCGCCGTCCGATCTCGCCTCCTCCACCTTTACTTCGCAGCCCGTTTGCCACCTCCATCTCCCACGCTCCTCGCCACTGCCCACGATCCTCCCGCCACTCGCACTCTCTGCCTACGACTCCCACGCTCCTCCCGCTTCTCGGAATCAGCTAGAAGTGGGCGCTAGGGTTTCGTCTTTTCTTCCGATTTAATAACCAAAGGTTATTTAAATGTTAGTGTAATTATGCTATATCTAAATGCAATTGGCAAATGTAAGACAAGTCTTCTACTTTTAATTTATAATGTTGTAATTTTAATTGAATTTTAACAATTATAGTGTATCATTGCTTTTGTTTTTTGCTAGAATGGAAAATATACAACGAAAAGAATGCTTTTTGTCAAAGACTATTGCCATTGTGGGGTCTATGACATTGTCATGTCGTTTAGATATGATTAAGTTCATTATAACTATAATCTTTTAGTGCAACGTTGATGAGATTTCAATTAGCATGTTTAATTTAGGAGAACCAAAAGTATAACGAGTCAACTAGATGAAAATGGAATTTGAATTTCAGAATATGAGTGATTTATTAATATCGAAAACTAAGATGTCGATCAATTAAAATATACTATGTGTCTGCAATTTTTTTCTTAATTGAAAATAAATTGGGCATTTCTTTAAAATATGAACATAACAAATGATCATTCATTGTGATGACATAGTTTAAATTATTGCATATTTCAGAATATTTAGCAAGAATAATTTCACATTTTATCAATTTTCTCATTTTTAAAAAAAAAAGTCTTTGTCTTCTACTTTTAATTTATAATGTTGTAATTTTAATTGAATTTTAACCATTATAGTGTATCAATGCTTTTTTTTTTGCTAGAATTTTTGATTTTTTATTAGCATTATTATGTTTTATTTCTTTAATTTTCGTGTTCTTTTTCCAGTTTTGGGATGAGTTTTAGGGTTTTGATGAAGTTGAACAACGAGACGGTCTCGATTGAACTCAACCACGCCACTACTATTCACTGCAGATACCTTCCTATCTTATTTTAAGCTGTGCAATTTACACAAAATAATACTAATAACTTATTAATAAAGCGGTGACGCAGTTACCTTTTTATGAGGAAATAAAAAACCAAAAACATTTGATACTAAACGAAGAGAATCGCTTTCAAATCAGAGATCATGGAAACGAATATCTCAAATATATTTCATTTGTTAACTTTTTGGTACTTTTATATTATTAGGTAGAAAATCCTACACTCTATCTCCTATTTGTGGAAATAATTAATTAGAGATTGTATCTTTGGTCAATCTGTGATCGTCATTATACACTAAAGGCAATCTGCACGTGTGATATGCTCATCTAAACAAAATTTTTTAAAAGTAAATGCTCTAGCATAGTAACTTCGAACTTGATATCCCACTTTATCCATTGCAAACCCTAATCATACTTTTTTACAAATCTATACCAGTATTAAGCAAAGCAGGGATGACAAGTGAGCCGGGTCAATTGCCGACCCGCCCACAACCCGCCCGGTTAACCTAGTCCGTGTAAGAGCGGTGCGGGTTCGGCTCGAACCCGTGAACAGTAACGAGTTGACCCGGGTCGCCTAAATAACGAATCGAACCCGGCCAACCCAGCCCGCGAACCCATTACAAATTACCCAACCCGCCCGCCAACCCACGGGTCGACCCGCGGGTTACGAACCGTTTTACCTGTTCGGGTCAAACGTTCGACCCGCCACGGGCCGACCGTTGACCCGCGGGTCAGCAAGCCGTTGGGCCACTGTTCACCAGAGACGTTACAAACGGCTCTTAAAGCGGTTTGGCTATTTTTTTGGTTTTTTTTTTATTTATACCCTATAAATACCCCCCCCCCCCCCCCCCCAAAAAAAAAAAACCCCATCAAAAAAATCACACCTTACTCTCTTACTCTCTCTACTATTATTACTCATTTTTAAACAATTTGTGAACAATTGAAGTATTGAATAAACAAGTGTTCAAGCCATATACACGATCAAATTCTGATCGTATCGAAATGAAAATTCAACGTCTTCATCTCTTCAACTCTCGTCCAACTCCAAGTGATCAAGTCTTCAACTCTCCCA
This sequence comes from Hemerocallis citrina, assembly GCA_017893485.1. NCBI lineage: Eukaryota > Viridiplantae > Streptophyta > Magnoliopsida > Asparagales > Asphodelaceae > Hemerocallis > Hemerocallis citrina. The sequence continues at coordinate 219,579,839 of CM030359.1, forward strand.
CAAGCTCTCCCCAACTCTTCAATTCCGGATTTGAGGAATTCTATTTCTACTTCTATTCTTATTTTCACGAATTTTTTTATATACGCGTATCCACGGTGAACGGTATCAAAATTTCATACCTCTCTTCTTATTTTATTTTTGTTGTAGTTATAATTATTGTTGGTTTTTTGATCTTCTTTATCTCAACCCTCTTGTTTTCAAGATTTTTTTTTATAATTCATCGTTCTTACAATGTGTAGTTTTTTTTACATACATTACTACATTATGTCTAAATCACGCGGTAGCAGTCGTAGCCAAAGTGGGCAAGATTCCTCCTCTTCTTTCCGTAGGCCACAAATTGTCCCAATTAGTGAGCCCGCCGAAGAGTACCATGATCCTCCTACCCAACAATGTGGTACACACGACGAGGTTGTAGGTGACATACAATTAGAAGAAGAAGAACAACAACAGCAACCAACCGAAACCACACAACCCCGCAGTAGTAGGAAAAGTAAAGGAGAAAGTAGTGACTGGCATAAGTTTTACGATTATATCTCGGACGAAGAAACTCCGGGTATAGGTTTGAAAGTTTGTAAAACATGTTCTAAGGCATACAAATTCAAGGAGGATGATGGCACCGGTACAATTAGTAAACACATCCAAAATAACCATAAAGAACTTCTTGTTGACCTACCCGGCCAACAAAAAATCAACCCTAGGACCGGTCTAGTTGATAGCCACCCTTATGATTCCGACCTTGTTCATCAGGAAATGGCCCGATTAGTAATAAAGGAAGAGTTACCATTTTCCTATCTCGAGAGTAGGAACTTAGAAAATTTTAATCAAACGGCCTTAAACCCTCATTTTAGAAAAATTCCGAGAAATACTTGCAATTCATATTGTTTTAAAGTGTACAATGAAATGAAGGACGCATTGATTGTAATTTTATGGAGTTTAACTTGTAGAGTTAGTTTAACTTCGGATTGTTGGACGGGTGTCAACAATATTCCAACGATGGGAATAACCTGTCATTGGATCGACAATGATTGGATTCTTCAAAAAAGAATCATATCACTTGTGGCATTGCCGTATCTCCATAGTGGCGCTGAAATAGCAAACTGTATTTTAGAAATTTGTGATGTTTTTCATATTCGCGATAAAATTATGGATATTAGTTTTGATAATGCATCTAACAACAATGCAGCAATTACTACTTTAAAATCCGCATTAAACCCTCCATTTGACAATATTTTTCATGTTAGATGTGCATGTCACATTTTAAATTTATGTGTTCAAGATGCATTAAAAATAGTCGATCCATATATAGTTAAAATTAGAAATTGTGTACATTTCATTGCATTAAGTCCCAGTGTATTTCAAGAATGGAAAAATTGGTGTAGGATTTCAAATGTACCTTTTAAAAGATTTCCAAAGAATGTTAAACACCGATGGAACTCTACTTTTGATTTACTACATGTTGTTACCGAATATAAAGCAGTTGTAAATAATTTTTGTATCGCAAAAAATATGCACAATTTTGAAATGACTCCCACCAATTGGTATTATGCCGAATCTTTGTTGAAATTTTTAGAACCTTAAAAACCGCAACTTTAAAATTTTCAAAAACATATGAATCTACTTCTAGTAGCATTTTTATTTTATTAGTTAGCATGATGCAAACATTTAACGAAATGTTAAATGATACTTATGTTGGTGATATTGTACAACCTGCATACAAAATTTTTTTGAAGTATTATTTTCATCCTCCTATGTCGATTTGTATTGCTACCATTATGAATTCTCGTATCAAATTAGAAGGTACGAAGAGTTTGATTGAAATGTTTTTCGCATTACTTGGGGAAAATGTAGAAATAATAATTGATTGTGTTACTTTTTTAGTTCAATTTGAATCTACATTAAATAACTTGTATGATTATTATGATAGATGTTTTACTTCTAGTAGTACAACTTCTGTAATTAGTTCTTCTTCTGCTACTTCTAAAGGTAAGGGTAAGAGTAAATTTGATGATAGAATATTTAATTTACTTGCACAAATTCAATTCAAAAAATCAAGAACTAATCAACCAAATGAATTAAATTGGTATAACCAACAAGATTCTGAGTCTTCTTCTTCTCCACTAGATATTTTACAATGGTGGAAAGACCATGAACACACTTATAGTATTCTGTCAATTATGGCTAAAGATTTACTAACTCCTCCTGTCTCTACAGTTGCTTCTGAAAGTGCACTTTCTTCAAGTGGCAGAGTTCTAACTGATTACAGGAATCGCTTGAAGCCCGACACATTAGAGATGCTGGCTTGCACAGAAGACTGGCTGAAGACTGAAGATAGGACACAAGAGAAAGCATTATCAACGTCCAGAAGTGAGAGTAACTCGCCGGAAGAACAACAACAACAACAACAACAACAACAACAATAGCAACCAAAATGAATAATTCAAGACCAACAACAACAAATTCAAGGCCATCAACTTGAAGACAATTGTAAATAGATAAAAAAATTGTATTATATCTGTGCTTGTTATTTCAAATTAAAAAAATTGAAGTAAATTGAAATTGTATATAAGAAATATTTTAGTGTATAAAATATATATGTGAATTGAATTCTTCATTTCATTAGAAATTGTGAAACATGTATAACTTAAATTCATATGAATAATATTTCAATATTTTTTGCCAATTTCACTCTTTCAATCTTATTATTATTATTACGATTTTTAATGTTTATTATTATTATTATTATTATTATTATTATTATTATTATTATTATTATTGTTATTATTATTATTATTATTATTATTATTATTATTTTAAGTTAAAATATATATATAAAAACCTATCTATCTAAACGGGTGAACCCGCGGGTCGACCCGACCCGACCCGGGTTGGACCCGAAAGGGTTCACGGGTTGGGCGGGTCGCCATTTCCAATTTTCGACCCGGCCCGGCCCGGTTAAGCCACCAACCCGGCCCGAACCTGCCCAAGTCAACGTCCAACCCGGCCCGGCCCGTTCGACCCGAAAGCCAACCCTAAAGCAAAGCAACCCCATTTTGATGGCTTTTTACTATCATGCCTCCATATACATAAAAAGCTAATATATATATATATATATATATATATATATATATATATATATATATATATAAAGGTTAATTCTGTAGGACATTATGTTAACTGACTAATTAATTAGAAATAAATTATTAATATCACTTTCACTCAAAAATGTTTGGTTAAGATTAGATCAATCAAGTTGATTTGTCTACAATTTATCTACAAATAAGACAGCCCAAACTCTCGCATTAGAGATTAGAGATTAGAGACTAGAGGTATACAGGCGATTATTATTTTTTCCTTTCAGTAGCTTCCTAAATTAGCAGATTTCTTTATTTTCTTCCTTAATCATAGAATTCTCTATATTGCCCAAATATGGGCCTCAGCTCTGTATATATATCCATGTCAATATTATCAATGAAACAAGAAAAACTTTTCGCAAGTTTTATCATGATATCAGAGCATTGATCTATTGATCTACTTTGATGCCAACCACAATTCTTTAATCATTTTCCAATTATCATCTTGGCAACCAATCAATTGCCATTATACTCCTTGTAGGAGTCAGTCCATTCCTACAATCTTGAAGTTTCAATCCTCCAAATGACGGCAAACCTCAACTCAGGAAGAGACAACAATGACAAGAATCACTTATATCTGCATCCATCTGATAACCCGGGTGTTAAGTTGGTATTGTCTACATTAACTGGTGACAATTGCACAACATGGAGCCGAGCCATGGTTAAGGCTCTTAGTAGGAAAAACTAGGCAGATTTTGTCGAGGGTTCCATACCTCAACCATCAACAACAACAGATCCTACTTATCAAAAGTGGAAGCGGTGCGATGACATGGTATCCTCTTGGATCATGAAAGCTCTTTCAAAGGAACTCGCAGGTGGTGCAATTTATACTGAAACTGCAAAGATACTTTGGGATGATTTAAGTGAACGCTTCTCTCAGATCAATGGGCCCCGAATCTTTCAGATCAAGCAAGACATTAGCTCCATAACACAAGGTCGTGATTCCATAACCATTTATTTTTTAAAACTGAAGAGTTATGAGATGAGTTGAAACTCTATGATCCGTTACCGGCATATTCGTGTGGAGCAATCAAAGTTTTGGAGACATATCAACAAAGAGATTGAACTATGCAATTCTTGATGGTTCTTAATGATACATGATGGGGATGAAAATCACAGCTAATCAGGACCTGCATTCCTCGCACGGATCTAGGAGATCTCAGAAGACAAAACGGTTTTCTCACAACGACTACAAGCCAATAGTCCGAACATGTGCTGTCCTCAAGCCCATATTCAGATGCTCTAGCCTGATTAAAGGAAATTGACCAGCCATTTATAGTCGTCAATCAGATTCCCTGAAACCAGGATGATGATTAATGGTTCAGATCCTTAATCAAAGGGATCAGTTCAAATCAGTTAAGGGAATTCCTTCTTAATTGCTTCTACACAGGCCTATAAATACAGACATCCCTCCTTAGTTACCAGGTTATCACAATTTAAGTAATTAAAACCTAGTTTTGACTTCTGTTTATTAACTTGATCGTCAGAAGGTCTGTCGCCGAGATCACCCCCGGTATTTTAGACTATCCTTGCAGGTTTCCGGCGAGAATCCAGCCAGTGCAACCACCAAAATTCACAAATACTAGCATCACATCTGGATTCGAGGGTTGAGATCTAAGCTTTCCAAAAAAAAATAAAAGAACTCATTATATGTTGCTCCTACATCGAAAAAAAACATCAAATTTGCATCGTCTGTGGGAAATTCCACAAATCTGAACTTATGATCAACCGACACAGTTCGAAGCCTCCAACGGCATGGCTTCAAAAGCAAAGAAGGGGTGAATGTAAGTCGTCGGGCAGACCTCCCGCCTCCTTCTCCTCCGGTGAACCCGAAGCAGAGCGGCCGCACAAGGGTTGCAATGACATGCTCTAAACGTAGGTAGGATCTTGTCCTTGCCACCTCTCGCTCGGAAATATGGAGGGTCGGCCGCCCTATAGGGTCGGACCTTCGAAACCTCATTAATAATCAGTAGCAGCATGAGGACCTCCATCACCGCATTAAGCTCAACCGCTCCTGGAACGGTGGAGCTCGTTCGGATCACCAACGGAGCCACAACAGTCATTCCCCCCCCAGGCAGGAGGAGCGAAGCCTATCTCCCGTGGATCGGTGCGTTCCAAAGGCTGACCGGGAAGAAGGAGGTCCGGTAACCAGAGCTGAGTTTCAGGATTTCAGGTATGAGGTCCTGCAAGCTCTCTGAGTGGGATCCTGGAACGACCACCGCACGGACAATCCACTCACCGGTCCAGTCAATAATGAGGAGTTTTACGGGTCAACACGATCTAAGGAACATGAATATACAGTCTTGAAGCACCTTCAGGAAACGGAAGACTGACTCGCTCGCATTGGGGAAGGCTGAAACAATCAACAGGGGGTACCATCCGGTCCGACCTCCCTTCTCCTCTTCCATTCTTAAAGCCCTGGTCCCTCGAAGCTCCAAAACCCCCTGTATTCGTGACCTACAATGGGGAGTCTGACCCAACGAATCACATCGAGAGTTTCAAAACTCTCATGATGACTCACATCGCCTCCGATACCCTCCTCTGTAAAGCATTCCCCACCATGATGTGAGGTTCCACGAGAGAGTGGTACTACCGATTAGCCCCTGGCTTCATCTACTCCTTCGACTAGCTCGAGGAGTGTTTCCTAACCTACTTTGTGACCAGCCGCAAAGCTGAGAAGACAAGTGCCTCCTTGCTAGAATTGAGGCAGAAAGATGGAGAGGAACTCCGGGACTTTGTCCAAAGGTTTACAGCGGAGGCCCAGTTTATCCCTTACCTTGATGTCGGGGTCGAGGCAGCTGCCTTCAGGAACAACGTTCAACATGACATCGTGAATACTTCTTTAGTTAAGAAGCCTCACTCAGACTTTTCAGACCTCCTTCTTCGAAGTGAGAAGTATATCCGAGCCGAGGAGGCTCTAATCCTCGTTGAAGAGTAATAGGAAGATGAATAGCGCTAAGGCCCTAAGAAGTCTTAGTAGGACACCTCAGGTTAGATGCGTCTTCCCTATAAGAATTCAGACAAGGATTCTAAACCTCATGAATCTGAAGGAATGGTCATCCTCCAATCTATACATGGATGACCGATAGGGGAGACTCTAACTTCTCCCGGAGGGCATTTGTGACCTCGGTCCACAATTTCCCTCCCCCTAAAGGCCTAGGATTTCCTATCTCTTACTCTGATGAAGACCTCGAAGGTATCTCTACTCCTTACTGCGATGCTTTAGCGATTAGTCTCGGATTGGAAAACCATAAGATTCATCGTATCTGCGTTAACAACGGCAGTGCCATCAACATCTTATTCGTAGCCACATTTGAGGGGCTAAAACTTTCCTAAGACAGGCTTAATTCGGATGGCTACACACTTCATGGTTACTCTCGAGTCCTGGTCTAGATCAAAGGGATCATCATCCTCGACGTAACAGTGGGGAAGCCCCCCGCCACTAATACCGAACCAATGGACTTCATGGTGGTTAATGTCAAAGCTGTCTACAATGTCATCTTCAGACGTCCCGGTCTCGCATCCCTCCAAGCCATGGCCTCAGAACTTCACATGAAAATGAAGTTCCCCACAAGGACCGAGGTCAGAAATTTCAAAGGCAGTCAGGAGGCAGCTCAGCCGTGCTATACCGCAATGATGGGGTGCTCCGTATTCCCCCTCGACACAGCGGAACTCTCCTCCGATAGAAGCTCGATCAACTCCAAGAGGTCCCCTTCTTGGAGCAAAGACTCAACCAAGAGATTCCTAATAAGTAAGTGATATGGCTAAAAATGGGGTTAAATCGGAACCGTTCAAATTGGGCACGAATCTTAAAAATCACAGGGACAAACGGTAATTTCACCTACAGGCAGGTCCAAAATGGGAATTGGGTCTCTTCTCTTGGGCCCAATACCCCCTGAACGGATCTGGTCAACTGAGAGCGGGTCCCAACCCGTTCAGAAACAGTTCAGGAAGATATGGAGAAATCCTGATCCGTCCATATCCTTAGGAGGTGGTTCTAACCACCTCTATGCAGCCACACCTGGGAGTAGAGATTCACTCTTATCTCGAAGCAGATCCCTGCGGTGACTATAAAAACCCCATACCTCCTACTATTACAAGGTGATCTCTCTTTGCCTACCTAAAGTTTTTTGATATTCTTTTTTTAGTATTGACAAGAGCATCAGAGGGTGCATCCCAGAATCCATCCCGGTGTTTTGCACTTTGTGCAGGTCAGCGGAAGCACTAAGGAGCCAGCCTATCAACAGTGGAAGTGGTTAGGATTGACCTCTTCGATTCCTCACGAACCCATAAATTTATCTGATTTCCCCCACACCAGAATCAGTGGCAAAAGATTGGCACCGTCTGTGGGAACTTGAATAGCAATTCAACCCTACCCCATTAACCAAAGCCACTCCTAGCCATGCTTCCAAAGAAGGGAAAGTCCGCGGCCTCCAACCATAGAACAACCTCCATTCTCCTTCCACCCGTCCAACCGGCCTCGCAGCTCGAACAGCCAATTCCTCAATCCGTTCAGCAGCCTCTAGGGCCTCTAGTAGCCGTTGGGGAGCCCTTTCGACGAAGTCACCAGAAGCAACCCATGCATTAAGTCCATATCTCCGTACACAACCCTTCCACCGAATCCATGGCCTCCCATAGCCCTCTAATGCCAAAAGATCTGCAAAATGTTCTTAACCACTGGCAAAACGATACAGATCTTCGAATCTACTTGGATGAGAGGTGGACTTGTGAAGGGAACCCTCGTCGGGAGCATTAGAGGGACCAGTCACCACGCAAGACAGATTGCAGAGGGTCCAACTCCCCAGGAGGCAGAGAGAGTTGCCTTAGTAGCGCCAGAGAAGAAGCCGCTGCCCAACTGGCCATCCTGCCCCTCGAGCTCATCGGGAGCAGGAGGCCCCCATTACAAGGGCGGAGTTCCAACAGTTCCATGAGGCGGTCATACGGGCACTCGACGTCGCCCCCAACAATGACCAATGGGCTCCCAGTCCTCGGCCCGCTCCCTACCATCGTCGTCGCTCTCCCTGTCCTCGACCGGCTCCGAGCCATCGTCGTCGCTCTCCCAGTCATCGGCCGGCTCTGAGCCATCGCCGTCGCTCTCCCAATCCTCGGCCGGCTCCGAGCCATTGCCGTCGCTCTCCCAGTCCTCAGCCGGCTCTGAGCCATCGCCGTCGCACCCCCAGTCCGCGACCTACCCCAAGCTACCGCCGCCACAGCCCCAGCCCTCTTCAACATGAAGACGAGTCTCGGGGCTCGGCGAGGCATGACCGAAGGGAGGACTCAGTCTACCACCGTCTCCATAAGATGGAGAGGTGCCTTGGCCAGCTCGACAGAGATGAAGAATAACGGGCGAGGAACCTCCGCCCGAGCAAGCCCCCGTTCTCCTGCACTATCATGGAGGCCCCCGTCGTAGAGAACTTCAAGCCTCCACACTTTGAGTCTTACACCAAGGAGTCGGACCCTGCTGATCACATTGAGAGTTTCCAAACTCATGATGATCCATCATGCCACCGACCCTCTTCTCTGCAAGCCCTTCCCGGCCACACTCAAGGGGCCAGATCGGGAGTGGTATTCTAGACTTGCTCCGGCCTCCATCTTCTCCTTTGACTAGTTCGAAGGGCTCTTCCTCACACATTTCGTGAGCAGCCGCTATTCCGAGAAGACGAGCCCCTCATTGCTCTTCCTCAGCCAAAAGAAGGGCGAGCGGCTAAGGGATTACGTCAAGCGGTTCACCACGAAGGCCAGGTTTATTGCCTCCCTGGATCAGTCCGTAGTTCGGCTGCTTTCCAATCCAATGTCATTAACCCTGATCTCAGGGCGTCCCTGGCCAAGAAGCCTCCCCGGGACTTCTCAGAGCTCCTTCTCAGGAGTGAGAAGTACATCCGGGCTAAAGAAGCCATCAACTGCCCCACTCTTGAGGGGTCATCTTCCGGGAACAAACTGAAGACCACTGAGGAAGAAGGAGCTAAGAAGCTCTAAAAAGACAACGGAGGTCAACGTCACCCTCTCCCCCACTTTGAAAAGTTCACTTTGCTCAATGCGAGTGTCTCCGCCATCTTGATGGAAATTGGTAACGAGGGTATTCTACCGCCACCTCCGAAGATGAACACCCCCGAGAAGAAGAGAAACTGGGATAAGTGGTGCCACTTTCACAGGAACCACGGGCACGATACAGACGATTGTCGGGCCCTGAAGGACGAGATCGAGGCCCTCATTCAGAGAGGATAGCTTACTAGGTTCGTAAGGAGGGACAGGGCCGATCCACCTCCACCCCTTAGTGGGGCTAACAGGCGAGCCGAACAACACGAGGAGACTCGGGAAGTCGAAGTAGAGGCCATCCTAAACCTTATACACGGAGGCCCAATGGGGGAGATTCCAACTCCTCCCAAAAAGCCTTCGTTCGGGAAGTGAACGCCGTGAAGAGCCATCCCCCTCCAAAAGGTCTTGGGGTCCCTGTCACGTTCTCCGATAGAGACTTGGAGGGCGTTTGCATGCCCCATTGCGATGCCCTCGTTATTAACCTCCGAATGGCCAACTTCGACATAAGCCAGGTCTTAATGGACAATGGCAGCTCAGTTAATATCCTTTTCTTGGAGGCATTCAAGGGCCTCCAACTATCGAGTGATCGGCTCAAGCCTGCTGGCTACACTCTTCATAGATTCACCGGGGTGCCGGTGACGATCGAGGGAGTTATAACCCTCGACGTGACCGCTGGCAAAACCCCGATCACCCGCACAGAGCCGATGGACTTCATGGTGGTAGATGTGAAAGCCGCCTATAATGTTATCCTGGGTCGGCCAGGCCTGGCCGCACTCCAGGCCATCTCTTCGGCTTATCACATGAAGATGAAGTTCTCTACCCCTACAGGAGTGAAACAAGTGAAAGGGAGCCAGGAGGCGGCTCGCAAGTATTACATGACCTCGATGGGAGGCCCGGTCCTCTCCTTGGAAGCCCTCAAACTCCCACGGGAATGTAGCCAGACTATCTCCCGAGCCGGTGGACGAGCTAGAGGAAGTGGCCTTCTCAGAAGAAGATGCCACCAACACGTGCCGGATCAGCAAGGCTCTTTCCCCCTCCATCAAGAAAGACATCTCCCAATGCAAAAGGGAGAACCGTAATCTCTTTGCCTGGACCGTGGCGGATATGCCTGGATCACAGAGGAGCTCTTGATGCACCACCTCAGCATTGCCCTGGGAGTCAAGCCCATCCAGCAGAAGCGACACAAGTTCGCTTCTGAGCATCAACAAGCGATCAAAAAAGAGGTCGAGAAGCTTCTGAAAGCTCGATTCATCCAGGAGGTGAACAACCCCGAATGGATATCCAATGTGGTGATGGTTAAAAAAGCCAACAGGAGCTGGAGGATATGAATCAATTTTACCGACCTCAACAAGGCATGCCCGAAGGATCCATTTCCCCTTCCAAGCATCGATGCTCTGATCGATGCGACCTCCGGCCACGAGCTCCTCAGCTTTATAGATGCCTTCTTGGGGTACAACCAGATCTGGATGTTCCCTCCTAACTTCCCGAAGACCTTGTTCGTGACTGACCTAGGCCTGTACTGCTACCGGGTCATACCGTTCGATTTGAAGAATGTGGGAGCTACATACCAGTACCTAGTCAACAGGGTCTTCCAAGACTAGATTGCCCGAAACATGGAAGTCTATGTGGATGACATGTTGGTCAAGTTCATCCGAGGGCAGGAGCATGTCCTCAACTTCCAGGAAACCTTCGAGATGTTGAGGAGGCACAACATGATGCTAAATCCAATCAAGTGTGCATTCAGAGTCTCATTCGGCAAGTTCCTCGGGTTCATGGTCAGCTAGAGGAGCATAGAGGCCAACTCCGAGAAGATCCAGGCCATACTCAAAATGGCTCCTCCTTCCAGTGTTAAAGATGTACAGAGGCTCACCGGACGCCTTGCGGCGATTGGGCATTTCCTTTCCAAATCCGAGGAGAAGTGCCCCCCATTCTTCAAGGCCCTCATGGGGGGCTAAAGGCTTTGAATGGGAGCAACAGCAACAAGAGTCAGTCGATCAGCTCAAGGCATACTTAGCCAACCCCCCAATCTTGAGCAAGCCAAGGCTTGGGGATGTCCTCTACCTATACCTCGTCGCTTCGGAGCAAACCCTCAGTACTGTCTTGGTAAGAGAAGAAGACAACATGCAGAGGCCCATCTACTACATGAGTAAAGTCCTCCGGGATGCTGAACTCCGTTACCCGAAGCTAAAGAAGATAGCCTTTGCCTTGGTTATGGCAGCCCGAAAACTCCACCCTTACTTTCAGTCTCATGCGGTGGTCGTTCTTACCGACCAGCCACTGAAGCAAGTTCTCCATAAGCCCAAAACATCAGGACGATTGATGAAATGGTCCATAGAGCTATGCCAGCATGACATCAGCTACCAACCCAGAACCGCTATCAAGGCACAAGCTCTAGCCGAATTCATTGTGGAGAGCACCATTCCCGACCCTTACGAGTCAGCGACCAAACCCTGGTCTGGACTGTTTATGTTGACGGATGCTCGTGCATCGACGGAAGTGGGGCTGGCATCATCTTAACCGGTCCAAACGGTTTCGTTCTGCAGTACTCCCTCCGCATAAACTTTCGTGCCTCAAACAACAAAGCCGAGTACGAGGCCATCATAGTGGGGCTCTACATGGCCCACAAAGCAGGGGCCAAGCGTATCCAGCTCTTTAGTGATTCGCAGTTGGTCATGAATCAAGTGTCTGCAGAGTACGAAGCAAGAAATGAGCGCATGGCCAAGTACCTGGCAAAGGTAAAGGGACTACAGGCTTTATTTGAAGATGCTCGACTCCAGCGGGTTCCCCAAGAGGAAAACGCACAGGCGAATGCCCTCTCAAGGCTTGCCTCCTCCTCCCTCCAGGGTCTGAAGAGAACCGTACTGATAGAGGTCCTCCTGAGACCAAGTATTAAGGAAGACAGCTTGGAGCCGATGGAGACTACGCCCCTCACACTTCGGGAGAATTGGATGAAGTCCCTACTTGAGTAACTTAGAGATGGAGTTCTTCCAGCAGACCCGAGAGATGCAAGAAGGGTCAGGACCAGAGCCGAGCGGTACACACTCCTTGATGGAGTCATGTACAAATGCTCTTACACTCAGATCGACGACAGACCATACCTAAGGTGTGTCTCCCCCGAAGAAGCACTCTACGCCCAGAAGGAGGCCCATGACGGTATGTGTGGCGCACACTTGGGAGCAAGATCCTTTGCTCGTAAACTCTTAAATTATGGCTACTTCTGGCCCACATTACTTAGTGACTCCGAAGAGTACATCCACCAATGCGACTCTTGCCAGAGATTCTCTCCAATCCGTTGCCTACCACAAGCCCATCTCTCCTCCTTGGCAAGTCCAATCCCTTTTGCAATGTGGGGGATGGACTTGCTCGGACCATTCCCTCCAGCACTGGGCCAACTGAAGATCCTGGTCATGGCAATAGACTACTTCTCCAAGTGGATCGAGACTGAACCCCTTGCAACGATCACTGAGAACAGGATTCAAAAGTTCTTTTGAAAGAACATTATTTTCGGTTTGGTGTACCCTGTATCCTTGTAACCGACACCGGAACCCAGTTCGCAAAGGAAACCTTCTGCAACTTCTACGCCGATCTCGGCATCAAGCAGCGGTTCTCCTCAATATCCCATCCTCAGTCCAACGGCCAAGCGGAGAATGCCAATCGATAAATACTCTTCGGCCTGAAGAAGAGGCTCGATAAATCCACCAAGGGATTATGAGTCGAACAGCTGCCGAACGTGCTACGGAGCTACTGCACCACGAAGAGAACTCCGATGGGAGAATCCCCCTTCTATCTTACTTATGGCTCCGAAGCCATTATCCCCCTGGAGGTCGGCCTACCTTCGCCGCGACTGATCGCTTACAATGAAGAGTAGAACGCGAACCAGCTTCGCAATAGTTTGGACCTCATCGATGAGATCCGTGAGAGAGCTTCCATCAGACAGGAGACATGCCGATGTAGGATCACTCAGTCCTACAACAAGAAAGTCCGACCAGCTAATCTTAAAGATGGGGACCTAGTACTCCGAAAGCTGTCGATCTCCATTCTGAGCAAAAAGGGCAAGCTAGCACCCAATTGGGAATGTCTGTATAGGGTCTCTAGAGTTATTCGCCTAGGCGCGTATCAACTCGAAGACCTAGGGAGCAGGAGAATACCGAGGATATGGAATGCGAAGCACTTAATGCAGTACCAAGAGGATGTCTGAACACCCCTCCAAGCAACTTTCCCAAAAGCGCTCCATAAAACATGTCAAAGTTTTTTTTTATTTTCCTTATCAAAGTGTAAGGGCGGCTCGCAACTTAAAAGCAGCCACCTAATTGTTTTCAATAAAAGCAATCTGCCCCTGCAAGTTCTCTATTTTGAGCATTCTAATTGTACTACTGTGGCGCTTACAAAAAAAATATTAAAATGATACGCTCGGAGTCCAACACTTGGTTTGATTCCGCTTCAACTATTCAGAATTGCTCCACAGCTGTTGATATTCTTTAAAAAACATGCTCGGGGTCCAACACTTGGTTCGATTCCACTTCAACTACTTGCTTTTAAGCGAGTATGAAGTGGCTCACCATTTGGAATTGCTCCTACAGCTGTTGATAATCTCTAAACGACAAGTTCGGAGTCCAACACTTGTCGACGCAACTTTTGCTGCATGTGAACGAGCAAGTACAAAGTGGTTCACCATTCGGAATTGCTCCGACAACGTTGACAGTCGCAAACCCTAGCAAAACACTCACAAGTTCAAGAAATAAGTACTATTTCATTAAAGTTTGAGGTACAAGTCCAACTGCAGACCAACAACTCATCTTTACATCGAGATACAAAACTCATGTGAAACAAAGATTACAAAATTACAGAGATCTGCTTTAACCCCTCCTAAGGAGTGGGACACTCATATTAAGAGATAACCGAGGTCGGCGAGCGCCGTGCTGCTGTGGCCTTACTTCCGTGGAGATATCCAGACCGGCGAGCCGAGTTGCATCTTCGGTGCCTAAAAGCCTAAGTGTTGCCCCAGCAGATACTTCGCTCGACAAGCCAGCCACTCCGCTCTGCACATCCCCGGGGCACCTCGAGGCGGGGGGCGAGCGTAACGCCAACTCGTGGAACGACATTCCTTGGGAGTATTCACCTCGGGGACAAGAAGTGGTTCTGACGTTGCTCCCCTGGGACAGCCATCGTAGCCGATGGTTCTCTGCCTCTAGCACCATGACCCATTCCTTCAGCGAGTTGTCCGTCACTCTGATCTTCAGGCGAGGCATTCGGCTATAGATGACCTGACGAGAAGCCTCAGAAATAGCCCTCCAAAGGTGTGCCGCTTCAAAGCTCTTCTCGAGCACAATATTCTTTAACCCCTCTCGTTTGGCCCTGACATCGAACAAAGACCAACAAAGATACTTAAGCTGCAAGCCTTGGCCGAAGGCCATCCAGGGACACGTCTCCTCTTCATCGGGGGGCACTTCGCGAGCCTTCTCTTTTAGATGCTTCAGCTCGGAGTCTCGACGAGCGAACGTCAGCTTAAGATGGTTTAGCTCCGACTTGGCTTTGAAAAGCCTCTCTCGAGTTCGAGTGAGGTCCAACCTCGTTACCCCCTAGACCAGACCAGAGGCATGCTATTTCGGCCATTGGAGGCACTTCAACAATTTGTGGTGCTTCGCCGATCTGAAAAAAACCAGAACATGAAGGTACTAAGTTTAAACGGCTCCTACAGGACAGCTCAGAGGCAAAGTTCGACGCAAATACAACACTTGGTCAAAAAGTTTCTCATTTCATTGAGTACAAAATGCGGTGGCCAGTCCACAACAAGACGTTACAAAATAAAAAAAAAGGAATGAAAACAAAATCAGGGAGCCACCTCGAGGTGCTGCTCCACACTCTTGCTCGACACCGTCACGAGCGCCCCCTCCGAATTTGCCACCTCCTCCATGACCCCTTCGGCTTCTTCCTCCCCTCCTTCGGCCTCAACCTCTGCTAGGGGTATAATCTCCTCGCCTTCGATCGGGTCGTACAGGTGATACCCGGAGCTGTCGAAGTCGGGGATGCGGGCCACGACATGCTTGAGGGCTCGAGCATAGGACTCCTCCATGTTGGTGAGCATGTGGGCCTCCACCTCGGCTTGGATAGCCTCTGTCGCCTCGGTCACCGCTGTATCCCTCTCCTTCTACATCTCCTCAGAGGCCTTTAAGGTCTTCTCCCTCTCCATCTTGGCTCGGGCCTTCTCCCTCTCCAGCTCGTCTACCCTCGTCATTTCGGCGGCGATGCGTTCGTTCGCCTTGGCTAGCGCTGCCTCCAGAATGCCAATCTAAACGGCTCGGGACTCTGAGAGTTGTTGCTTGGTCTCGTACATCTTCATAGCCTTCGCTCGCTCGGCTGTCTCTGTTGCTCGTCGTCTTTAGTTCCTTCTCCTGCTCGGCGAACTGCTCCAGCAGGTGACTAAAGTGACATGTGATCTGAAAGCCAAAGAGAAAAAAGGACGTGAGTATAAAAAACCACAAAGTTCGAAATTCCGAAGAACATAACAAGGACACTTACCAACATCGTGGCCCAGGCAATCTCTAGCACGTCGTCGCCGACGGTTCCTGCCCTTCAGCGTCGCTCGATCCTTTGGGGTTGGCAGGTGGCGCACGGCCTGCATGCACATCGCAGCATTGCCGAGGAAACCATCGAGCTTCATCACCCTCCAATTGGGGACGAAGAGCTTCTTGTGCTCCTCGGTCAGGATAGCCTCTACCTCGGCGGTGAGGGGCAGCACTTCGAGTTCTAGCGTGGCTCCGACAGAGAACACCCCGCCAGAAGGTTCGAAAGTCGTGGTCAAGGGAAGGGCAGCATGAGGAGCAGAGGGAGAGGTAGAAACCAAGTCCACAACGGGTATGGGAGTCGAGGGTGCCTGGGCTGCTTGTCCTGTCGTCGTCCTCTTCCTCTTCTTATTGTTCAGTCCCTTCGCAGTGCCCGCACTTCACTTTGCCAACAGGGCTCTGAAATCCATACCGGGGGCATCTGAAAAAGAAAAACCGAAGGGAGTTAGCGCCTCAAGAGAACGATGGTAAAAAAATAATAAATAAAAATTAGACAGAGCGTACTAGGGTCGATCGGACTGAGACCCCCACCGAAGAGGACCCCCTCGGTCAGAAGATCGAGGATCTTCGACACAACCTCCTCTTCCTCCTTAGTCAGCACCGGCTCGGCCTTTGCCCACTTCGGAACGTCCTCCTTCCAACTCGTCGGAAAACTCCACAGCTCTGGACCTCGGATCAAGAAGTACTTCTCCTTCCAATGCTTGATGGAATCCGAATTCTCGATCAGCTTAACCCCCTTCTGCAGAGACAGGTAATACCGGTATTCCATCTTACTCATGTTGTAGATCCGGTAGAGACTACAAAGCAAGAAGAGCCGAGGCTCGACCCCTACTGCCTGGCATTGAAGGATGAAAGCGATAACGTGCCGCCACATGTTCGGCATGAACTGCACCGGGGTCAAGCCGTACCATTGTAGCACTTTGACTACGATCGGTGGCAGAGGCAGCCGAAGGCCGGCGTTGAGTACGTCGTAGGGGAAGACGCAAGTGTCGGGCGAAGTCTCCATGCACGGTCGGAAGCTCGGACCGGGGAGGAGCAAGGTGTACTCCTTCGAGATTCGGAACCCCTTCCTGATACGTTGAAGATCAGCCTCGGTCAGAATCAAGGGGATATCGTCAACCTCAGAAGGATCCCTTGGATGATTCTCCTCATAGGTGGCAGACCTCCCGTATACCACTTTGGACAGACGGTCTCCAGAGTAGTTCCTAACCTTCCCGAGGTTCGATATTGTGGACAGTAGCCGACCTAATGCGCCAGCCCCCTTCACACTCTCCACGATGGTCTCCATGATTGCCGCCTCGCTACTTCCTTCCCCTTGCCCACTACTGGGGAGACCACTAAGGGTTGGACGCTATCTCAGTCCAAGGTGGAGGTCTCACTCCCCGATGACGCTCTAGACATCTTTAGAATACAATTTAAAGATATGGTCAGAATAATTCACCGAAAAGATGATCGCCTGGCCACGACCGCTAGCAGCGCCACTCGAGAGCAAGAAACAGTTTAGAAAGTGAAAATTAAAACTGAGAAGTGAAGAATGGGGGAGCGGTGATAGGGGAGTGAGATCTTATAGCACTAAAGGGAATTTGGGTGGGCTTTCAGATGTTTTGGGCCCCTACAGAGGCCCATCAAAAGCCTAAACGCCTAATCCGAGCAGGCACCCATGTTCGTGCCTGATATCCATCAGGCGCCCATAATTGTCCCACGTCGCTCGAAACCACAATCTGAGCAACTGAGACACCGAACTGCGTATTGGGGAAAAATCACTCTCGCCTCGTGATTCATGCCTGATCTTCATCAACTGGCCCAGATCTTGCCATGTCGTGAAAAATCACTCTTTTCTCGTGATTCTCGCATTATTCCTCGTGATCCGTGCCGGATCTCCATCAGATGGCCCTGATTGTGCCATGTCGCTCGGAACCCCAATCCGAGCAACGGGGCACCGAGCTACGTATTGGGGGAAAATTACTCTTTTCCTCGTGATTCGTGCCTGATCTCCATCAGACGGCCCTGATTGTGCCACGTCACTCGGAACCACAATCCGAGCAATCGGGGCACCGAGCTACATATTAGAGAAAATTCACTCTCGCCTCGTGATTCGTGCCTGATCTTCATCAAACGGCCCAGATCTCGCCACATCGTGAAAAATCACTCTTTTCTCGTGATTCTCGCCTTATTCCTCGTGACCTGTGTCTGATCTCCATCAAACAGCCCTGATTGTGCCATGTCGCTAGGAACCCCAATCCGAGCAACCGGGCCACCGAGCTGCGTATTGGGGGAAAAATCACTCTTTCCTTGTGATTCATGCCTGATCTCCATCAAATGGCCTTGATTCTGCCACGTCGCTCGGAACCACAATCCGAGCAATCGGAGCACCAGGCTGCGTGTTGGAGAAAAATCACTCTATCCTCGTGATTCGTGCCTGATCACTATCAGATGGCCTAGATCTCACCACGTCGTGAAAAATCACTCTTTTCTCGTAATTCTCGCCTTATTCCTCGTAATCCGTGCCTGATCTCCATCAGAAGGCCCTGATTGTGCCACATCGCTCGGAACCCTAATCCGAGCAACTGGGGCACCGAGCTGCATATTAGGGGGAAAAATCACTCTTTCCTCGTGATTCGTGCCTGATCTCCATCAGATGGCCCAGATTGTGCTATATCGCTCGGAACCACAATCCGAGCAACCAAGGCACTGAGCTGCGTGTGGAGAAAAATCACTCTCTCCTCGTGATTCGTGCCTGATCTCCATCAGACAGTCCTGATTGTGCCACGTCGCTCGAAATCACAATCCGAGCAACCGGGGCACCGAGCTGCGTATTGGAGAAAAATCACTCTCTCCTCGTGATTCGCGCCTGATCTTCATCAGACGGCCTAGATCTCATCACATCGTGAAAAATCACTCTTTTCTCGTGATTCTCACCTTATTCCTCGTGATCCATGTCTGATCTCCATCAGACGGTCCTGATTGTGCCACGTCGCTCGGAACTCCAATCCGAGCAACCGGGGCACCGAGCCGCGTATTGGGGAAAAATCACTCTTTCTTCATGATTCGTGCCTGATCTCCATCAAATGGCCCTGATTCTGCCACGTCGCTCGGAAACCACAATCTGAGCAACCAGGGCACCGAGCTGCGTGTTGGAGAAAAATCACTCTTTTCTCATGATTTGTGCTTGATCTCCATCAGATGGCCCTGATTGTGCCACGGCGCTCGGAACCCCAATCCGAGCAACCGGGGCACCGAGCTGCGTATTGGAAAAAAATCACTCTTTTCTCGTGATTAATGCCTGATCTCCATCAGGTGGCCCTGATTGTGTCACGTTGCTCGTAACCACAATCCGAGTAACCAGGGCACTGAGCTGCGTATTGGGGTAAAAATACTCTTTCCTCGTGATTCGTGCCGGGTCTCATCTCCATCAGACGGCCCTGATTGTGCCACGTCGCTCGGAACGACAATCCGAGCGATCGAAGCACCGAGCTACTCATATGGAGAAAACACCTTCGAATCACAAGAACCGTCAGATCATATCAAAATTCACGTCACAATCTGATCAACGACCCAGATTCAACCACGCCGCCCAGCACTGATCCATCTTCTGATTATTCAGATATTCGCACCGATGGCTGATGGACGTCCCAGATCGGGCCACATCATAAATGCGGTGATTAAATCTTTTTTTGTTTATTAATTCGAATTATTTATTTAAAACTTGCAAAAAAATGATTATAAATTCAGGAAAATTAATTAAAAATTCTAAAAAATAATTATAAATTCTGGGAAATATTTTTGATCCCCTGGGTACATAATTATGGGTTAGAATAATTAATTGGTGCTCTCGGAAAATAAATCATCGCTTTGGAAGATTGAATAAATGATTCGAAAAATAATATAAAAATGGAGAAAAATCTCCAAAAACCTAGAAGAGCCTGAGAACACTCTTGGGCATGTTACCAGCTCAGAAAAACACTGTTACCTCTCAAAGATTCGAACCCCCTTTTTGAACAACGAAAAATAACTATACGTCAGTGAAACAGCAAAACTACTCCCCAAAGGCTATAGCAAACAGTCTTTAGGAGTGGGGGGCTTGTGATATGGCTAAAAATAGGGTTAAATTGGAAACGTTCAAATTGGGCACAAATCTTAATGTTCATAGGGGCAAAACGGTAATTTTACCTACAGGCAGGTCCGAAATGGGAATTGGGTCTCTTCTCTTGGGCCCAATAACCCCTGAATGGATCTGGTCAACTGGGAGCAGATCCCAACCCATTGAGAGACAGTTCAGGAAGATATGGAGAAATCCTGATCCATCCATATCCTTGGGAGGTGATTCTAACTAACTCTATCCAGCCACACCGAGGAATAGAGATTCACTTTTAGCTCGAAGCAGATCCCCGTGGAGACTATAAAAACCCCTTACCTCCTACCATTACAAGGTGATCTCTCTTTGCCTACCTAAAGCTTTTTGATATTCTTTTTTGAGTATTGACAAGAACGTTGGAGGGTGCGTCACCGGGATCCATCCCGGTGTTTCGCACTTTGTGCAAGTCAGTAGCAACACCAAGGAGCCAGCCTATCAACAGTGGAAGTGGTTAGGATTGACCTCTTCGATTCCTTATGAACCCATAAATTCATCTGATTGCCCCCATACTGGAATCAGCGGCAACAGTAAGGCTCTGCCCCCTTGGCTCGACGAAAGGATTATTTCCTGCATCCAAAGGAATCGAGATCTGTTTGCCTGGATAGCCTTGGACATGTTAGACATTTTCAAAGATTTGATAATGCAGAAGCTAAGTATCTATCCGAAGACAAAACCGGTCCAACAAAAGAGCCAAAGTTTCTCCCTGGATAAGCAATAGGCTGTGAAAGAGGAAGTCGATAAACTCCTTGCCGCCCACTTCATCCAGGAAACTAGCCAAAGTGGTTAGCGAATGTTGTAATGGTAAATAAGACGAGCGGCAAGTAGAGAATCTACATTGATTTCACCAACCCCAATAAGGCATGCCCAAAAGATCTTTTTCCTTTCCCAAGTATCAATGCTCTGATTGATGCTAAGTCCGGACATGAACTCCTAAGTTTTATGGATGCCTTCTCCATATATAATCAAATTTGTATGTTCCCTCTGGATATTTTGAAGACTTTGTTTGTTACTGATCATGAACTCTACTGCTACCGGTTCATGCAGTTCGTATTGAAGAACGCATGAGCCACTTATCAATGGCTAGTGAACAAAGTCTTCAAATAGCAGATTTGTCGAAATATGAAAGGATATGTAGATGACGTGCTCGTCAAAAGCAGTGCAAGGGAAGACCATGTTAAGGACCTCGATGAAGCTTTCGGCATCCTAAGGAAGAATAACATGAGGTTAAACCCATCCAAATATGCCTTTGGTGTCTCCTTAGGTAAATTCATTGGCTATCCTCGATATGACTCCTCCAATGAGCAATCAAAGAAGTCTAAGACTCACGGGTCGGCTAGCGGTTAACATGAGGTTAAACCCATCTCAAAATCTGGGGAGACGTCACTTCCTTTCTTTAACGCCTTTCGGGGGGGCCAAGAACTGAGCCTCAACAACAAACCTTCATCTAACAGAAGTAATACCTCGCCAACCCCCCTCTACTAAGCAAACCTGAGATAGGTGGCTCATGCCTAGCAAGGTCCGAGCATACCATCAGTGCAATCCTATTCGGAGAAGAAGATGGGGTTCATAAACCCATCTACTATGTGAGCATGGTGCTGTAATGCCCCGGGCCCCGCTCAAACAAATTCTAACAACTGCCCACCACAGGCTGCCTCTCAAAAGGTGTCATGACTACACTACAAGGAATTTGCCATATACCAACGGACACCTATAGTGACGGATCTCTAAAACTGTGGGTATAGGTATCATATACCTACAAATGAGATAAAACACTGTGGGTATAGTTCATAATTTATTTTCCCCCAAAATTTTTAATTTTCCCTCTCTCTTCCTCCAAAATATTTCATTTTATGCCTCTAAAACTCCTAAATCCCTCTCTCCCCAAACCCAATCTCTAAATCCTCCTCTTCCTGCTGCCGTCGCCCCCCTCTTCCCTGCTGCCGTTACCTCTTTCCAACTCTAAACCCTTCAAGCTTTCATCAATGGCATCGACGACCCGCAAACCGCTTGGTTTGATGGAGAACGCGATAAAGAGGAAGGAGAGCTTCGTCCAGTTCTTCTTCATGACCGGAATCTTCATGCTCAGCCTCCGTTCCCTCGGCCAGAAGTACTGCATCCACGACCTCACCAACGACAACTCCGACCTCAGGGACGAATCAAAGTCCCTCTCCCTCCGCATGGATTCCATCAAAGATTCCCTCCTTCGCGAAGCTGCTTTGGATTCCTCCGGTGTTCTCGCTTCCCAACTTCGCAGACTCTTCGATGAGAAGAAATAGGTATCCCAAGACTTTTTCTAGGGTTTCTAGATTTCAGTTCTCTGTTTCTAATTAATGCACAATTAGCCCTGAACTGAGCTTTTGAGGCGTAGACATAGTACATAGTACATAAATTACCTTAGTAATTGTTTTGGTAGAATTTGTGGGCCCGAAAACAGCGGCAAGTCGGCCTTTTCTCGCTGTTTGATCACCTCCCTTTTGAAGAGGTCAGCATTATTTTTCTTGGGTTTTGCTTGATATTTAATTGTTTTGGTAGAATTTGTTGGAGTTTGTAGGAAATGGGGTGATGGGTTTGTTTGCGAGGACTCTGCTTTGTGGATTAGTGAAGAAAAGATGGAAACTTTTAGGGGTTAATATAGTTTTTATTAGAAGGGGTTTGGTGGGTTTATGGATTGACTGAGAATCAGATTACTTTTATTTGGGGAAAAGTCTTTACTGGTGTGAATGAATGGTGTGATTCAGACAACATTTTAAGATTTTGGGTTTTTTTTTCTAAAATTTTAAATTTATAATCTGGTTCTAACTATTTTTCACCAGTTCTCGAAGAGGAACTTGGTTGTTGGTTCTTACAGGAACTTAATGAAGAGAAGATGAAAGTTTCATAATCAATCAAGGATGATTAGGGTACTGAAAAACAATCTTTAACAAAATTCTTGTCTAGTTTCTCTTTTATATGTGTGCGTGTGTGACTAAGTGATGATGTTTGTGTATTGCAAATGCATTTTGCTTTCATAATCATTATCTTTGTTCGCAGGATTTTCAATACTAGCCCTGTGTTATTATTATGGCATGATCAGAATAAGTAATACAGTATGTCAAAGTTATTGTACTTATGTCTAGGTATAAGAGGGTGGGTTGCTTAGACACGGATGTTGGACAACCAGAGTTCACTCCTCCTGGGTGCCTCTCCCTTCACATCATTGACAACTTAACCCCTGGTTAGTTTCCTTTCAATGCATAGAAACAGAGAACTGAAATCTAGATGTAGACATAGTACATAAATTAGAAACAGAAACAGTATGTCAAAGTTGTCAGATTTTCAAATTCATGTGAGTTTTTGTTCTTACACAATTTTTGTAATGAGGCGACACATTCATCTAGAAAAATAATTGAAGGTGTAATTATGGGTGGTAGGCAATAGATAAGTTTATTTTGAACAGCGAATGGAAAATAGCATTTATATTCATCCTATGTGCAAAGAATTACATCTGTCAATTCGAAAGGCACACTGTAAGAACTGAAAGCTGCATGTGATTTTTACAAAATTCTCCCTTGTTTGAATCCAATTGACAAAGGTTTATGGTGATAGGGTTAGGGAGCATCTCCAATTGACAAAGGTTTATGTAGTTTTGGAGCCTTAAAATGAAAACCCTCTTAATTTGCTTATCTTATAATAGTTTGTATGCTTCTCACCTGTACACTAATAATAGTTTGTATGCTTCTCACCTGTACACTAATAATAGTTTTCTAAAGAGGAAAGAAATAAATAAATGAAGAAGATTCTCAAATAAGAAGAAAGATGCCTCTTAGTGTACAGGTTGCTTACCTAGCACAACAATATAACATGAAATTATATATTAGTTAAACAATTAACTGCCTTTACTCTTCTTCGTAATTGTACTTGCATATGACCTTCCTTGAAGTTTCCAGTGAAATATGTTGTTATTCTTGTAGATTCCAGGTTCAACTTGTTACAGTTTGGTCTTTTACTTTGTAACGCAAAGATTGGTACCTGGGTCACTATTGCAGCGTTTCTTTGATGGTGATGATGAATTTCGAATCAGTAGGTTCAAGCTCATTCCGTCAGTTCCTAAGGTCTTCATCTTCCTCAGTTATCTCTCTGATTTTTTTTTGGGTATTAGCCTTGTTTTCTATGGATAATGGTGTTGACGTGGCAGACTTGATTTTATTCTCACATATTCAAATAGGATTCTTTTTCGCTCTTTTGTTTCTTATTGTAGCCTTATCTATTGAAGACAACCAAACTTTATGTATTGTAGACTAGGATATGAAGAATTTATATTAGCTTGAAACTGAATGAATTGGCTCTTTTTTTTTTCATTTTAGTTTCTTTTAAAGCAAGTAGTGCATGCTACATTTTGAGTTTCTTTGCAAAATTATTTAAATGCTAGATTGTTATTAATAAAGACATCACTACTCAAATCTTGACATCAGGTTTTTGTGGTTGTGTGTTTGCATTCCTTTTTCAGATTTTGGCCAAGTCTTGTTTTGGCTTCTGTTCCTAGTATCAAGCTTTCCTGATTCTGTCCTGTTTATGTATGGATCCTGGATCTTCCGTCAAAGTGTTGGAAGTAATGCTTGTCTATTGGCCAAATCAGTTGATTGCACCTTTACTCGCGGACCAAAGTATTTGGAAGTGAGTGGGAGTACATGACACATTATTAAACTTGCATGTGAAATATTATTCATCATTTTGTTCATTGGTATCTCACATGTGAACATTTTCACTTGGCACTACAAAACGAGACTACATCTCACTGTAGGCAAAAAACATAAGGAATTTACCGAGGTTAATTTTGTGCAGATAGATGTTGATATTGGTTCTTCTACAGTGGCCAAGGGAGTTCTAGGACTTGTATTAGGCGTGGTCACATCACTAGTTGTTGACATGGCTTTTCTCATACAGGTACTCTTGTACTACTACAGCTTTTAAATGGAATATTATGCTCATGTAATCTACAAGTTCCTAATAGGCTGCATCATAGTATGCAGGTAACTCTTCATTTGTGGACATACAGACTATTATTAGTCTTCAGGAAATTTGAAGGGTTGCTTCTTGATTGCCTAAGCCTAGAAGTTCGTCATCAATTAGGTAATTTCTAGTGTTGACATCAATCTGATAGTTGTAATTTGGTTCAATTTTTCTATAGAGGAGAATCTCAATTCAGATCTAGAGTACACTGTTCTTTTTTTGACTATTTGTTGATGATCAAAGTTGGATCTTTTTGCTTTGTTTTGTTTGTGAAGGGCTCTCAACAAGCGAGAAATGATTAAACTCGCTCAAAATGCAGCCGAGTTTGTGTTTGCCAACGATGAAGTGAAGAAGTTTGTAAAGAAGATTTGCAGGATGCTAAAAGAAGATTACTGCAAAGAGAATCAAGATCAATCAAGATCTGGTTGCCATAAAATAAGAAAATTGTTAGTGTCGTATCTCAAGTGAGGAGTTAATTGAATGTTATCTTATAATGTCATTGAATATGTTGATCGTAGTTTAAAGTATTGATTCTCATGTCTGCATACATGAATTCAATTGTTTATTTGGTTATTAACTATTTTGTAATTTGACATGCTTGTAATACTTCATTAATTTTTAATATGATTGGAGTTTATTTTTTTTAATTTTGTTTCATAAACACATTTATCTATTTTATTGTGTATTTAGTTTATAATTGGATTAATATTATAAAAGAAAATATTAAATTATTATAAGCGTAATTAATAAGAAAAAATTGTGTATAGAGTGATGAGTACATATTCAAATAATTGGATGCGAAAACCATCGCTAAAACCTATAGCAATGGAGTTTCAACCGTGGGTATAGGAAAGCAAAAGGTGTCTTTAAAACCTATACCAACGGATACGAAACCGTGGGTATAACACCGAGGTTTTGTCCAACGGGTGAAAAAACCGTCGCTATAGGCTATAGTGACGGCATTTTGCTGTGGGTATAGCTAATTAAAAACGACGGAAAAATATGTCCGTTGGTATAGATTTTAAGGGCTATACCTACGGTTTTTCGCCTTTTACCCACAGATTTTTGCTGTCACTATATGTCAAATTCCTTGTAGTGCTAGTTGGTGCCTCTTGATCATAGGCTTCCTAATATATACACATACAATCCTAACTCACCTTCCATGTGGGACTAAGTTACCACCACCTACCATGAACATCATGGCCCCATACTAATTAATTCATTTTTTCTATAGGCAGGGTATTACAAGTGCTCCACGACGATGAGCTCCGGTACACTAAAATGAAGAAACAGCCTATGCTCTGGTTATGGTGGCCCGAAAGCTTTGCCCTTACTTCCAGGCCCACTCTGTCCAAGTCCTCACAGACCAGCCACTAAAGCAATTCCTTCACAAGCTGGAGAACTTCGGACGACTATTCAAGTGGTCGATCGAGATGAGTCAACATGACATCAGTTTCATGCCGAGGATAGTCATTAAGTACCAGGCTCTAGCTGAGTTCATCATAGAATGCTCTATCCCAGAGCCATCAGAGCTTCAGTAGGAGACGCCCTCCTGGAAGGATTACATAGACGGGTCCTCCTGTGAAGAAGGAAGCAGAGCATGTGTGATATTGCCGGGTCTGGATGAGTTTATCCTTTAGCACTCTCTATGCCTTGGCTTCCGAGCCTCTAATAACGAGGCCAAGCACAAGGCGCTAATCGTCCGACTACTTCTTGCTTTTAAAGAAGGGCAAGATGGGTGCGAACCTTTAGTGATTCTTAACTGGTGGTAAATCAGATCACCAGGGAATATGATGCCTAAGATGCCCGCATGAATCAGTACATGGCCCATGTTAAAGGGCTCTTATTAGATTTTGAATAGGCCTCGATCAGCCGCATCCCTTGCGAAGAGAAAACCATGATCGAAAAACGACCTTACTCTAATGCCTGGCTCCCGAAGAAGCCCAATATGCCCTTTAGGAGATGCATGGGGGA
This sequence comes from Hemerocallis citrina, assembly GCA_017893485.1. Lineage (NCBI taxonomy): Eukaryota > Viridiplantae > Streptophyta > Magnoliopsida > Asparagales > Asphodelaceae > Hemerocallis > Hemerocallis citrina. Next base: position 219,606,667 of record CM030359.1, read on the forward strand.
GTCAGCAACTGCCACTTAGGGTTAGAGCGCCCCAAGGAAGATCTCGAATCATGGATACTACTAGCCAACTCTATTGCAGGGATGCTAAGGAACTCATCCGAAAATGTGGCCCCTGTCAAAGGTTCTCCTCCATTAAGCACGCCCCACAACTCGAGCTTACGTCATTGGCGAGTCCCAACGCCCAAAGTCACACCCTCTAACCAGGATCCAAAGCCTCATAATATGCTGATGAAAACTCCATGAATCAAACCCATGGCCACCTGCACAAGCACACAATGCTCTAAACAGCACCGACTAAATAGGCTCTCAAGCCTCACCACCTGATAATTTCCCTCAGGGAAATAAATATGAATGTACTACTCGGATTCTAATCCATACCTGAAAAACCCAACAATCCACAGACATCAATTCAAGTATCAAAATCCTAAGATTTAAATCATGGTATTTAATAAAATTGAAGGCAGTAAATAACCATCTAATATTTCATCTTTTTAATTTATCAAATCATGAATTTGTGAGCATACAATAGATTTTAATTATGAATTAAAACTAGTTATACTCCTAAAAATAATTAGCATGACATGCCCTCTACTTCTATTACTTGATAGCAATTTATTTTGCACAATATTTGAAACTGTCATGATACTACAAAATAAATCAAAATTTGATAACATGAACACATTTATATATACTTGTAGAGCCCTGAATTTTCAATAAATAAAATTAGAAATAAGTGGCACACTTCCCAGCACCAACTTCAATTGCAATTATAAACATAGTACAAAACACAGGAAAAAATTGAAACTTTTTATACATCATCTCTTTACAACACAGCGGAAATAAACACTTTAATTACAATCTCTTTACAATACAATAAATTTCAACTTTCAATTAAACCCTAAGTTTTTCTTGATTCAACTCTATCCATAACTAAAAATCCTACAAAAATCTGAATGAAAAGTGGACACATCAGTTCAGTGCAACTGACGTCAACTATAGTAATAGTGATACTTCTAGATCTCACAACCACAAACTTGATGCATATTAATGTAGTAATAATAAATGATGCATAAAAAATAATAAATAGAACATAGAACAACAAGTGAAGTTAGGCTAAGTGTCAAGTGTATGAAATGAAAACAGAAAGCAAACATGCATACAACAAGTCAAGAAACACAAATGCATATGATGATTTCTAATGCATACTTGTCAAATTCTATGTATCCCATACTACATAGGTCCGATGCAAGCCCTTATCGTTCTCCACTTTATAGGGTTCAATCCCACGTTATGCAACTAACCTACTACGGTGATAAAAACAAGATCTAGAATACTCTGTGAATAGGCCTACATCCCGGTATCTACCTGCCAGACTAGCACTCTCAACGCGCAAGAATCATGTAAGCGTTGCCCTGAACACCCATGCCGGAAATTCCACGAATAGGTCCCAACCATCAGAATAAAACCACCCAACTTTAAAGACCCTCGACATGCGAACACGGGAGATGGCATACTAATCGTAGCCTTCAGAATCAAACTGCCCAAATATGACTATAGTCACGAATCCCAACCGTCGACTATACAAGACCCCCTACTTACGTTTCCCAAGATCTATCACATCTCCACTAGTACCTGTCCTTATGTTTATTATTATTAATCAACCCAAATCACAGTCCCCCTAGAGTTGGTGTACCCTACCGGATATAACTCTATTAAAATCAATAACAAAAGCCCCACTGGACAAAATTCCACAAAATCTCATTTGCCGGCATGTTAGGGTCCCACTCAACCTCTAGAGTCTTATAACTCAAAATATTATCAACAATCATTCTAGGGTCCACATCATAACTCTAAACCTCAAATCAAAACCCAACTTGGTTTAAATTATACAAAATACTCTCTATTAATCACATCCTTTAATCAACCAAAGTTGCCATAAAAGACTTTCATAAATGGAAACATATCCAAGTTACCAAAATTCTTTCAAATCAGCTTTCATTTACCTAATTTCATTCATTCATAAAGTTCAATCGATTCTACTAGAAATTTATTCAATTCAACTGAAAAAAACCCCTTAATCATGTGGGATCTCGTCCTAAAAATTTGAAATTCTTTTGCCTAGAAATCTGAAATTAAATTCCCAAAGATTAAAGTCTTGGAATCAATAATCTATATCATTGAAATTTATTAAATTAATTTTCCTATACAAACAATTCTTTAAACGGAGTTTAAAAGTAAAAAAAGTACAAAAAACAAAACAAAAATCTAACAATTACCAAAAATCCTACAATTAAAATCTGGCCGCACAGGGTTTTGAACCCAGGACCGACAAGATGCCCAAAGCCCAAATCTACCTGGGCTAGCCAACTACCCCAAGGCCATTCACTGTCTTAAATCAGACCCGAGACTCTATTATCCGAGTTCAACTCTCTAACCTTGATCACCCGGGAGTTAACCACCCCCAAACTCGCAAACACATCTTCACCCCAAAACCGCAAGTCATTAGCATCCAATAACCCATATATGCAAATGATGATGCCTTAGAAATTAAGTATGCTTTCTTGATAAAATTGACAATAAACTATGGAATAATTTCTCATAAAAATTACATCTTTATCAACTAAAATTTGTATTATTATGCTCATGAAAATCTCTGAGTCATAATATTAAAACCCAATATTTAATATGCAATCCATCATAAAACAACCATCAATACTCTAGAATCTACAACATGAAATTAATTCTAATTAAAACAACAAATTCTCTTATAAAAATTGCAACTTTTTAATCAATCAAGCAATGAATTTGTGTGTATTCAGTGGTCTATAAATGTTCATCAACTATCAGAAACTCCATGATCATACAAGTATTTTTCGTAAATCAAAATAAGTTCTTTTATACATCATCAATCTCTAACATCAATAAACATATTATACATGATAATCACATCTCAATTTGGGTTCTTTTTCATGAAGAAGTTATTTGACTACTTATTCATTGAGATTCATCGACCTACATCAAATTTTATAATCATGCAAGCTCTTAATATATACCATACTTTCACTACAAGGAATTTGACATATACCAACGGACACCTGTAGTGACGGGTCACTAAAATCGTGGGTATAGGCATCATATACCTACAGACGTGTAGTAAACTGTGGGCATAGGTATCCTATAACTTTAGAGCTTTTAATCCATAACTATAAGTTTTACTGACGGGATAAAACACTGTGGGTATAGTCCGCCCCACTAAAAAAATTTAAGTTATTTATCTGATCGCCAACTAACCCCCCCCCCCCCCCCCAAATTATTTCATTTGCCCCCCAACTTTTTCATTTCCCCCCCCAAATCTTAAATCCCCATTTTATACAATCTCTCACTCACACCCGAATCCCCGACTCACCACGTCGCCGTCGTCATTCCGCCACGTCGCCATCGTCATCCATCTCCTACCATCGTCATTGCTCCTCCATCGCCACCGCCACCGCCGTCTTCCTTTCTACTGTCGCTGTCTTCCTTCGCCGCCACCCACCGCCGTCGCCTACCTCTTCCTCTGTCGTCCTTCGTTATCTCCGTCACCCACCGCTTCCTCCATCACCCGCGGTCATCTATTTTGATTAATTTTGCAAACCCTAAGTATGAATTTGATGCTTGTTTTGCTTGGTGCTTCCCCCTTAGTTGATGAATTTTGATTGCCATGTTGTTCTTTACCATGCTTCACTGATTCTTGCAAGATTGTCATGTTCACTATTACACTATTGATTGCCATGTTCCATGTTCCTTGATATATAGGACTAAACATCTTCTCATGTGGAAAAATTGAGGAGGATGCTGTCAATAGATAATTGCTTTGGGTGCATTCTGCAGTTATAAAATAATCATTGTAGAAATTTTATAGGACAAGTACAACTATACAATAGGCCATTTTTATGTTTCATTATCTTTATCTAATTGCTAGTTCTAGTATCGACTACATTTATTTTTTCCATTATTATCTAATCAAATTGTGGAGGAATTTATACATAAAAAACAGAAAACTACAAGCACATATATACAACCAGATACCATTCCTACATCTAGTAGTTGTCCTTTTCGTCCCATTTTAATGGTTCTAATTACATTAACAAGAAAAGAACAATTTGAATTCAATCATCAATTCACCATATAAATTAAAGATTTTTCATTAAAATTTACTCTATACATCTCTATATAGAAATAAAGTACTGGCATGTAACTAAATAGAAATGTATTTAAATCTATAATTACCATAGAAAATATTTTTGAAGTGTAAAAATCTCACAAGATGACCTACCTTCATTAAGTATTCCTGATCAGACCTTACTTTAGTGGTAAACTTTGGAAATGTAGTTGTACACTTGTACCAGTGTCCCATTCCTTATGGACACTCCTTGGACATAGCTAAGACACATGATACTAGCAATATTATCTAAATGCTTGTATTAATGAACGAATTGTTTACCATATGTAAAGCTACTCTTTTTACATTGTTTACCATTCAGAATCAGCGTCACATAGGATTATCTTTTTTCTTATTCTTCATCATGAGGATATTTACCTGAAGTAGTATTCTTGTTTGGTTTAAACTTTAATCAATATATCTCAAACAAAAGTCACAGTCCAACAACATATCAGAAAACATGTGCAGCTTTGAGGGATTGTTGGTGAAGTAAATGAAATGAAAATGGCTGGAGCTTTTGTCCATTTGTACTAGAAGACTCTTGCATGGGTCTTTCTTTCTCTAGTTGAAATGCAAGTACATATATGCTTCATTGGTCTTTGGGGTTACCCTTTTGAGGATTCTCTCAACTAAGTACTTTGTTCGAAGTGAGCATATCAAGAGTTCTACTATTCAGGCTTCAAGAATGGGTCACATTACATGTTTTTTTAAAGTTTCATTATACCATATCAGTTATTAGGCATACTTGAGACGGGTGATATTGATGATAAATTAAGTTCAATTTTTAATTTGCTTTTAACCTTGTCAATTATTAAACATGTTTAAGATGTAATAGTGATGAATGCTACTGCTTACTAAAACGTTATACCTTTTATTCTTAGTTCATTTGGATCCCCTGTTGATCGTGACGAACCCTGGTGTTTCTTGTGTCAGTTATCTTTTGGTTCCCTTGCTCCTCAAAATAGTAATACATTTCCTGACTTCAAGCTTGCATTCACCTATATACTAACAGAGACATGCATACATGATGCACAAAAAGATTTGATAATCCCAAAAATATACAAGATGGTGACATACGTAGTACTTGTTTATAGAAACTAAGATCGAATAAGAATGTGAACAATATAAGGTGATAATTATGAATGTGTCTAACTTAGGTTGGCATTATATCATCAATTATATAATTGATTGCATAATTCAAAATAGTAAGTTCTATTTTGAGCCTATCCCTAACCTTTAAGATTTGTTTTACTAGAAATGTGTGCTTTTGTATATGAAAACATGGACTAATTCTCCTCCCTATGTTTACTTTAATATCTGCAGGCAGACATCATGGAAATGCAAAAAAAATCAGGTAATTTGATTCTATTAGCTCATGTAACTATTGAAAGTTTCATTTCCTAAGATGTTTATGTTTTCCCCTACTATTGTGGACTTTTTATACTAGTTTGTATATTTTTTCTTTTCGGATACATAATGAGAGGTTGATTTTGAGCATTCTAGATTTATTGTATCTTTCCCTTCACATTTTTTGTTGGAAGCCATGATAATTGATTTTATGTGTTAGCAAAAGTTCAAGGAATTTGCTTTATGCATTTTTGCACATGATCTTGTTTTGGAACATGAAGCAGTGACATGATTTAAGGTTTTGACATATATATTTATATATGGTCTATTCAGGACATAGTCAATTAGGGCTATGGACATTTAAGTATATAACCTAAGGCTGTTTTTCAAAATTTTATATGAATCAGGATGTCTTGCTCAGTGCACGATTTTTAAATGGCATGCAAAATTTATAAAAGCTGTTAGAGATCAAGGTTTGTATATAAGTCTCAGAATTGGTCCCTTCATCGAATCGGAATAGAAATATGGGTGATCAATCTTCTAACTGAAGTAATGTATCTAGAACAAGTAAATGATGTTTCTTATTCTCTGTTGTAGGATGCAAATCTGTGTGTTGAGCCATTAATAATGGTAACATAAGATTTGCCGTTATTAGAACTTAGTGATTATTGATCTGATCAGTTGCAATGGCTTTTAACAAATGATCATATTCTTATTCTCTGACTCAAGATAGATTCACTTCATGTGAGCTACATGTTAAAATTAATTATTAAAGGGTAGTTTGTCTTTGTATGTTCGAATGTTAAGATATATTTACTTCCAATAGTAAATGACTTTTTTGCAAGATGAACTACATCAAAAATCTCTTAGAAAATGATTAAATTAAATAAAATACATGCCATGTTAAATTTTTCGTGTAATATTTATGTTCGAATTTGTGGTGCAGCAGCCTCCCATTCTGGTTGCATGACATTCCAGGCATTGTCTTCCGATCAGATAATGAACCCTTCAAGGTATATACATTTACGTAGTGTATTTGTATGTGCATGAAATTCTCTTTCAAGCAAAACATTCTTAGTTCATAGAAAAATGTCATTATACTATCAAATACAATTAGCAAATTAAGAAATCGTATTATAAAATACTGCCTAATATATGCACTCAGATAATAATTTTGGTGCCAACCATTGTTGGAATAGATGTCAAATAAAAGCTAAGCCGAGGAGAGGAAATGAATCTGTTTATTTGTACACATTAAGGCATGAACCACTTTACTGTACACATGAAAGAGTCCATGTACCTATACAAGATCAATCAATAATCTTGCAAAAGGATCAGAGACATAATGAACAACGCCTACTTATTTTGTAAGTAAACTGTGTAATATCAAACTCTATATATTTGTCATACAACGCGAACAATTAATTAATTGTATATCATCACTGTGCATATATATATAAGAATATATTAAACTAATTCCTATTGTGTTGTCACTGCTATTCGTGGGGTTGTGTTTTTGCATGCTTATGTCTGAGTTGGATAGTCCACCTGCAGTTCTACATGCAGAAGTACACATCAATGATAGTCAACTTGATGAAGTCTGAGGGACTCTATGCATCTCAAGGAGGCCCCATTATACTTTCCTAGGTACACGGTTCTCAAAAAACATAATACAATAATTTGCTAATTTATTATTTATTATTTATTATTTATTATTTATACAACTCAAACACAAATAATAAGCATGTATTGATATTGTCGTGAGGCAGATTGAAAATGAATACCAAAATGTTGAAGCTTCGTTCCATGCGAGAGGACCACCTTATGTTACTTGGGCATCATGGACGGTTGTGAGTCTTCGAACTGGTGTTCCATGGATGATGTGCAAACAACAAGATGCCCCTGATCCAGTGGTCAGTTAATGTTTTATATCTTTATTTATATTTCTTCATATATATAAATGTTGTGTCTACATTTGAGTTCATGAAATTAGTCAAAAAATTACTTAATAGAAATTCTCATACAGATTAATACCTGCAATGGGTTGCAATGTGGAGAAACATTTTTTGGGCCAAATTCACCTAATAAGCCAGCACTATGGACAGAGAATTGGGTCTCTCGGTAAGTCTTCAACCATATACACAAAAGATGATCTATAACAAGAGTTATATATATTAACAGACATAATTAAACACTATGCATATAGCTAAAGAAAAAAAACAAGTGAGCATCTAATTTGTTGATAATTTATTTTTGGATTGGGTATGGGATGGTAGATGGGATAATCTACCTTCTTGTTCATAGGACCACACACCACCACCACCACACGCACAAGAATTTTGGCTAATTTCTAGTAAGAGTAGTTGATGGTTTATATGTTCTAGTTGGCTTTGGCCTTTAATAAGAATTTGGGTGAACAATTGGTATTTCATTGGCAAACCATATTACTAGAGAATTTAGCACCATTGCTAATGGCGAATTGATGTGAGCATGCTGATGGAAGCAGGCAGAAGATAGAATCACTACTTCAAAAACCAAATACTGGAACCTTGTACATCTGTAGTGTATAGCGTGTTTGACCTGAAGAATTTTTGCATCCTGAACAACTTCTGATCTGTAATCAGTTAAGCTCAGTATTTGACTTAAATTGCAAAAAACAGATAAGTGCATGTTTTTTTTTATAAGTATGATATGATATATAGTTTAAAATTTAAAATTAGCAACACTTAAAAATTTAAACTAGTTTATAAATGAATGCTTTATATAATAGTAGAATTATATATGTAGTTTTTGGAACCTTGTAGTTACAGTCAAGTAGATGCTTCACATGCCCCACTTTTTCGATTGACCTGAACACAAAATTTTTCTTGTTAGTAGGATTGAAGTTATAAATTTTATTTTACCTGAATATGAAATGTGAATGTTGGTTGTGTTCTTTTGTTTTGTATTTGTTGGAACACTGCTCTTCACTCTGTTGTTAAACTTCTTTCCAATTTCGACCTAGCTTAATGCATGTAACTTTCTGGACATGGTAGTTGTATCGTTCAATATTGGAGTTGCTAAATCTTTTCAACATTTGTATGCAGGTTTGCGCAGGAGCTATATTTGGTTGCCTCGTATCCTATTTAATGAGGACCTCTTCTATATAAAATGGAAATTACGCTAGAGTTTTGAAGTTGCCTAGAGCTTAATTCTGACGAGAACACGAGTTCCCAATCATTATTGTAACTAGCTTTCTGCTCTGTGCTAAGAAGCTATATTTCTGGTGTTAAACAAAGTGAATTTTATTTTATAATTTGACATGCTTGTAATACTTCATTAATTTTTAATATGATTGAAGTTTAATTTTATTTAATTTTGTTTTATAAACCACATTTATTTATTTTATTGTGTATTTAGTTTATAATTGGATTAATATTATAAAAGAAAATATTAAATTATCATAAGTGTAATTAATAAGAAAAAATTGTGTATAGAGCAATGGGTATATATTCAAATATTTGGAAGCGAAAACCATCACTAAAACCTATAGCAATGGAGTTTCAACCGTGGGTATAGGAAATCAAGAGGTATCGTTAAAACCTATACCAACGGATACGAAACCGTAGGTATAACACCAAGGTTTTGTCCAACGGGTGAAAAAACCGTCGCTATAAGCTATAGTGACGGCATTCTGCCGTGGGTATAGCGAATCATTGACTACGGAAAAATATGTCCATTGGTATAGGTTTTACGGGCTATACCTATGGTTTTTCGTCTTTTACTCACGGATTTTTGCTGTCTCTATATGTCAAATTCCTTGTTGTGTTGATCAATCATCATCATATTCTACAAACAAATCAAGAAATGAGAAGTACCACCCACCTCAAAGAAGATTCAACGAAGAAAATAATAATAAGAAGAACAAAGCTCCTCATCCTCCTTACGAAAATCCAAGATCCAAGGCACGAAAAACTCTAAGAAGAATAGAAAAATAAACCATTTGCTTGTGTACATGGGGAGGGCGACTGTAGTAGCAGTAGATATAGGCCGGGGTCTGGAGTTTTAGGGTTTTACAAGAGTTATTATCTACTAATAAAAATTAGATTTTCCAAATAAAATTTCTAACTTTTTATTCTCCAGGAAAAATATTTTCAATAAATCCCCCAACAATCTCAAAATTGTGTGTGTGTGTGTGTGTGTGTGTGTGTGTGTATATATATATATATATATACTAAATCAAATCAAATCAAATAAAATTAAAGGGATAAAATCTCTCCCCCAATCTCCCCACTGCCAGATCGGCCTACCAAAACAGCACAACAAAATTTAAATTCGAATTTTACCCTCAGTTGACATTTTGCACGAAAACCCTTTTCTTTTAAAGTATTTACAAAAATAGTTTCTTTATTTATAAAAATCTCAAATTTTAGAATATTCTCAATCATAAATAGGGAATTTTTTAGAAATTCAAAAGTGAAAATTTACACCTCAAAAAAATAATTGTACGTGTGAAAAATATCAATTTTACAAAAATTCAAAATAATTAAATAAATTGATTTAAAAATTATTTATTAATTCAAAATATAGTATTTAAAATTCTGGGACATTAAAATCCTTGTACAATCTAGCATGAATACTACACAAAATTTAGAAAGTTAACGCCTACACATATATTTATCCAGCATGCAAATTCTAACAAGAACAAATTATAAAGTTAAGGAACTCCCACACATATATATTTATCTAGCATGCAAATTCTAACAAGAACAAATTAGAAAGTTAAGAAACGTCCATACATGTATATTTATTTAGCATGCAAATTCTAACAAGATCAGTGGTTGCCAAAATTAACTGCTCATAGACTCCAGCGAAACACTTTAACACTAAGCTCGTATGTGGTCGCAGTTTTAGTGAAATGAAGAATGAAGACCGGGAGTTGATAGAGAGTGGAGTTGAGTATGATTATGTGTATGTGAGAGATGCTCGGGATGAATAAAGGAGGGAGGAGAGAGGTGAAGGGGTTATGAGATGATTGGGCATGTGTGTATATATATATTTATACACATTAAAAAAAGAAATGAGTGGAAGTGGAGAGTGGTTGGGATCTGTGGGCAGTGTGGATGAAGATAATAAATACAGATTAGGTTGGATTAATATAGGAGACTAAGGAGAGTGCGTGAGTGGAGTGGGTTACGGGAATTGGGGTGTAGATAATTGGGATTTTAGTGGGGTTAATAATTGGGTTAGTATGTATATGTATGCAAGGGTTTTTATTTATTTATGCACAAAATAATGTGTACAATTATTATATAAAAAATTGAAGTAGCATTTGTCATTAATTTAAAGATGAGTTTAATTAAATATAATAATGTGGGTTATTTCAATTTTGTCTTTCCAATTAAATTTTGCATAAATAAAAATTTAATATACACACTTCATTAATCTTATATATTAAATTTATCATTAACACGTGGATTGTACGTATAAACAAAAATATATTTGAGTTGGTTCAAAATAGGAGAAAATGAATTTCAAGAGAACGGAAAAATATATAAACAATCGAACTAAAAAATATGTTAAAATATTGATATTAAGAATGTTACGAATATTACACATAACGGTACAAAATACATGCACTACAACACAGAACCTATTCGCCGGCGTTTTTTTAGACCTTCACCGACAGTTTTTTACGCCGGTGAAACATTCACCGGCGTTTATAAAAATGCCGGTGCAAATGCCGCCGAATCGAGCGTCGCGGAAAGATAGGCGCATTCACCGGCGTTTTAACTGGACGCCGGTATATCTTTAAAATACACCGGCGGCCAGACAAACGCCGGTATATGGCGATTTCTGGGTGCCGTTCTTTCCTCCAATATACATTCACCGGCGGTCACATACTGCCGGTACATATCTTTTCACCGGCGATTGTACAAACGCCGGGGAATGTGTAATATTTACCAGCGGTCACAGAGCGCCGGTGTATGCTTGTTTCTAAGCGCCTTCTTTCCCTACTTACAAACACCGGCGTGTCGTAAAACGCTGCCATATAGATATTCACCGGCATTTTATAAAACGCCGGTGTATCTTAGGAGTGCTGCAACTTACGGGTACACCCGCCTGTGTGGAAACGCCTCTCTAACGAAATTTTCAACTAAACAATTAGATACACCGGCGTTCTATGAAACGCCGGTGTATGCTCGTTGGTTTTTCCTGCTCCAATTTTTCATTCGATTTCAATTCATAATTTCATTTAAAAAACCTGTAAACTAATTCACAACTGAATCAACCAATTTCAGGCATATTAATGCGCAAATCACAACCAAACACAAGAATTAATTAAGATAATAAAGTTTCACACATAGTCCATTAATCGTCCAAATTCACCGCTTAATTAACATCATAATTAACAAATACAGTAATTAACATCCCAAATATCTCAACAACTACTTAAAACAACAATACATAACATAACAACAACAAGAACAACATAACAACAACAACTAGAGGCCGCCGACCACAGATCCATACCCCTCGAGTAGCTTCAGTACTGATCATCAGAATTTCCTTGATCTGGGTGACCGCTCTATGAAAAAAAATAATAATTTAGTTCAACAGTAAACCAAATATAAGAAAAATAAGTAAAATAAGAAGGGGCTCATATCAAGTGTAGTTTTAAGGAACTGTCATCGTGGAAGGAAACCAAATATAGAAGCTAGAAATGGAAACAGAGATGGAAACCAAAAAACAATATGGTTCCACTGATGCATGGTGGTCTAGCACATATCGATGTGCCTGTTCCCACGTTAAGTTATCTAGCTCAAAAGCATCAACTTTACCAATAGTAGTGCCAGCGGTATCAAAAAGATATTTAGCACCATCAAGATTGGAAATGTCAGGATTTCTTCTTGGTCTAGTCAAAGATGTCTCTACACCCTGCAGATACCTGGAACAAAAATGTGAACACTCCTCTGATAGATATCCCTGAGCTATTGACCCTTCAAGATATGCTCTATTTTTAACATAACCCTTGAGCCGGTATAGGTACCTGAACATGTATAATTAATGATTTAGAGCGAAGTAGGGGATTAAAAAAAATGAGCTTTTGAAAATTCTGTTTTGTAAGATGCATGAATTCTTTTACCTCTCAGTGGGGTACATCCACCGATAGTGAACAGGACCGCCGACTCTGGCTTCACCAGCAAGGTGGATTATCAAGTGAATCATTATAGTGAAGAACGATGGTGGAAATATCATCTCCATTTTACTAAGTGTCAATGCCGCCCGCTGCTCCAATTGGTCAATATCTTCAACACGAAGCATTATTGAGCAAATACCTTTATATATACTACAAAGATCTTTCAGGACAGTAGTGATTTGCTCAAACATTGAAGACCTTAGAGCCACAGGAAGGAGATCCTGCATTAGGACGTGGTAGTCGTGTAACTTTAGACCCTGAAGCCTCTTCTCTTTAAAGTTGACACATCTTGCTATGTTAGAAGAATAGCCATCAGGAACTTTAAGTTCCAGTAGAACTTTGCAAAACAATTCTAACTCCGATTTTGACATTGAATAGATTGTAGGAGGTAGGAGTACTTTCTCGTTCGGTAATTCCTCTGGGTGCAACTCATGTCGGATGCCCATTGACTTCAAATCAAGTCGGCTCTTGAGATTGTCCTTTGTCTTCCGGTCATCTCCCATAACTGTTCCTATACAATTTTCACCAATGTTTTTTCTGATATGCATCACATCTAAATTATGTCGCAATAAGTTGAATTCCCAATACGACAACTTGAAGAAAATACTCTTCTTCTTCCATGCACCTAAACTCGTCATATTCTGATCCTCATCTTCGCCACATAGATCGGTCTCCTCACCTTGCTCCGGTCTTGCCCTTTTCTTGCCCTTTTGCTGACTTGTGGTTCTTTTCCATATTTGAACTGATGACCATCTACCCGCCTCAAAATATCTGACCCAGAAGAAGCTCCAGGAGCATGTTTCCACTCGTCGGTACCATCAAATGTCGCTGTCTCTGTCCGAAATATATGTGTGTCAGGCAACCATCTCCTATGACCCATATAGCAAAACTTTCTGCCATTGTACAACCACCTTGAACTAGTTTGGTAACACAACAAGGACATGCATAGCGTCCTTTAGTGCTATATCCAGATAAATTTGCATATGCTGGAAAATCATTGATTGTCCAAGACAATGCAACCCGAAGAGAAAATGTTTCTTTAGCCACAGCATCATAGGTTGGAACACCCACCCACAATTTCTGAAGTTTATCTATTAACGGCTGTATGTACACATCTATATCATTTTCAGGACCTTTCGGTCCAGGAACTATCATGGACAAAATAAATGAGGGCTGCTTCATGTATTTTCAAGGCGGAAAATTGTATGGTATTAACACAACAGGCCATATGCTGTATGTACTACTCATTTGCCTAAAAGGGTTGAAACCATCACTAGCTAGTCCAAGTCTCACATTTCGAGGATCTTCCGCAAAATCGGGATATCTTTCATTAAATTTTTTCCAAGATTGAGAATCAGCAGGATGTCTAAGAATCCCATCATTAGTGCGACCTTCAGCATGCCATTTCATATCAGAAGAAGTTTTCGTAGACATAAACAATCTTTGTAGCCTAGGAATCAGAGGAAAGTAACGCAGTATTTTGGCAGGTTTCTTTCTCCTACTTCGCTTAGTAGATCCACTGGCTTGATCGTCTTGATTTGGTGTTTCTGTCCATTTTGAAGAACCACATACTTCGCAATTCTCCAGACTTTCCTTACCTCCCGTGAAAAGTATACAGTCATTTGGACATGCTGCTATCTTCTCATACCCTAGATCGAAAGAATTTAGGAATTTTTTTGATTTTATAGGCTGAGTTTGGAATACAGATTTCTGGAAATGCTTCATTCAACAGTTCAAGTAGCATACTGAAGGACTTAGCAGACCACCCGTTTAAACATTTAATCTAAAATAGTCTGACAATGAATGAGAATTTAGAGAATTTGGTGCAATCGCGGTACAGCGGAGTACTAGCATCTTCAAGCAACTTAGCGAAGGATTCTTGCTGTTTATTATTTTCAGGGGCAGGGTCAGGCTTTTCCTCGTCTACTCCACCACCAATCTGGTTTGTTTCTGTTGACTCATTATGAACTTGGGTTGTTGGATTATTCGTGTGGAAAGAAACATTATGAATCCCCAAGGCATCTTGCAACAAAGCATGCATCTCATCGGGAACACTTAAGTCTTCGTTCACTAAGGGCTCATCTACATTTTCTAATACAACCGGATGAACAGGAGCTGACGTATGATCCTCTCCATGACAAAACCACCGTGTGTACCCTTGAAGAAAACCGTTGACAACCAAATATGTATGTACTACGTCACATGTCCTCAAATTACAATTTGTACACCGAAGGCATGGACAAAGGATTAGGTTGGGATCACGGGAATGTCGTTTGGCAAAGATAATAAAATCTTTAATACCATCACGGTACTCCTTGGATAATCGTGGTTTACTAATCCAATTTCTATCCATTATAACAATAGCACACAATCTGAAATTAAAATTTGACATATTAAATAGTATTAACAGTAAGGGTATTTTGTATATTTAATTTCACCTTTTTTAAAACCAACCCTAGCTGCAAATAAATAAACGATATAACAATTAACTGTAAAATAAAGAAATCGTGGTTCCAAAAATGTATAAAAAAATAATTAAATCTTAATACAATCTACTCTATTCACATAACCCTAAACTACCATTGTGGAAATTATCACAACCACCTTAGTGGCATTTTATCGCACACCTTGTATTCGAGTCTAATATCGATTCGACTATAGTCTCCCCTGTATTTGGCTTTCCGTTCAAGGAGATGATGATGGTAAAAGGTATTTGCTGAGGAAGAGGAATCGGACGAATAACGAGGGCGTCGTGCTGTAAATAAGGTAACAAGAATATCTGATGACTCATGAACTATTTTGTTCATGGCTACTAATAATCAGTTACTCATCCCAAAATAATAATAATAATAATAATAATAACAATAAACCTGCACAAAAGAAACTAATATGGCTACTAATATATTGCTCTATTAATTCTTCATCCCAACTAAATTATTGATGTTTGTAGCTCCAAAAGAAACCTGCACAAGGTTTGTTCAGCCCAATTCTTGTACAGATTTGGAGAATTTTGGTATACAGCTAGCATCCATAGATGACAATCAGATGCATGAATTCAGCATCTTTGACAGTAAAGGAAAATAAAAATTTCCAGTATATAAGCATATATGTTTCTCTATTATTTCTTCATCCCAACTAAATCATGATGTTTGTGGCTACAAAAGAAACCTGCACAAGGTTTGTTCTCACCCAATTCTTGTACAGATTTGGAGGATTTTGGTATACATACAGCATCCTTAGTTGACAGTGAACCCATTTTGGTTAAAAAATCATGCTAAGATGGCAATCAGATGCATGAATTCAACATCTTTGATTGTAAAAGAAAATGAAAATTTTCAGTATATAAGCATATATGTTTCTCTATTAATTCTTCATCCCAACTAAACCATTGATGTTTGTGCCTCCAAAAGAAACTTGCACAAGGTTTGTTCTCACCCAATTCTTGTACAAATTTGGAGGATTTTGGTATACATACAACATCCTCTAGTTGACAGTTAACACATTTTGGTAAAAAAATCATGCTAAGAAGGCAATCAGATGCATGAATTCAGCTTCTTTCACAGTAAAAGAAAATGAAAATTTCTAGTATATAAGCATATATGTTTCTCTATTAATTCATCATCCCAACTAAATCATGATGTTTGTGGCTACAAAAGAAACCTGCACATGGTTTGTTCCCACCCAATTCTTGTACAGATTTGGAGGATTTTGGTATACATATATCATCCTTAGTTGACAGTGAACCCATTTTGGTTAAAAAATCATGCTAAGATGACAATCAGATGCATGAATTCAGCATCTTTGACAGTAAAAGAAAATGAAAATTTCCAGTATATAAGCATATATGTTTCTCTATTAATTCTTCATCCCAACTAAATCATGATGTTTGTGGCTACAAAAGAAACCTGCACAAGGTTTGTTCTCACCCAATTCTTGTACAGATTTGGAGGATTTTGGTATACAGCCAGCATCCTTAGTTGACAGTTAACCCATTTTGGTAAAAAAAACATGCTAAGAAGGCAATCAGATGCATGAACTCAGATTCTTTAACAGTAAAAGAAAATGAAAATTTCTAGTATCTAAGCATATATGTTTCTCTATTAATTCTTCATCCCAACTAAACTATTGATGTTTGTGGCTCCAAAACAAACCTGCACAAGGTTTGTTCAGCCCAATTCTTGTACAGATTTGGAGGATTTTGGTATACATACAGCATCCATCTTTGACAGTCAACACATTTTGGTAAAAAAATCATGTTAAGATGACAATCAGATGCATGAATTCAGTTTCTTTAACAGTAAAAGGAAATGAAAATTTTCAGTATCTAAGCATATATGTTTCTCTATTAATTCTTCATCTCAACTAAATCATGATGTTTGTGGCTCCAAATTAAACCTGCACAAGGTTTGTTCCGCCCAATTCTTGTACAAATTTGGAGGATTTTGGTATACATACAACATACTTAGTTGACAGTGAACCCATTTTGGTAAAAAAATCATGCTAAGATGCCAATCAGATGCATGAATTTAGCATCTTTGAGAGTGAAAAGGAGAGAAATCAATAGTAATTACCGAAGAGAGAGAGGGGGCCGACCAGCGGGGCGACTAGCGGTGGCGTAGGAGATAGAGAGAGAGCGGGGTGACGAGCGGTGGTTTTTGATCGCAAATTTACCGCGAAATAGAGAGGGGGAGGAGGGAAATCGAATTGGGCTGTCGAAGATGACGAAGGGTCGGAGGTGAAGCGCGCGAAATAGAGAGAGGGAGGAGGAAAAACGAAGGCGGCGAAAATTAGGTTTGGGAATTAGCGAGCGAAATGTTAGGGTTCGCGGGGATTTATCTCAATTATTTCACCGGCGTTTGAAGTTACGAACGCCGGTGAATGTATCTATATATTCCCCGGTGTTTGTTATTAAAACGTCAGTGAATAATACCATTCACCGGCGTTTATAAATAAAAAGCCTGTGAATATCATGATTCCCTGGCATTTTATAGAGGCCGCCGGTGTATAACCATCCAATCTGACGCCCCATTCCTGGTCACTCCCTACCCCGACGCGAATGGTAAAACATCGGGGAATATACGCCGGTAAATCGCTCATGTTTTGTAGTGATGTGTGTAACATACGTGAGGCAAAATTGTAATAACTCGAGGGCGTAACCGAGAACGCTAATCTCCATATTCTGGACAGCCTCAAGAAGCGACTGAATGAGTCTCCCAAGGAATTGTGGGTCGAAGAACATCCAGTTGTGCTCTAGTCGTACAGAACGACCAAGAGAGTTCTGATAGAAGAATCACCGTTCAACCACATGTTCGGAACTGATGCCGTAATCCCCCTGGAGGTTGCCCTACCTTCGCTTTAGTAATGAATTTTAATGGGGATCTGAACTCGGAGGGCCTCATGCCAACATGGATCTCCTGAAGGAAGTATGAGAGGAGTCGGCCGTCAGAAGGAGCGCCTACCATAAAGCCGTTAAAACATAAAAGAGTTCAAGCAGTAAACATCAAGGAGGGCGACTTAGTCCTGAGGAAGTTCAAAATTTCTACGCCTAGTAAAAGGGGAAACTCGCTTCGAACTGGGAAGGCCCTTACAAGGTCTCCAAAGTGGTTCGTCCTGAGACCTACCGACTTGAAGACCTAGTTAAGATGACCTGCAACACCGAACATCTAACAGAAAATTTTGGGAGGGTACCTAAAGGTACCCCCCCCTTCCCCCCGAAAAAAACTTCAAAAAGTTGTAATCAAGTTGTCAAGGCTAATACCTGTAATAAACGCTCGCTGAAAGATAGCCACTAGTTTATCCAAAATTAATGAAGCTTCATAAAATTTCAGGCTATTTCAAACTTTATCTTACTGCCCTCGACAAAAAGAACCAAACAGTTTCGGATTTCCCAATATCAAACCTCAGATTATCTGTCGAAGCGCACTCGTCCCTCGACCCTGGACATGGTAATAGGCGTCACTCGTGAATTTCTCCAGCAAAGTAGCTTGGTTCGTCCCTCGATCCTCGGTGTGGTAATCCAGGTCAGTCGTGAATTTCTCCCGCAAATTTGCTTGGCTCGTCCCTGTTAGGTTTCAATGGTAGTTTCAGATCAAATACACAACAGAAAAATTATAAAGAAATATCGAAACCTAGCCATAGATCCATGCAAAAACCACAAATCGTGTTTAGGATTTATACCTTGAAGAACGATCTGCTGTCTCAAATTAATGTCGATCACAGCACTGCAATGTTGTTGTGCTTCTACAGTATCCACACGAACGGATTAAAACAAGCTTTTCCTCATGCCGCGGTTCTAGCTACGGGATGGGAATGTTCCTCATGATCTATCTCTTTCACAATTTCTGTGATGTCTAGGGTTTTCTCATCTAACACTTTTTCCATAGATACGTATCATATGAATAGCTGCAGAAAATCAACTCTAAGAGAGTAATGAGGCTGTTAGACTCACAATCTGACCTGGTTCAGGTTCGTGTGTGACCCTTTAAACTTTAGTCAGCCCATTTAATCTAATTAAATGTCCCGGCTCGCTTCCCAAAATACAGGAATACAAGTTCGTGACGAAGGCCCAATGAATGATTAACATCATCCAAAAGCTGTACCAGTCTTAACTCAACAACATGATAAGAAATAATCACAACCACGTAGAAAAACATAATTACATAAACAAATAGTGAGATAAAACATGCAGTAGTCTAATATAATAACCAATAACTGGAAATAAACAACAAATATAGGTCAACAAAGCCCGGAATACAAAGTTCATCAAAAGTAACAATGCGATATAAAAATAACATGGGAAAATAATTTATTTCAAAGCAGCTCTTGCTCCAATCCTAGAAGAACTGCTCACCAATACCTTCTGGCAATTCTCCTTGTGCACCTGTGGTTGGTTCAACTAGAGTGGGGGAAAATATCAGTTAGAGTAAGTACGGACAGCAAGTAGTGAAAAGCAAAGAGTAAAGGAATATGGTACATCAAGGAATATGAAGTAAGAACTAAATCCAAAAGCAACAACAGGGACTGATGAAAAGTCTAGATTTAATAATGCAATTTTCAATAAAAATAATCGATAAACAATGTCAGTGTAAATTGTCATGATTCAAGGATGCAAGTTTCAATCTACTCTATTAGTATTTAGCCTAATAAATACACGTACTACTGCATCCCATACCATAGGTTCGGTGCATACAAAACATTGTATATTTTAGGCATAGTGGTGGGATCTACAGAGCGTGTACTCAGCATCAATAACAATAATTTACAATCAATAATTGACAATCAATAATTCACAATCGATACTCCTCCTTCCATGACAATACAATATAACGATAAGGCCTTACCGAGTATTTCTGAGATTATCCACTACAAAGTCAACCCTTATTACCCCGGCTTGTTAATATTTTATTAAATCATTCATGATCATGAAATATGTAAAAGAGTGTCAAAGAGATGATAAGGATGCAACAAAATGATACGATGCATGATAAAATACATGTAATTGTGAATCTGAAAGGAGCAACCAGAGCAGTACTAAAACAGCAATAACTCAAAAAATATAATTCAAAATTCGACTCTGCCAAAAGGGATGTAAACTAGAAATATGGGGCTACAATTTATATTCGGTAAGTTTCAATTGATTCTGAATATAACTAGGTCGATTACTCTAATCTTTACAACTTAAGAGTTTTGGCAGCAGCTTATAGTCAAAACTCTATATGTGAAATCAAGATGTAAAACTAGTATAAAAATCTAAAAAATTTAGAAAATAAATCCTAAGCATGTCTACTAAGTTTCTGGAGAGTTTCATGTCATTAATGTAATACCCGATTTTCATTTATGAAAATTATTATTTATTTTGCACGTAGTGTGCACGTGCCATTTTTCGTAATATGAAATCTTATAATTATTTTCCTTACAGATGATGAATATATGCATATGGATATGTATAAGTTTCCTATAATTATTTTTTTTTTTATAAAAGGCCTTTGTCTCATATAAACCTAAAGCCCAAAAATCTAATTTATTTTGTGTGAAAAACTATTAGTTTGGCCCATCAATTTAAGCCCATAAATTAATTCTTTTAATAACAACTTGTAAGGTAGACATCTTTTAAAAAGATTATTTTTATAAAAATGTATATGTACAAGTTTTTATATGGAGACTTGTGCATGCACGTGCATTTCACATACACGTGCATGAACACCATTTTTCCTTGGCCGGTTTTTGGAGGAGGTGGAGATGGTGTAGGGGTGGTTACATAGTTGTGGGAAGTTATTACAACTTCTACTCTCGTCCTAGCCTTCCATCTCATAACTATTTTACTAAATCCTAGCCCTCCATTTCACCAAGGATTTAGCATAAATACCCCCTTTTCTCAAGTGTCTTTTACACTAAGAATTTCATTGTGTCAGAGTTATATTGTAAGAGAGTTGTGTGTGATTGTTCCTTGGAGTGCTGGTCATCACTTCAGAAGAATTCTCGGTGGCAAGGAGCAAGGAGGAGGAGTCACATTATCAAACTAGAAGGCATCGCGGGATTCGTTTATTTCGTCAATAAGGTGGGTGTTTCTCATGACTTCTAAATTATGACTCATGTTAAGACTGAAGATTGAATTGTGTATGTATGTGCAAACTGAAGTGATAAAATGATTGCTAAATTGGTATCCTCCATGCTGTATATAATGTAAAAAATATGAACGAATGAAAAGAACTAATGATAATTAGAGAACTAGAAATGACCTGTACAATCGACCGGTCATGTGAGCAGTCGACTGGTATATTGACATAAAATATGTACAGTTCAGAATTCCATGAAACGATGTATTTTAATATGAATTGTTAACTTGATGTTCTAGCATGTTAAATTGGGATTAGTATTCATCTCCTTAAGTAAATGATGAGTGAAGAAAAATGTATGTTTAGCATCTCCTTTGAGAAAAGAAAACATTAGTTATGTGAAACTTACATTCAATCGAAACTATGCTGTGATATTAATAAACAGATAAGAATTTCATGTTTATGTTAGTATGAACATATTGTAATGTGAAAAAAACGATGTGTGTGAATTGAAGAACAGAAGGGAACGATGATTCCTTAATTTGAAATTTTTAACCTGTTCAGTCGACTGAATGCATGTAACAGTCGACTGTACTGAGCATGAAAAGTTATATAGTTAAATTACCCAGAACAGCCGACTGATTTGAATGACAGTCGACTCCTAAGTTAATGACATTTTAGACGTGGAAAGTTGTGGAATAGCCGACTGGCCATGTGCAGCAGTCGACTCTTCCGAGCAGTTATTGAAGAACTTTATTTGACTGAACAAGTCGACTGGATGAGCTCCAAGTCGACTGTTCAGAGTACTTTTTGGTATATCAGAAATCTTATAATTTGTTTATGACAAAGATTGTGAAACTTATGGCGAATGATTATTGGTTGTGACAGTTTAGAAGAAGTAAACTCTAATTGTCTTTGCATGAATTTATATGAAGTGAATCACTTGTTAAAAATTGTGGAAATTGTATGAACATGAAAGCTAGGAACATGAAAAAGAAAATATGTTGAGATTATGAAAACGAACTCATGAGCTGGAAATGCTCAACTTTTGGAAATTGTGAATTGGAATTGAAACGAAAGAGTAGCTAAGTCTCCCACCGGCAAATTGAAAAGAAATGAAATGAATTGAAATGAGAGACCAAGGTTGGTCATGTTGAATGAATGAATAAGTCCAGTTCAGTGGAGAGGCTAACTCTAGAGCTTTGATTTTGTTCATGATTCTAATAACAACTAAGGATTAGTACATAGTGGAGATGTGATGAAAGTGAGAGAAAAACACAAGTATGAGAGCTAGAGTTTATGGTGCGGGTGTGAGCCACAGAATGCATGCTTGATGAGTCAAGACATGGCATGGGCATTGCTCAGTAATGATCGGATCTTAGCAACGCTTATGGGATGTTTGGTGACTGCAAGAGGATCGTGTGTCAGGGAGGAGGCCGAATTGCCACAGAATGCATGCTTGATGAGTCAAGACATGGCGTGAGATTCTCCTCCAGGGTTCTATACACGTGCTTGTACTCATAGACCATCTAAGATACTTACCGTAGTTACGGTAGTAGATTAAGTCATGGCGAGGGATTGAACCCTATAAAGTGAAGAACGATTAAGAAGCTTGCCCTCGGACCTATGTAGTATGGGCTGCATAGAATCCGAACAAGTGCACATTAGTGTCATTTAATATAATAATTGCATTAAGGATTAAGTGCACAATCACAACATGACATCATTAAGATTTTCCCTTTTTGGTTAATTTGATATGTGAACAAGTTTGTGATTTGTTAATAAATGAGAATCGTTATACTGTTTCTGGCATAGAGAGGATGGCCATGTATAATTATCGTCGGTTGAATAAACTGACGTACCCACAGTTTGTACGCAGGATAATTGGCTCGATAAAGGTTAAAGAAGAATCAATGCTCAAAGATTATTTATTGTTGCATCTTTTGTATAAAGTTGTAATTGCTTCCGCTGTCATTATTTGTAAATTATTGATGTATATGCTTCCGCTGTAAAATGTAAAGTGTAAAATCTCATGTAACACTGATGTAAAGTGAAAAGTTTCAATTCCTTATAAAACTGTACCGAATGAGATGAAAAGATCCTGTAAAACTCTCGAATTCAGCTGTTTTGGAATTCGGGGCGTTACAATTAAACTACTATTACTATGGTGTTTCAACTGAAAGTTGTGTCGGTGTTTCACTAAATTGCAATTCTGGAAATATAGACCAGCAGTGACTAAAAGTGCAATATCTTACAACTCACAAATCAGATTCTAGATCCGTAAGATTTTCTTGAAACTAGATTCATTAGGCTACAATTTCTTTTCATATAGTTTTGGTTGATTCTTATTGTAACAGGGTCGAAACCTCAATGCAAAACAGGGCAGGCAACAAGAAATATAAAAAGTCATCACATATATTCATCAAAATGAACAATCTACTTATTCTTGAATCAAGGAATGCATTAACATTAATGTAAAACAATTAGGATGGATTTTTACAGTGTACAAAGCCAAGTTATCATGTTAAGATTCAAGTCTCAATAACACAATCGATCAACATGCATTCAATCATTATATTTTTCTATATACAAGTTTCTAATCAATTTATTCATGTCGTGTGTGCATGCAAGCTTGGGTTTAAATCAATGGATGTTGGCATGAAGTCAATGATACTTCAGGTTAGCTCGTGTAAACTCTTGATATGCCCAATGGAATGTACACAATGCAATATTACGATAATCGAAAGAGAACTACTTGCGGAGATCAATAATCTTGAACTAGAAAAATAAACGAGTTCAAGTGGACTTGCCTTTAGATGATGATTAAATCCGAATGTACAAAGAATAACGAGATCAGAATCCCGGTGACACGGCGACGAGCAAATGATCACAATGATCACGATCGAGCATGGATCTTGATGGGGATCAAGATCGGATGATCAGACGGCTGAGATCGAAGATCAAGATCAAGATCAAGATGATGATCACGGTTGCGATGATCAAAAGAGATCCGATGGTCGAGATCAAGATCTTGATAATGATGATGATGGTGATGATGATCAATGCAAATACAACGGCCAAGATCAACGAATCAAGAAGTGATCATGATCGTGATGATCAACGATCGGGCGGCCGAGATCAAATATCGAGATCAAGATTCAAGATCAAGCAATCGACGATCGAGATCCCGATCAAAATCTAGTGGAAGGTCAAGATCAAAATCGACGGCCGAGATCAAACGATCACGACCAAACGGCAAACAGCAACTCCGGATCCCCAAACAGTAAACAGGGAACAATAATGCAGTGCTGGCAAAGCTTAGCTCGACTTCGACGACAAACGGTGGAGGCTCGCCGAGCGGAAGCGAGGCTGGCGGAGGGTCGTCAGTAGACTGGTGGACGACTGGCAGTAAGGGAGTGAGGATCTCGGAGGTGGTCGATCTCGGGGGCTATGGGTTAAGGAGGAAGACGAGGATGACTGGGGATGTGGCGGCACTCGACGGAGGGTGGCGACGCTGGTGGTGGCGTCGAGCGGTGGCAGATCGGGGAGTGCAGTCGAGGAAGCGAGTGGCAATGGTGGGGAGACGATGGGTGGAGGTTGACGGGGCTCTGTTCCGGAAGTAAAACAGAGGAAGGAGGGGGTGCGTTGCGGGGTGGTGACTGCGGAGCTGAGGTGGGGTTGGCAATGGCGAGGCGACTAAAAAGGGCGCATGAGTAGCAGTCGAAGGTAGAACAGGGTGGCGATCGGTGATGAAGATGATGGAGGGGATGAGATGGGTTTCGGTAGGCGAAACAGAGGACAAGGAGAGAGGCTCGATGGTGATGGGTGTAGGGGTTCGAGCGATGCATTCGACGAGGGGGATCGAGGGGCTGAGGTGGAGGTTGCAGGCAGGAGTGAAAAGATAGAAAGAGTGGGAGGTAGGAGGAGAAAGGGGTGAACAGTAGGGGTAGGGGGCTGCACAGTAGTAGGGGGTAGGGATGAACAGTAATGGCTTGGGGAGTTTGAATAGTGGGGGAGGTGAAGGGTTGGCTATTTTGGTTTTTGGGATAAAGAGAGAGAGAAGAAGGATGATATCTAATGATAAAATAATGGGAGTGAATTGTGGGTAGTTAGAAGATACGTGAGATTGTGGAGGAGAAGATCTGATCAAAAGCAGATTAGGGGGGGAATTTGGGTTAATGGGTATTGGGTATTAAAAGGTGATCCAATAAGATGTGGGTTTGGATTAGAATCCAATAGGAGATGCGCGTGGGTTGGGCTCAGGTTATATATTAATAAATAGTGTAATCAAATAAATATAAAATTGGGCTTTAGATGATGGTCTTCATATTAACAAATAATTAAATAATATAATATAGATCAAAACTAATGGGCTTTAACAAAAATAATAATAATAATACAACTAACAACACATATTAATAATAAAAAAATAATAACAATAATAATAACAATAATAATAATAACAGTAATAATAATAATGTTGATGATAATAATAGTAATAAAAATAATGATAATAACAGTAATAATCATCATCATAATCATACTGGTAATATTATTATTATTATTATTATTATTATTATTATTAACAATAACAATAATGATAATACATACATGACATAATTGGATTCAACACATTCATAAAAATAATTCAGTAATAATAATAATTCTTATTATTATAATTATAATAATAATAATAATAATAATAATAATAATAATAATAATCGTAACAACACAATAACAACAACAACAACAACAACAACACCACCAACAATAATAATAATTATTATTATTATTATAATTATAATAATTATTATTATTATAATTATAATAATTATAATAAATATAATAATAATAATAATAATAATAATAATAATAATAATAATAATAATAATAATAATAGAAACAACAATAATA
The DNA here is from genome assembly GCA_017893485.1 of Hemerocallis citrina. Lineage (NCBI taxonomy): Eukaryota > Viridiplantae > Streptophyta > Magnoliopsida > Asparagales > Asphodelaceae > Hemerocallis > Hemerocallis citrina. Next base: position 219,632,864 of record CM030359.1, read on the forward strand.
TGTATCATAATAGGATTTGACATTAACAAGTTCATTAAATCCAAACAGTAATAATATAAAATATAAATAGTCGATCAATTATAAAATAGAAAATACATCGTTATTCAAAGTAAATATAATTGACAATTATAAAACACTTAGTAAAAGATCTGAAATCAGTTTAGCACAGAATAGATTTATGAAAAATCAAAATATATAGAATATTCAGGAAATACGTATTTACGGGAACGGGGGTTACATTAAATGTCCAACCATTATTAGGAGTCCAAGTCTTACTTGGATCCCCAATTAAATTCATCTTATGAATTTAAATCTCAATTTCGATCCATTCTAAATGTGTGACCCTGTAGGTTCCCGTTACGTTGATAGTAATACTAAAATTATATTCTATTATTACAAACAGTGAGCGATATCTAGCAATACAACATTGCTACTCAAGTAACGGGAATGTCAGTGATTAGACATAACCCATCCGTGACCAATGTTACCATGTAGTCTAGTCGCTTTGTCCAGATATCTTAATTGACCATAAGGCATAGAGCGTGTCACCCTTGAATAGTTCAATCTTTGGTTTCTTGATGTCCGAGTAGACTCACTGAAACAAATGAGCTCAATATCTCATATTGACGCATTTGAGTATGACCATGCATTTTGCAGTCTCACTCAATCAAGGTACCTATAGATATCGCTCCTATTATGTAAGAGGCACAAATCCTATCTAAGTCACTCACATCCCTATACCTTATTTGTGGTATATCCAATAGTCGACTTTATAATCACCTTATTACAGGCAATGTTTGACGACAAAAAAACATATAACTTTTCATATAGGAAACCATAGTGACTTCAAGTCAAATGACCACATATACCATGGTCACTATAAGAACCGCTTATGACACTCACGTAACCATCCATGCAGCGTTCTCATGGTGGGTCAGTCCAGTACATTGTTACTCTAATATGTACTCATGTGAAGACTTAATATCTCATATCCATGACCTGTGAGATATGATCATCAGTCTACGCACATACTAGTCTTTATGCATTATTGTTGTCCTAATTCACAATATTACTTGACTAGGGACATTTAAGAATAGTGTTCTGATTACAACCAATAAGATCTCACAATCAAGTCATGCACTTGATATCCCATGGTATTGAACCTACTATTCTAAGGACTTTATTATGTTCATTTAATCACAATAAACAACACAATAAATAAAATGCCTCATATATGAAATAAATGTCATGATACAATATAAACTAGTAATGTCAATAAACAACTGGCCTCTAGGACATACACCAACAATCTCCCACTTGCAGTAGAGCCAATCAGACATACATCTAATGCCTATATCTCTAGTGTGACCCTCATGCTTTCGCTGTGCAAGAGGCTTTGTCAGTGGGTCAACGATGTTATCATCTGTCGGTACTCTGCATATCTTCACATCTCCTCTATCGATGATCTCTAGAATGAGATAGAAGCACTTAAGTATATGTTTGGATCGCTGGTAAGATCTAGGCTCCTTAGCTTGTACAATGGCCCCATTGTTATCACAATAAAGGTCCAGCGAGCCCACAATGCTAGGAACCACGCCAAGTTCAATGATGAACTTTCTGATCCAAACAGCCTCCTTTGCTGCATTGGAGGCAGCAATATACTCAGCCTTTGTGGTGGAATCGGCTACTGTCTCTTGCTTCGAACTCTTCCAGCTCACAGTTCCGCCATTTAGGCAAAACACAAAACCTGATTGCGATTTGAAGTCATCCTTATCGGACTGGAAGCTAGCATCAGTGTAACCCTTTACAACAAGCTCTTCTTCAGCTCCATATACCAAGAACGAATCCTTAGTCCTTCTTAAGTACTTAAGGATGTTCTTGACAGCAATCCAGTGACTCTCACCGGAATCTGACTGGTACCTGCTCGTCATGCTCAGAGCATATGAGACATCTGGACGAGTACATAACATGGCATACATGATAGGTCCAATTGCATATGCATATGGAATCTTAGTCATGCAGTCTTTCTCATCTTGACTGGAAGGACATTGAGCCTTAGACAGGCTTACACCATGCGACGTAGGGAGAAATCCTTTCTTAGACTCTTGCATATTGAAGTGTTTCAATACTTTGTCTATGTATGTATTCTGACTCAGGCCAATCAGTCTCCTTGATCTATCTCTGAAGATCTTGATGCCTAATACATAGGTAGCTTCACCCAAGTCCTTCATGGAAAAATATTTTTCTAGCCAAGTCTTTACAGACTGCAAAGTAGGGATGTCATTTCCGATGAGTAGTATGTCATCTACATACAACACCAGAAATACAACTGTGCTCCTACTAACCTTCTTGTAGACACAAGGTTCATCTTTGTTCTTGATGAAAGCAAACTCTTTGATTGCATCATCGAAACGGAGATTCCAACTTCTAGAAGCTTGCTTTAATCCATAAATGGATCGTTATAGTTTACACACCTTTCCAGCATCCTTTGTAGTGACAAAACCCTTAGGCTGTGTCATGTACTGTAACACATCGAATTTTTAAAATACTGAAAATACCCATTTTTATATCTCTAGTGTGGTAAAAATTATTTTTTAATATTTTTTAAATATTGATATTGGTGTTGATATTTGTGTTGAATGGTATTATTGATATATTGGAGTTATGAGTTGAGTTTTATGTGAAGAAATATTGTTTACTTTTATTTTATAATTTTGGAGGATTATTATGAGATATGTTAATATATTTTGTATTGTTTGTATTATTAAAGTGTAGAGTTGGGGTTTATTTGTAATATTTTGATGATTGGGGGCTTGTATGACATGTTAATATCCTTCTAATAAATATATTATTTATATAAAATTTTCCCCAACCCCCCCCCCCCCCCCCCCCTCCTCCATCTTCTTTCCTTCTCCTAGTTTTGATTTCACCCGACCGAAACCCCATTACCCGCTCATTTCCAAGGTGAAATCCCCAGGGTTTCTTCATAAAATTTCAATTAAAATTAGGGGCATGCTAATTGAAGGGTTCTCTTCCTCATGGTGGCTCCAATTTGGAGAAAAAGCAACGGGAAGGTATACCCCATTTTATTTTATTTGTATAGAATTAAGTGATTTTAATTTCTATTGAATAGAAATGTTATAGTAGGGAGATTAGGAGGTGTTGGGTATTGTAGAGGCAATAAATTAGCAAATTATTGGAGATTTTGTAAGTTGCACATAAATTAGGGTTTTGGGTTTATAAAGGGGAAGTAAATATGTAAGAATTATCTTTTTCATGGTAGTAAAAATTGTAGTTGAACCATTAGAATAGTATGAGGTAATTTCTAGTAAAATTTTTATGGAGATAAATCCTAAAGGAATTTGAATATTACGTGCATCTCACGTGTGCATCCCAGACGTTCAATAAAACGCCTGAGTGATATTAGGATTAGTGTTATTAGTTCCTGTGACTGGTTTGGATGTTTTGAGCCCTAATTGCTTTGAAATTTGATAATAGGAGATATTTGCGACTTCGGATGCGGGATGGAGAAGTGGTGCTTCAGGTCTTCGCGGGATATTAAGTGAGTATGATTTCTTATATTTTATGTATATGTTGTGTTATGTAAAAATTTTATATTATGAATTGCTTTGTGTAATATGTTCAGTGTACCGTATATATAAAGTGAATTATTGGATGTAAAGAATTAATATATATGTGTATGCGGGTGTGTTGAAATTTATATATATGTGTGTGTTATGGAAGATGTATATGAATATATACAAATATATTAACAAGATTATATTACTAAAGTTGTGTATTTTATTTTATAAAGATGATATAAGAAGATATCAGGGGATATATATATATATATATATATATATATATATATATATATATATATATATATATATATATATATATATATATATATATATATATATGGAAGATGTATATGAATATCTATATAATAAAACACAAAGAAAGCTATCAGGTGGCTCACATTCAATCTCTTATCAAATCAATGGTCCAGATCTACTCTCACAAAACATATTTTCCCGCCCAAAATTTCAAATCCCACAATTTCAAAAAACACACACACACACTCTCTCTCTTTCCCAAAATACCACCGGTCTCTCTCTTTCTCACTCCATCTCTCACTTCCCCCCCCCCCCCGCCCCCTCTCTCTCACCGACTCACTCTCTCCTTCTCTCTTACCGCTCTTTCTCTCTCTCTCTCTCTCCGCTCTCTGTCAGTGTCTCCCTCCCCCCACCTCCGGTGCCTCTTCAGAGTCCCCCCCCACCTCCAGTCGCCAACTCCATGGTCCTCCCTTCCGCGATGCCTCCTCAGCGATCACCCCGAGTCCTCTTCAACGACGCCTCTTCAATGCCAACCCCGACTCCAGCGCCTCTTCAACGCCAACCCCGACGCCATCCAACTTTGGCTCTACCCATCACAGTCACCGACCACCGATTTTACCATCTCAGGTATACAAATTTCCTATTTTCAAATTTCATCTAGGTTTGAGGTTTACAAATTTCCTCTTTTCTTTCAAAGAGGCAAATTGGTATTTTTTTCACCGATTTCACCATCGAGATCTTTTCAAATTATCAAATTTTCTCCTTTCAATTTGCTGAAAAATCATTCAATTCTAGAATGACTGAATGAGTGAGTGAATCTGGAAGATATCTTGCCCACTTTCGTAAAATCAGAATGATGGATATATAGGATGGTGATTTTCAAGTGCAACTTCTGATGTATAATATTGAAGAGGTTCAGTTTAAAGTTTAAAGCTTTAGGAATATTTACTTCAACTCTTACATGTGTATTAGTTACATGCCTACTATCCCCAAATTTAATCAACCCTCACCCTAATCCCATCTATTTGGGCGCATAAAAAAATATAATGTTGTAATCTATGTCCCTAATGAAGTTAAGTTATGACATGATTTTAGGTATCCGAACTTTTTTTGGGCTGTTTGGGACTTTTTTTTTTTGGTTGAGATAACTTTGGGGGGAGTTTCTGATTGGTTGGTTTTTTTTTGTTGAGCGAGGACCTGAAGGCGAGGTTGAGGAAGTTGGAGGAGCTGGCAGAGAAGAAGGCGTATGCGGAGTTGGTGAAGGATATTACTCCGAAGGAGGATGTGGAGCCATTTTCATCGTATAAGGATCAGATTGGGTTCGGTATGTATCGAAAGCTTTTGATGGTTCTTGATTGTCGCATTTATTTTGCAACGGAGTTAAATTATGACGCGATTTTAGGTATCCTAACTTTTTTAGGCTGTTTGGGACATTTTTTTGTTGGTTGAGATAACTACAATCTCACCCCAAAAGTTGAGACGGGCGGAGTTATCTAAAATCTACTCGGACATAATTATCTGTACTTTGTACTTCTATTCTATACTGCTCTATAATGTGAGAAGGGTATGTTTGGTTGGATTTTAATGAGAATCTAATTGAAAGTGTCAATGTGGTAAGCCTCTTCACTGGAGAGCAAGAGATTGGTAAGGTGCAGTTTGTTGGTTGGTTTTGTTTATTGTATGTATCGTTAGGGTGACACATTTTACTTTCTGTTCGTTCTATAATTTTCTAGGTTTTTTGTTAGAAGTTTGTTTGGCAGTGTTAGTTGCTAGTTATTGTTGCTGTTGTACATGTTCTTGCCGTCTTGATAATCAATCCAGTTTGACCTGTTACTTATTTTTTTGGGTTGGTGATATAGACAGCCCCCCCCCACCCCACCCCTCTCTCCATTTCCGGTGCACTACTATATCATTTGGTTTTATATTTTTGTATGCGATGGTGATTATAAGTTTCTTCTTTTGTTATCACTGTTTAATTTGATTTTATGTTTTTTCCTGTGTATTTCAGGTTTAGCACGTTGGCGTCCACTAAACATGAAAAGGTATAATTTCTTGCTCCCAACAATTTTGTTTCGTTGTTATTACTGCATGGGTGACTTTTCATCTTACATGTTATTTGTTGTTGGTTCTTTTCAGATGTTCAGGTTTTTCACATTTAGGGAGCTTCGTTCCTTTATCTGTGTACTTGGTACGGTTGGTGGACAAGATAATTACCTTACTCTACCATTAGTTATTGCAAAATTTGCATGCTATGTACATTTTAATCTGTTCCATGGGTTAGGTTAAAGATCCCTATGTTTGGGTTGAAAATTGTTGGGTTTTTGGGGATGATTGATTTTGAGTGATGGAATGTGGTGTAGGTTTACAAGCAGCAGAGGTTATCGCAGGAGCTGGTTGCCAAGGATTTGCAAAGGACGGAGTGGAGGTTTCGGCATATCTATCGAGGTATTATGCTAATAAAGCACACTTTAGCAAATTGATTGAATGCCAAATTTCTGGTTTGAAACTAATATTTGTCTTCATTTAATACTTGGGTTTTCTTACTTTTGTTAGACTCGCCTCCTTAAGTGAATGTTTTTTTTGCTTTGAAACCATAGTAGTTCCTTTTTGTTTTCCAAGATTACATTATGTTATTTATTTGCACTATTTGAACAATGATGTTGATGGATGTCCAGAGGTGTTGAAACTATACTTTTTTAAGGTTGAATGTCTGTGCTTTGATTGGTCAAACTTGACACGTTGTAATTTAAGGCCCCTGACACGTTGTAATTTGCTGAAAGCAGGTTTGTTCCCTGCTATTTTCCTGTGTCAATCATCCTCATGGAAAGCTAAGTTGATTAAAGTAATCTTACAATACAGTGTTGGTTCTATTGAGATGGTTTGTATGAGTTATGAGTTATGTGTATTTATCCTGGATTCTCATTTGCATTTTGATTATTATAGATGTTTTACGTACTTTTGTTTCATGAGCGTCAAGCTTCTCAGTTTCACCACTTCATGTGGGTTAGGATTAAAGTCTTTATAGCGCTACTTCACATGTTTTCCTTAATTTATGTTGCTTATCAAACATTATTTTCACAATGATGGTATCTGCACTAATGATTATTGCTCTGCCTAATTCTAGCTACACAAAGTTGGGACTGATGAATTTGTTTGACCTCTATTGTAGGTTCAAGCAGTAGCATGGAACTTGCATTCACTAGAATCACTTCTTAGTGGATCATTTGATCGCTCAATTGTCTTGGTAAGGGATCATTATACATATTCTTCCTGAGTATATGATGTATGTGAGGTTAGATCATCATACTTTCTTTATATCAAATCACATGTGGTTGCTGCTGATAGGGCCTTAAATTTTTTAAACACATGGTTTCGGATAGCTTTAACAAAATACCATGTGTAATGTAATTAGAAAATTTTCAGACTATATGCTAATTTTGATCTAGCCTTTTACAGACTCCACGGGCAAACCTAGGTACTGTACTCCAAGGATAGAATTATTTGGATTACTTGATCAAAATGAAAAATATTTGGCTTCAATTTGGAGTGATTTTAATAGTTTGATTGATTGTATGTAAGCAGTAAATATGGATGTTCTGTACACACATTCTACAGTTTGGTTGTACTAACTATGTGCCTCATTATTAGTACCTGAATGTTTAATGAACTTTAATTATTTGTGATGTATTCCACCACTTGAATGTTACTATTGGTTAGATAGTTAGTAATGGCACAAAATAAGTCACAAAAACATCCAGTATATGGAAAATTCGATAGAATGCAGGATTCTTGGCTTTTCGTGATGGTTTTGTTCCAAATATCTATAAATCTGTCCCAGGGGCAGATTACTTGCAACTTAAAAAGGGAAATTGCCCACCTTAGCTTAAGAAAAAATATATATATGTAGAGGAGTTAAAATATATAGTAGGCTTACATATTTGCCCACCTTGATTCAAGAATACATCTTATTTACAGAGGTTAACGCCCTTCTTTTTATTTCTTTTCCATTTATTTTACTATTTACCTCAGATACTATGCAAGAAGAATATCTTCTGTATTTTGAACCGAAAATATCATCATTTATAAAAATAAAAATAAATGAACTTAATAATTTAGGTTGATTTTTGTGGTCCACTAATATAGAACTTTAGTTCCGTCCATGTACCATCTTTAAACATGAATGACCAATGAAGATAGTATATATTTCACTGGATCAATGATGTTTGTAGAAGATTATGAAGGAGCTTAATATTATTTTAACTATTGTTTTTTTTGTTGATTATGTTTACTGGGTATTGGGAATTACGTGGATTGGTGTTGGGTTTGGTTGGAGATTTGGGTGTTTTTGATAAAGAGACCTTGGTTACTCAAGTACTCTTTCTAAATGTATCGGCTTGCCGTCTCTTGGATTATTGAAGAGTTCCATGCCATTCTGGGTTAGGTACGGAATGGTAGAGAACTCTCCTTTGCTTCTACAACTCTTCTTCTGATTGAACAGGATATAAATGTTCGGACTAACAAGGTTCAGCATTCCTCGCAGTTGAACTGTCTATTATTAATTCTTTGCTTTGTGGAAGATCTAAGCCATTAATTCCCCATAGATCTTTCACTCTTCTCATTTGGTCCAGAATAAAATATTTTATTTCATGATGGCTTTGCTGATGTATTACTGAAGCCAAGTCTCCATCCTGCTTTGTTTTATTTGCTTGAACAACAGTTGCTTCACTGCTTGATAATCTTTATGGTAATACAAGCTCCCACCTTTGGATAGCAGGACATTGTGCTTCAACAGGCCAAAAGAATTTGCATTTCTTACAAGTTCCCATCTTTGTGGAATTGGTCATTGCTAAATGAATGCTTTGTGCATACCGGTTCACTTGAACTGTCTCTTATTAATTCTTTGGTTTGTGGAAGATTTAAGCCATTAATTCCCCATAGATCTTTCACTCTTCTCATTTGGTCCATAATAAAATATTTTATTTCCTAATGGGTTTGCTGATGTATTACCGAAGCCAAGTTGCCATCCTGCTTTGTTTTAATCCTTATGGTAATACAAGCTCCCACCTTTGGATAGTAGGACATTGTGCTTTAACAGGCCAAAAGAATTTGCATTTCTTACAAGTTCCCATCTTTGTGGAATTGGTCATTGCTAAATGAATGCTTTGTGCCTGCTGCTTTTGGTTGAACAATGAATTTGTACATGTACAGAATTTTAGAAAACTTGAGTATATTAGAGTAGTTTGGGTTTTACTTTCAAGTTTCAACCGTTGGTAATATACTCCATAAATTTATCCTTCGCTAGATAGTTCTTTAAACTATATGCAGAATACAACTTGACAACTGTAACCTCACTTCCGTTCATGCTCTTTTTTTCTTTTCTTTTCACTTTCTTTTTTTCTTTTCTTAGGTCAAGACCTTAGTTTATATGTTAGTGTAACGATTAAGTTACTTTCAAAAATAATGAGGAACTTCCAAAAAAATTTATTTTGCTATTTGAGATTTTTCTCCATGTCAAAATTTTCTAACTTTGCCGCTCTGTTCCTAACAAACTGCTATTCCATAGTTTTCCCTAATCATTGTGGAACTTATTTATGTGTTTACATGGTTCACGACGGACAAACGTAGGTACTATGTACGTCTCCTCAAGGTATGTCTTTCTTTCAATATGGGTTTGTATCAAAATGAAATGTTTTGGAGTTTGTAATTGAACTGATTATAGTTGATCTTGCTTAGGTGGATGAATGCAATGAATGTCGTTTGACTTCGATCTTATCATGCATTGAAATTTTGGTTAAATTCCAAAGTCATTTGTATTTGAATGTTTCAGTCAGTTTTGGCATGACTACTTTAAATTTTTATCTGATGTGTCTACATGATTCCTTTCAGGGGAAACATACAGAGTTAGTATAATCAACGGGGAACTGATCATCGTCACATTTTCAATACCTACGAAGCTCTGGTCAAGGTAATGATTTTGAGTTCTCTTATAATCAGAACACTTTTTATTTATCTTTTGTGTGTATGTATGCACTTTACCAATTTATCCTCTTCCAGGTTGCTCATGAATTCAAATTGATTGAGGCTCTCAACCAATCTTGATCAGATGTGCAGTACTTCATTTATATCCTCGCATTCCTCGCAGTTGAACTGTCTATTATAGTTAAAATATTTGCTTTAATCCAGTTACTTATTTCATTTCTTTACTGTTGGTGCAGTTGGCCCGAAAGATACACCTATGATCCTAAAGCTGGAATCGGCATGCCTGAGCTTTAGAATAATTTCAAAGAGTTGTTTCTTTCTCAGTTTGTCAAGAATGTAGGTTTTAGTGCATTTTGTAGTTACACTATGTTACCTACCTATTGAAATTTGTTTTTTGTAGCCAATGTTACGACTGTTACAACTGGTGTGTTTGAAAAGGCAGTTGGAAGCAGCCTGTTCTTTAGCTAAATGCAACATTTTAATTGGTTTGTACTGCCATGTGAAAATAATGTTATTTTCTCCTTGGTATTGTATATTTGTTAGATTGCAGTTAGGCTTTGCAACTGTAGTTTTGTAATGTGGAATAGCTGTGAATGACAATTACAAAGTTGTTGCAACCTGAAATTTTAAAATTTTTTGAGTTGCAAGTTTCAACTTGCATTGACAATATGGAACATTTGCAACCACAGTCAATGATCATCTTCCTCATTGTCATATGCAAATCCTAATTTGAGATGGTCATTTATGTTGTTCTTTTACTGCAGAGTGCCGTATTCCTACTGTAGTTGTCTTAATATCTCATTTATCATATTTCTACTAGCTGTGCTATCGGGTCGGGTTGGTTAGTGAGATACCTGGATGTTGCCCTATGGCAACGTGTCCGGGTTTGGGTCTATTTAATTTTTTCGGATCCGGTTTGGGTTCAATCGGTTTTGGGTGCCCAACGGGTTTAATAATATATGACAAATTATTTTTCAATGCTTACAAAAGTTTTCATTCCTAAGATATTTTTTTTCCTTTGGAGTACCACATGAATTAAGTTATTCTCTGTAATTGTGTTTAGAACTAAGATGACCAAGAAAACTCACTTGCAATACAGCCGAACGATTTGCTTTTTTGATATAAGAACGATTTGCTTTAACACAATAAAATAGGAGAAGCGCAATACTAATATTGCAACGCATACGATTTAGTCAAAACTTACAATTCACATAGTTTGTACAGCTTTTATGAAGGTTGTTCAGACTTGAATTAATTTCGTGATGAATGTGTTTGTTCTCTCCCATTAAAGGGTTCTCAATCTTGAACACACCATTACTTTCTTGCGGGGAAGCAGAGGTGTCTTCACTGATAGTATACCTGACATACATTGGCTTCTCTTTGAACCTTTCAACCGCTTCTGGAATTCGAATAACTCTTTCTACACCAGGAGAAGACACCTTGAGGGAACACAAAAAATTATCATGTTGTTAGCTAAAACAATGAAATGATGCATGTAGAGTTGGCAACAAAATAGTAGCAAATAATGTCGCGAAGGACACCAAAAGCCTCGAATAATGTTGCGTGCTGGTTATCTAATTGAATGACATTACCTCTTAAAAGTTTTGTTGTATTTCCCAGAGCCTAATATATATTTCCCAGAGCCAAAGGAATAATATTTCATGAGATATTCCATCGAAATTTTTACTAAATATTTTAAAGAAAGTTAAGACGTCGCCATAACATGCCGTATGAAACATTTTAAAGACGTCGTAGAAAAACATTTTAAACACTCACCTTTTTTGTTTTAATTTTTTTAGAAATTTATATGCAGTCTCGAATACGTGCCGTAGGCACGTCCCACGGGCAATCCTAGTATACAAATATATTAATAAGATTATATTACTAAAGTTGTGTATTTTATTTTATAAAGATGATATAAGAAGATATCAGGGGATATATATATATATATATATATATATATATATATATATATATATATATATATATATGCATTGATGATATTATACGGTTAAAGTTACGCTTATACATATGTGATATAAATATAGTTTTATACCCTTGTGGTGAGAGTTGTGTATTTTATACATGAACTTAAAAGCTTGTATATGTATGGAGTTGTGCAATCATCGGTATGATGTGGATGGTGTGTATGTGCTTATAAAATTACTGAGGTTATATATATTTATGCTTAAGGAGAAATTATATTATAAGAGAGAAATTTTGTTATAAAGGAAAATTTCATGTTATAAATGGAAAATTTTATAGTAAGGAGAAATTATAAAAGAAATATAATCTATATAATAAAACACAAAGAAAGCCTATCAAGTAGCTCTCCTTCAATTTCCCCAAAATCAAAGGCTCAAATCTAACATCACAAAACACATTCCCCCCCCCCCCAAAAATCTCAAATTCAAATCCCCCTACCCAAAACAACACCTTTATTTATTTAATTATTTCTCTCTCTCTCTCTCTCTCCCTTCTACACAAAAATTAAGAAAATAAAAAATTTTAAAATTTTTAAAAACCAAAAAATTTAAAAACTTTAAAACAATTCAAAAAAAATTATAAAAAATTATAAAAAATTATTAAAAAATTAATAAACATATATTTTTTAAATATTTAAAAATTCAAAAATTTTATAAAATTAAAATTTGTGAAATTTGTATTTTTTGAAATTTGAGAAATTTTGAAAATTTTGAAAATTTAAAAAAAATAAAAAATTTAAAAAAAAATGAATTTTGAAATTTTGAAAAATTTAAATTTTGAAAATTTGAAAATCTCAAAGAAAATCCAAATCCAAATCCAATGTCGAACCCCAATCAAGAGGTTGTCGCCGATATCTGATCCGCGGTTGATTCTGTATCGGTGACTCCCCTCCACCAAATTAAGTGCGAATATCAAGCGACTCCATATCGGCAACTCCCTTCACCGAATCGAGAGCCTCTACATGCGATGCGACGACTATAATTTCATCTCCTTAACTGAATTCTCATTCTAATTTTTAATTTTTTGTGTGCAGGAGATTACTTAGTTTTTTGCTGACTCGAATTTTGTGTGTGCATGGGATTTAAGTTCCGAAAGGTATGACTGTTTTATTTTTGGGTTTAAAAAATTTTAATTTGGTGATTTATTTGATGCGTTTTTTATTGGTTTTGATTTAAGGTGTATGCAAGTGAGAGATGGATTATTTGGTGACCTTAATTTGGACTTCCAAACCATAGCAGGAGAGATAAGCTGACTAGCAACCTAAAATAACTTGGCAAATATGAAACATTAATTTCTTTACTATGAGAGAAAATACTATCGTGAGTTGTTCCCTTCAATGGTTATTAGAAAGCATGGATAGCTTAACATATAAGAACTTTTAGTGTATTTTTGGATATATAGGATTGGGATGACTGGAGTTTACCAGTGAAGAGTGCAAACTCTCCACTCAAGAAAGACAGCTAAAGTAAATTTGTTATTTATCTATTTTGATTTATTTTTTATAAAAGTGCAATGGGGAGACAAAGTGGAGATAAAAGAAATAATTAGCTTGGATTAGAGTTCTGAGAACTTCATGTATTTCATTTTGCTTGAAATAATAATAAGAGGTATTTCAATTGCAAACTAAGTCTCAGACAAACAAATATTTAGATTATTGGTATTGTAGATACCTTCACACATGCACTTGCGTTACCATTGTATTTAGACATGCTCATAGTGGTTATGGGATTAGAGTAAGTTCTATAAAACCTACATGATAATGTCCTTGCGTAACTATTAGAAGCATCTAAAAGTGATGTTGAAGTTTAAAAAAACTCTATGTAGTGTTTCTAACAAACTATATGCATTCCAGGTAAGTTCAAGCTAATGATCAAGAAGGCGATGGTTGAGCTTAAAGGTAGATATACTACTTTCTTATATAATATATTTGCTACTTTAATTAATTTGCTGGACCTCCAAAACTATTTTATATAATCAAACGAGGTGCATCGTTCCGAGGACGTGCCATACGTACGTGTCAACGGGCAAACCTAGTTATATATGAAAGTATAAAGGTGATATATATATATATATATATATATATATATATATATATATATATATATATATATATATATAGACACACACACACACACACACACACGGAGATATGAGGGAGATTAAATGGTGAAATGATATGAGGTATTGTGATAAAATATATAATAGGGTGCATTCATGATATGAACCCATATGATGTAGCAATCTTATAAATTATATTATATTATGTATGCATATATAAGGTATGATGAGAGGATTAATAATATGGTGTAATAATCTGATAAATTAACTAACCCGATGTATGCATATGTCAGATTCAATGAGAAGATAAATAATATGGTGAATACCGAATATGTGTGAATAAGTTAAGATAAAAGATGATAAGATATATGATAATAATGTGAGATGATACTAATTCTCATGGTAAATGTTGAGATGTGGCAATTTCTTGAAATAAAAGATGAGATGTTGTGTGGTGATAAAATGAGAGGCAAAGATGAATTGAAAATGATAATAACAAATAAATTTTGTTGACCAGTAGCTACAGAAATCATGGGGGTTTGGGCTAGATCTCCTAATACCCAAGGACCGGCTTGAGGTAAGTGATTATTACCCAAACTATGTTTAGGGTACGCGTTTCTATTGCCCAAGCTATCGGCTTGAGGCCCGATTATTCCCTCGATAACAGATATCGCGAGAATGTACCCAGTTTATCTGGGATTAGTGTTTTTCCCTCCTGGCTTCGGCTAGGAGGAAGTACCCAGTTTATCTAGGGTTAGTGTTTTTCCCTCTTGGCTTCGGCTGGGAGGAAGTATCCAAGTTCTTCTTGGGGTTAGTGTTTCCCTCGCTGACATAGGCTGGGAGGAAGACGTAGCCTCGGACACGTAAGACCCTAGGGGGCAGAGGTCTGCGTGTTTATTGGGCTATCGGCTTTCAGTATAGTGGCATACTGTGGCTCACGGGTTGACAAATTAATAAAATAAATTAATGTGAATTAAGAATGAGAAAGTAAAGAAAATGATGTGTGAATGAGAATTAGAAAGAAAAGAAAGTAATTGATGTGAATGAGAATGAGAAAGTAAATAAAGTATTTAATGTGAAGTGGAAACGAGAAAGTAAAGTAAGTGTATGAATTGTAATGTGAAAAGTAAAAAAAAATGTGGGTGAATTATACAAATGAAAAAGTAAAGGAGGAATGTGTTAATATGAATAGCATGAAGAAATTGTGTTATGAGAATGGTTATTAAAGTAAAATACGGTATGGTATGAGTTGATGCACCTTGAAATTGTGTCGAGGAACTACCCGCCCGCTATTTCCATGAAAATTGTGGGAACTACCTGCCTTGGCACAACTCCCAGGGTGAGTTGGTGGGTTGTTAATCTGATATTGGTATCGTGTAATGTAAATGAAAAGTAAAGTAAATTGTAAGATAAAAAGAAAATTAAAGTAAATTAATAACTGAGCTATCAGCTGGAGATGTGATGTTAGATTACCCAATTTCTACTTGAGGTGCGGTGATTATTACCCAGGCTATCGACTTTGGGGTATGATGTGATATTATCGGTGGGTTACCGGACAAGAATGAAAGTTAAAGTAAAATTGTAAAATGAGGTGTAAATGAAAATGAAAGTAAGATATACTATTGATAATAATGAGAAGTAATTAAAGTTGTATGATGTGATGAGAATGAGTTATAAAACAAAATATATGATAAATTGAGAATGAGTATTAAAATAATTTGTTAGATGAAATCTGAAGGAAGAGAAGATAAATTATAAAATATATTGAGAATGAAAGTTAACGAATTACGAGATATTATGACATGTGTTATAAGATATGAATGAATGAGATATTATGAGATTGACTACATGTAAACTAGATACGATGAAAACGAATGAATGTGATGATCTACGATAGAACATATATATGTGATAAATTGCGATAAAAGGGAATGTGATAATATTTGATTGAATAAATGTGGAGTTATGTGGTGAGAATAAATATGATAAGAATAAATATCAATACGTTGTATGTTTGATGAGTGTGATGTTATGTAATATGAGAAGGAGAAAGAAAATGAACATGAAGGAAAATCAATATGAAGGATTGTAAGTCATGATTTTGTACATGAAAATAAATGGTAAGTGAGGTATGTGGTTAACTTAGTATGTAAAACAAAATAATTGCATAATATAATTAGAAATTAAAATAAATAAGTGGTGATGTGAAGTTATTCATGAAAAGAGGAATATTGTGTATGTGATTAAATATGAAAACTAAATGAATTATTTATGTGAATTAATATAGTGCTATGTCTTTGAATATAAAGTGAAGAAATTATCTATATGAATTGATATGATGTGGTGTATATGAGATTAACCATGAAGGAATTATGTGTGAGAAGTTAATGTGAATATTTCGAACAAATTGTGGTATGGAAAATAGTACAAGAAATAAAGAAAGTGGGTATGTATGATATAATATTATGTGAAAGTAAAATAAAGTTATATGTGATATTAGTGTGATGCATATAGTGATGTGTCTTAAGTTGTGGATATATAGATGGGTGCAGATTTGAAGAGTACTTTGATATAAAGTCTTATTTATGATATTTTTATGTTCAGATTTCAGGTTGAATCATATTATCTTGATATTTGTAAGTTCAATCTATTTTCTTTGTATAGTTTAATTTATTTGTTAGATTAGTAAATTATACTCACACCAGAATTAGCTAACCCCTTAGTGTTTGGGGAGTTAGGGGAGTCTCAGGACTACCCTAGACCCCCTACTCTTGTAGGTCCACAGTAGTGCAGAGGTGTGGCGTAGATTTAGTTGAGTGATTCTTTTACTTTGAAATTTTTGTATAAGTTAGAGATATGAATAGTGAGATTTATGATTTAAATTGTATTTTGGATGTATAAACATGTAAATGATGATGATGAGTGTAGTGTGGGATAGTATGTTATGTTTTTCGACCCGTACCCATCTCATTGTTGAGTACCGGGCCCTGTGGTATGTTTTACAAGGTTTTTCCAAAAAATTTACTACATTTTCGAAGAAATTTATGGTTTTAATTTGATAATTGATATTCTATTATGAGTTTGGCCTCCGAGCATATATTTATATTGCCTGTGTGTTTCTGCTCATTTTGGCCAGGAGAGCCCATCAAAATATTGCTTGTGTTGTGAGCTACAGAATTTAGAGCAGAATTCCGTAAGTTTTTTGTGTTTTGGGGCAAATATTTCAGGGGAAACTCTGCCAAAATTTGTAGCGCCCTGAATTTTCAATATAATATCCCAGAAATACGTGGCACAATTCCAGAATCAACTTCAATATAATCATAAACATAGCAACTAAATACGGGAAAAATTAAACTTTTTATTACATCAATTATTTACAAAGCACAGTGGAAAATAAAACACCTTGTGATGCGGTTTGTTTTTGGGAGGCGTGTGGATGCACCAGGCGTGAGTTCGTACTCGATTTGTATTGATGAAGGAAGCTCCTATGCAGACGACCCTCGGCTGGGCGAATGGTACGGGAGTAGGCGGTAGTGAGGCGAAGGCTGATGCTCGGCTCGGATCGGGAAGCTCGGATCTGAGGTCTCGTGTACCTGCAGACGGTCTAGGAACACCGGGGTTGGTCCCGGTGGCAGACCCTCCGACGCTCTAGTCAGTCACTAAGGGAGAGTCACGGTAACTAGGGTTTGAGTGGAAAAGAGTTGATTACCTGGAGAAGGAGTAGGGTTCTGGTATTTATAGAAGATGCCAACCAGGTTTGGACCCGTTTGGGAACGGGTTTGGACCCGGTTGCCCGTGAGGCTGAAGCGGTGGAATCTCGGCCGGTATAGGGCTGACGTGGTAGATGCCTGGGCAGTTTCCGGGCTGACGTGGCAGCGGCCCGGGCAGTTTTCCGATGCTAACGTGGTGGATCCGGGGGATCAGAAGGTGCGCACATCCTGAGGGGATCCCGTGGCCCAGGATGGGCCATGTCATTTCTAACCCACATCACAAGCCCCACACTCCTGTAGGGCTGGGTGAACCTGCCGTGTAGGAGTGATTCTTCGCCTCTTGTAGGAAGAGCAAGGTGGAAGGTGTGGTGAGAAAGTAGGTTTTGGCACTTCTAGAAGAGGCCGGGGGGTAGGAGGAAGGGATCCTTTATTGGAGTTTGCACGGGATGCTAAGCGTGGAAGAGTCGGAGTGACGCTTGCCGAGCCTCGGGGTCGGCGGACGAGCCTCGGAGGTCAGCGGACGACCCCCCTCGCTAGTTGGAAGAGCGAGGGGATGAAAAGGCCGATCTCGTTGGAGCTCGGCTTGCCGAGAATCTGGGGTTGATAGAGGAGCTCCGAGAGTCGGTAGACGATCCTCTCACTAGTTGGAAGAGCAAGGGGACGTCGAGGTCAGTCTCGTTGGAGCTCGGTTTGCTGAGCGTCTGGGTTGATAGAGGAGC
Source organism: Hemerocallis citrina (assembly GCA_017893485.1). Classification (NCBI taxonomy): domain Eukaryota; kingdom Viridiplantae; phylum Streptophyta; class Magnoliopsida; order Asparagales; family Asphodelaceae; genus Hemerocallis; species Hemerocallis citrina. Next base: position 219,651,155 of record CM030359.1, read on the forward strand.
TCCGAGGGTCGGTAGACGATCCTCTCGCTAGTTGGAAGAGCGAGGGGACGTCGCGGTCGGTCTCGTTGGAGCTTGGCATGCCGAGAGTCTGGGGTTGATAGAGAAGCTTCGAGGGTTGATAGACGATCCTCTCGCTAGTTGGAAGAGCGAGGGGACGTTGAGGTCGATCTTTGCTGGAGCTTGGTTTGCCGAGTGCTAGGGGTCGGTAGCCGATCCCCGGTCTGGGGGACAAAGGAGGGTTTTTGGGGATCGCGATTCCATCCGAGCTCCGAGCCTCCCGTGTAAAGAGGGGGGCTTATGGGGCTAGTGATGCTATCCGAGCGTCGACCATCTCGTTGAATAGGAGAGGAAGTTGTGGCACGGAATGCTGTTCGAGCTCTATCGACGAGCAGAGGAGGAGAAGTGGCTCGAGATTTCATTCGAGCTCCAAGCCCCCTGTCGACAGAGAGAAAGTGGGGCGGCTCGGAATCCTATCCGAGCATCGACCCTTCTGTGAATAGAAGAGGAATTTATGGCTCGGGATCTTATCCGAGCTCCGTGCTCCCTTGACAACTAAGAGAGAGCTAGGGTTCGTGATGCCATCCGTGTTCCGAGCCTCCAGGGAATAGAGGAGCAGTAGGGGCTTGTGGTATCTTCCGAGCTTCGAGCCCCCTTGTGAATTTGGCTGGTAGGGGCTCGCGGTGCCATCCGACCTCCGAGCCCCATTGGGAATAGAGGAAAGCAGGTAGGGGCTCGCGGTGACGTCCGAGCTCCAAGCCCCTTTTTTGAATAGGGGAGTGCCGTAGGGGCTCGTAGTGTCATCCGAGCTCCGAGTCTCTTCGTGAATTGGGGACTGTAGTGGGGGCTCGCGGTGTCATCCGAGCGTCGACCCTTCTGTAAAGAGAGAGGGGGAAATGTGGCTCACACTACTATCCGAGCGTCGACCCTTCTTTAAAAATAGAAGGGGAATTAGGGGCTCGCGCTACCATCCGAGCATCGACCCTTCTGTGGGATAGAAGAGGAATTGTGGCTCGCGCTACTATCCGAGCGTCGACCCTTCTGTAAAAAATAGAAGGGGAATTGGGGCTCGCGCTACCATCCGAGCGTCGATCCTTCTGTGGGATAGAAGAGGAATTATGGCTCGCGCTACTATCCGAGCGTCGACCCTTCTGTAAAAATAGAAGGGAAATTGTGGCTCGCGATGCCATCTGTTAATTATTTCATGAACAAGTCTAGGGAGCTCGGTCTGGAGGTGGCGCGCATGAAGAAGGCCATAACCAACCGGAACTAGTGGGTAGTCGAGACGGACTGGTCCCTCTCGGATTCCTCGAGGGGGCAGTCGGCTTCAGAGTCTTTTCTTCGCGAGGCCATGGTTGAGAAAGAGCTGGAGATTCGCAGGCTGAAGCTGGTGTTAGGCGCAGGGTCTGATGGAAGAGGCCAGCAACTCGATCCCAGGGCGGTCTCCGACATTTCTATTGGATGAGGCCCAGCCCGGTGATGCAGGAAGCTCGGTGGCGCGAGTATCTTCCCGAGCCGGTCCGGCCGAGCGTGAGAAGAGCCCCGAAGGAGGCACCGAGTTTGAATTTCATGCCGAGTGCGAGTGAGTGAGCTGTTCTTTGTATTTGTACCGATGTTCATTGAGTTGTAAGCAATGAGTAATAATAATAGCATTCTTTTTCTTGAACCTTGACTGTCTCGGTCGCCGAAGGTGGTTGCTGTGTCTGCTACGAAGGGTCGCCACCGGGGCAACTGCATCATAAATGGCTACGTTTCGCCTTCCCATGAGCATTAATGGCGACGTTTTGCCTTTCGCCATTTCGCATTCCCAGACGTAATAACTGCCCCCCTCAGGGGGTTATATAATCCCCACTTTCCCCCAACTAATTGCCAAGAAGTGAAAATCGCTTGACTTGGGTGCCTACCGGAGGTGGGCGCCCAGAAACAAAATCTTCTCCGAACGCTCCGGATCGGGGGCACACCAATCACCCTCAGACTATTTGGGGTTCGGGCCTGTAGAGCTGCGAGACCCCGGGTTGTTCGTTGGTGAGTGGTGAGCCGGCCGATTGGTTAGGAGGTTCGGGGAGAGCCGAGGCTTGGTGGCTCTCCTGCCGTCCTCGAACAGTTCGGGGTTTCGGGCTCGCAAGAGCGGGAAACCCCGGGCTGTTCGTAGGCGAGAGGAGGGTCGATTAAAAGCAGAGGGTCAGTCCAGGACGGAGAGAGCAGAGATTCGGTGGTTCCCCTGCCGTCATCGAACAGTTCGGGGTTTGGGCTTGTGAAAGCCATAAACCCCGAGTTGTTCGCAGGCGAGAGGGTGGTCAACCAAATGACTCGGAGCTCGGGGCATCTGCTGAAGGCGGACGCTCTAAACCTTAATATAAAATTTTGCTGAATCGCGGCACTAGGCCGTAGCCGAGCGTATTGGTCGAGCGGCTTTAAAGGAAGCCGCGGCCTTGCTCTGGGCTGACGATGCACCGCTATCTCTTGGGGATGACGGTGTGTGCGGTTGTCACATCGTGCATTGGTTGATGGGCTTGAAGCAGCCCAAACCGAGCGAAGGACGGGTGCCAAACCCCCACACCAGGGAGAAAGCCAGTAGCAGGCATGGCAGAGGGTCACTGCCGAGCGTCAGGGCCGAGGAGCTTTGAAGAAAGCCCCTGCCTTGCTCGAGATCGATGCCGAGCTCCCACACTTATTCTCAGGAGAGACGGTGCGGGCGTGGCTGGCGGTTATCGCCTCGTGCATTGGTTGATGGGCTTCAAAAAGCCCAAACCGACCGAAGGACGGGTGCCGAGCCCCCACACCGGGGAGAAAGCCAGTAGCAGGCGTAGCAGAGAGTTGTCGCCGAGCGCCAAGGCTGAGGAGCTTTGAAGAAAGCCCCTGCCTTGCTCGAGGTCGATGCCGAGCTCCCGCACTTGTTCTCAGGAAAGACGGTATAGGCGTGGCTAGCGGTTGTCACCTCGTGCATCGGTTGATGGGCTTGAAGAAGCCCAAACCGAGCGAGGGACGGGTGCCGAGCCCCTACACCAAGGAGAAAGCCAGTAGCAGGTGTAGCAGAGGGTTGCCACCGAGCGCCAAGGCCAAGGAGCTTTGAAGAAAGCCCCTGCCTTGCTCGAGGTCGATGCCGAGCTCCCGCACTTGTTCTCAGGAAAGACGGTGTCGGCGTGGCTGGCGGTTGTTGCCTCGTGCATCGGTTGATGGGCTTGAAGAAGCCCAAACTGAGCGAGAGACGGGTGCCGAGTCCCCACACCGGGGAGAAAGCCAGTAGCAGGCATAGCAGAGGGTCGCCGCCGAGTGCAAAGGCCAAGGTGCTTTGAAGAAAGCCCCTGCCTTGCTCGAGGTCGACGCCGAGCTCCCGCACTTGTTCTCAGGAAAGACGGTGCGGGCATGGCTGGCGGTTGTCGCCTCGTGCATCGGTTGATGGGCTTGAAGAAGCCCAAACCGAGCGAGGGACGGGTGCCAAGCCCCCACACTAGGGAGAAAGCCAGTAGTAGACATAGCAGAGGGTTGCCGCCGAGTGCCAAGGCTGAGGAGCTTTGAAGAAAGCCCCTGCCTTGCTCGAGGTCAATGCCGAGCTCCAGCATTTGTTCTCAGGACGGTGCGGGCGTGGCTGGAGGTTGTCGCCTCGTGCATCGGTTGATGGGCTTGAAGAAGCCCAAACCGAGCAAGGGACGGGTGCCGAGCCCCTACACCGCGGAGAAAGCCTGTAGCAGGCATAGCAGAGGGTCTCCGCCGAGCGCCAAGGCCGAGGAGCTTTGAAGAAAGCCCCTACCTTGATCGAGGTCGACGCCGAGCTCCTGCACTTGTTCTTAGGAAAGATGGTGCGGGCGTGGCTGGCGATCGTCGCCTCGTGCATTAGTTGATGGGCTTGAAGAAGCCTAAACCGAGCGAAGGACGGGTGCCGAGTCCCCGCACCGGGGAGAAAGCCAATAGCAGGCGTAGCAGAGGGTCGCCGCCGAGTGCCAAGGCCAAGGAGCTTTGAAGAAAGCCCCTGCCTTGCTCGAGGTCGACGTCGAGCTCCCGCACTTGTTCTCAGAAAAGCCCCAATCTTGCAAGAGAAGCTTTTCTGGCTCGCGCTGTTATCCGAGCGTCGAGCCCCAAGCTTGCAAGAGAAACATTTCTGGCTCGCGCTGTTATCCGAGCGTCGAGCCCCAAGCTTGCAAGAGAAGCTTTTCTGGCTCGCGCTGTTGTCCGAGCGCCGAGCCCCAAGCTTGCAAGAGAAGCTTTTCTGGCTCGAGCTGTTATCTGCGCACCGAGCCCCAAGCTTGTAAGAGAAGCTTTTCTGGCTCGCGCTGTTATCCGAGCACCGAGCCCCAAGCCCCAAGCTTGTAAGAGAAGCTTTTCTAGCTCGCGTTGTTATCTGCGCACCGAGCCCCAAACTTGTAAGGGAAGCTTTTCTGGCTCGCGCTGTTATCTGGGCGTCGAGCCTCAAGCTTGAAAGAGAAGCTTTTCTGGCTCGCGCTGTTATCCGAGCGCTGAGCTCGAGAGGTCTTTTATTGAGAACAAAATACGAAGCCATAAACCCGTTTAAGAAAGTTGGCATATTTACATCATAAGGGATTCTTACAAAAAATAAGGCACGATGTGCCGATTACATTTCTTCATAATTTATATGGGGGAATGGAGGCTAATCTCCTCCTAGAAACTTGATGAGGTGTTCCGCATTCCAGGGCCTCTTGATGGCTTTGCCCTCTGAGTTGGTCAGGCGGTACGTCCCTGGGCGCACGACCTCCGATACTTTGTAAGGGCCCTCCCAGTTCGGGGCCAATTTTCTTTTCTGACCGGGACTTGACACTGCCAGTTTTCGGAGAACGAGGTCTCCGAGTTTGATGTCGGTGGGACGCACCTTCTTGTTGTAGAAATTCTCAATACTTTGTTGGTAGATGCTTCTTCTAATGGCAGACTTCTCCCTAACCTCATCTATGAGGTCCAGGTTGGCTCGCAGCTGTTTGGAGTTGGCGGCCTCGTCGAAAGCCATGATTCGGGGTGAAGGGATCCCGATCTCCAAGGGAATGACGACCTCCGCGCCGTATGTCAGATTGAAGGGGAACTCTCCCGTGGGGATTCTCTTCATCGTTCGGTGGGCCCAGAGAACGCTGGGTAACTCGTCGACCCATAACCCCTTAGAAAAGTTATCGAGTCGTTTCTTGAGGCCGTCGAGGATTTGGCAGTTCGCGTTCTCGGCCTGACCGTTAGACTATGGGTGGCATACTGAGGAGAAGCGCTACTGGATCCCGAGATCTTTGCAGAACTTACAGAAATGCTTACCCACAAATTGAGTCCCGTTGTCTGTGATGAGCACCTGCGGAATTCCGAACCGACAGACGATGTGTTTCCAGAAAAATTGTTGGGTCTGTCGCTCGGTGATTGTCGCCAATGGCTCGGCCTCGATCCACTTAGTGAAGTAGTCGATCGCCACAATGAGAAACTTTCGCTGGCCTGTTGCTTTTGGAAATGGGCCTACCAAATCCATCCCCACATTGCAAAGGGGGTCGGACTGGCAATTGATCGGAGGTTCGCCTGAGGAGCCCTCCTCACGGGGGAGAACCGTTGGCAGGGGCCGCACTTCTTCACTAGGGCGAGGGCATCTTGCAGCATAGTGGGCCAGTAGTACCCGTGATTTACCGCCTTTCGCGCTAGCGAACGGCTTCCCATGTGACATCTGTCGATCCCCTCGTGCAGCTCTTTGGGGGCGTACTTGGCTTCGTCTGGGTTTAGGCAGCGGCAGTAGGGTCTGCCATCCATTGTTGTATAGGACCTTTTGAAGTAGGTGGCATTGATGACCGCAAATCTTTCAGATCGGACCCTGATCTGCCTTACATCAGCTCGGTCTTCGGGAAGCTCTCCTTTGACTAGAAATTTTTTGATGAGAGTGGTCCAGTCATTACGGGGGGCTCTGTCCTCGACGCACAGAATCTCCGAGAAGTCTGTACTTGGCTTTAACAGGACTTCAATCAGGACCGTGCGGTCGAGGCCTTCGAAGGATGAGGAAGCCAATTTTGACAGGGTGTCGGCCTGGGCATTCATCTCCCGAGGGATCCTCAATACAGCTGATTCGTCGAAGGACGTTAATAGGCATTGGACCACGGCCAGGTACCTGATCATTCGATCGTCACGGGCCTCGTACTCCCCTGTGATCTGGTTGACCACCAACTGAGAGTCGCTAAAGGCCCTGATCTGTCTGGCACCGGCCTAGTGAGCTAGGTTGTGCCCGGCGATCATGGCCTCGTATTCAGCCTCGTTGTTAGAGGCCGGGAAGTTGAGGCAGAGACAGTATTGAAGGAGGAAACCATCTGGAGCCCATAGAATAATGCCCGCACCGCTTCTTGTCTTGCAAGAGGAGCCATCGACGTAAACTTCCCACGTCTGATCGGTTTCCTTGCTCGCGGGTTGCTCGGAGATGGTGCATTCTGTGATGAATTCGGCGAGGGCCTGCCCTTTGATGGCCGTTCTTGGTTGATAGCCGATGTCGTATTGGCTAAGTTCGATCGACCATTTGACTAGTCGACCAGAGCTCTCGGGTTTGTAGAGCACGGCCTTCAGGGGCTGATTCGTGAGTACCTAGACCGAATGTGCCTGAAAGTAAAGACGGAGCTTCCGCGCGGCCATGACCAAGGCATACGCTACTTTCTCCATTCTGGAATACCTGGTCTCGGCATCGAGCAGTACCTTGCTCACATAGTACAGGGGCTTTTTGACCCCTTCCTCTTCTCGAACGAGGATGGCGCTGAGCACGTTCTCCGAAGCGGAAAAGTAGAGCCAGAGTGGCTCCCCTGGTTCGGGCTTGCTGAGGAGAGGAGGGTTGGCGAGGTACTTCTTTAACTGGGCGAAAGCCTCTTGCTGCTGAGTACCCCACTCGAAACCTCCGGTGCCGCGCAGCGCCTTGAAGAACGGAAGGGACTTCTATCCAGACTTGGAGAGGAAACGGCTGATGGCCGCCAGTCTCCCCATTAGCCTCTGGACTTCTTTGACGTTCCTGGGAGGGGCCATGTCTATTATGGCCTAGATTTTTTCAGGGTTCGCCTCGATGCCGCGCTGACTGACGATGAACCCTAAGAATTTCCCCGAGGAGACGCCGAAGGCACACTTTGCCGGGTTGAGCCTCATATTGTGGGTTCGGAGGACCCCAAAGGCCTCTTCCAAGTCGGCGATGTGGTCCTGTCCTTATTGACTTTTGACGAGCATGTTGTCGACGTATACCTCCATGTTTCGTCCGATTTGATCTTTGAAGACTCGGTTGACGAGCCTCTGGTAGGTGGCACCGGCGTTCTTCAGCCCAAAGGGCATGACCCAATAGCAGTACAGTCCCTGGTCTGTGACGAAGGATGTCTTGGTGATGTCCGGAGGAAACATCCGAATCTGGTTATAGCCTGAGAAGGCATCCATGAAGGATAAGACCTCGTGGCCCGAGGTAGCATCGATCAGGGCATCAATACTGGGGAGAGGGAACGGATCCTTGGGACATGCCTTATTGAGGTCGGTGAAGTCTATGCAGATCCTCTAACTCCCGTTCGCCTTCTTGACCATGACAACATTCGCCAACCACTCAGGGTAGCTAACCTCTTGCACGAAACGCGCGGACAAGAGCTTGTCTACTTCCGCGTTCACTGCCTGTTGTCGCTCCGAAGCGAACTTGTGGTACTTTTGAACGACTGGTTTTGACCCGGGGATCATGCTGAGTTTGTGCATGATGAGATCCTCGGAGATACCGGGCATGTCAGAGGGTTTCCAGGCAAAGAGGTCGACATTGCGGCGAATGCAAGCGATTAGGGCGAACTTGAGGTCGGGCGCGAGGGAGATACTTACTCGGAAGTGCTTCGATGCATCCCCTATCTTGAACGAGACATCTTCTAGCTCGTCCGCCAGCTCTAGTTCGGGCTGGGTCCTTTCGGGCTCCAGCTGGACGGCATCGAGGGGAAATACCCCGCTTCCGATCGCCGTCATGTAGCACGAACGTGCTGCTTCTTGATTCCCTCGGACAACTCCGACGCCAGTGTTAGTAGGAAATTTTATTTTTTGATGGTAGGCCGGGGGAATCGCCTGGAGGGAGCAGAGCCCCGGACGGCCGAGGATGGCATTGTAGGCTGCCTTGACATTCACAACCATGAAGTCCATGGACTCGGTCCTTCTGTTCGGAGTCGTGCCTGCCATGACGTCTAGGGTGACGATCCCCTCTATAGTCACGGGGACGCCGAAGAATCCGTGCAGGGTGTATCCGGCCGGCTTTAGTTTCTCACGAGAGAGCTTCAGGTTCTCGAATGCTCCCAGGAATAGAATGTTGACCGAGCTCCCATTGTCACGAGGATTCGCCGGACCTCGAAGTTCGCCATGCTGAGGTTGATGATAAGTACGTCACAATGAGGGAGCCGGACTCCCTCTAGATCCTCTCCTGAGAAGGAGACAGGGAGTTGCTGGACCTGGGGGGAGAGAGGGCCCTGGACGGTGTTAACATCCCGGACGAAGGCCTTGCGGGAAGTTTTGGATATCCCTCCCATGGGCCCTCCGTGGACACAATGCAGGATTGCCTGGCCCTCAGGCTCTTCGGGCTTCGGATCCCGCTCGGGACGCTGTCGGTGCGTTCGAGGAGGAGGGGAATCCCTTCTGTTTCTGGCATCTCTCTGTTCCCGGGCGCCTTCCCTTTTGAGTTCTCGGAGGTACCCTCGTTGATGAGGGCCTCAATTTTGTCCTTCAGGGCACGGCAGTGATCTGTGTCGTTCCCGTTGTCCCCGTGGAAACGGCAGTAGAATCGCTGATCTCTCTTCTTGCTGGTGTTGTTGGACGGTCGAGGAGGGTACTGTACGAGGTCGCTGTCTTCAATCGCTAAGAGGATTGTCGACACGTTCTGCGTCAACAGAGTGTACCTCTCGAAGTAGGGGGATCGGCAGAACCTTCTTTGTGGCACCCCCATCTCTCGGAGCTTTCTTCGCTGGCTCAACCTCGTCGGCCTTGCGCTTCTCTTTCCCGGGAACTTCCTTCTGGTCCTCTGGATTAATGGCCTCTTCGGCTCGGATATATTTTTCGACCCGGTTGAGGAGGTCGGGGAAGTTTATCGGTGGCTTCTTTGCCAGAGAGGCCTTCAGCTTTCCATGTCGGACGTTGTGCCGGAAGACTGCCGAGGCAACCCTGGGGTCGAGGGACGAGACCGACCTTGCCTCGGTGGTGAACCTCCGGACGAACACTCGAAGTGACTCCCCTTCCTTTTGCCGGAGCCCGAGTAGGGACACACTCATTCTTTCGACCTTTCGGCTGGTTACGAAGTGGGCGAGGAAGTTGCCCTCTAGCTGGTCAAAAGAATAGATGGAGCCGAGGGTGAGCTTGGAGAACCATTCTCGAGCCGGACCCCGAAGGGTGGCGGGGAAGGCTCGGTACAGGAGGGGATCCGATGCGCTGTGAATCATCATGAGGGTTTTGAAGCCCTCCATGTGATAAGCAGGATCGCCCTCGCCGTCATATGTCTCGAACTGAGGTGGACAGAAATTCTGGGGTATCTCCGCCTGCAGGATGAGGGCGGAGAAAGGAGGGCGAATCGGCCTGTACCCCTGAGCCGTCCTTGGGTCGCCGTTGCCAAAGTGGTCAAGGCGATCCTCCATTTCTTGGAGGCACTTCAAAATGTCGTCATCATGCTCCGGTGGGATTGTTGAGAGGCGAGATACGCTAGCCTCGGCATCCGACTGTGTGTGGGAGCGGCGGGCATTCTCATCGACAGGGGACCCCTCGGATGGCCCCCAAGATTTCCCTCCGGAAGTCCTGGAACTCCTGGTGGGTAACTGGGGCTCGCTCGACCCAGTTTGGTTGAGCGGGCTGTCGCCGACCGACACGGCTGAGCGCTGGCTCCTGCCCTTGGGACGGAGGTCTTGGGTGGTTTGGAGCCGAGTTGGAAGCGGTTCCTCCCTTGCTGCGGCTAGCCTGTCGGTTCAAGATTACCCCCCGTAGGTCGTTCTGGACCGGACGGGAGGCATTTGGCTGGGGCCCGTGACTGAACCCTTTGTTGTTTGGTCCCTGAGCATCGGCAGCGATGCCTTGTGGAGGCACGTCCTGTCGGCGTGCGGAGGTAACAGTTTTTGCAGCCTTGGGTGCCATGTGATCTCGGGTTGACTGGGGTACCGTTGGAGGCAGAGCTCGGGTCGGCGTCTACAAGGGTACCGTTGAATGCATCGCTCAGATCGGTGTCTACGATAGATAGTTTCCCACAGACGGCACCATCCTGATGCGGTTTGTTTTTGGGAGGCATGTGGATGCACCAGGCGTGAGTTCGTACTCGATTTGTATTGATGGAGGAAGCTCCTATGCAGACGACCCTCGGCTGGGCGAATGGTACGAGAGTAGGCAGTAGTGAGGCGGAGGCTGATGCTCGGCTCGGATCGGGAGGCTCAGATCTGAGGTCTCGTGTACCTGCATACGGTCTAGGAACACCGGGGTTGGTCCCGGTGGAAGACCCTCCGACGCTCTTGTCAGTCACTAAGGGAGAGTAATAGTAACTAGGGTTTGAGTGGAAAAGAGTTGAATACCTGGAGAAGGAGTAGGGGTCTGGTATTTATAGAAGATGCCAACCGGGTCTGGACCCGTTTGGGGCCGGGTCTGGACCCGGTTGCCCGTGAGGCTGAAGCGGTAGAATCCCGGGTGGTATAGGGCTGACGTGGCAGATGCCCGGGCGGTTTCCAGGCTGACGTGGCAGCGGTCCGAGCGGTTTTTCGACGCTAACGCGGCGGATCCGAGGGATCAGAAGGTGCGCGCATCCTGAGGGGATCCCGTGGCCCAGGATGGACCACGTCATTTCTAACCCACATCACCTTGAATTACAATTTTTTTTCTTTACAACACATTCTTTTACAATTTGCCTAAGCCATATTATTATTCTACCACATGCATCCAAATTCCAAGCTATAGGTATCTACCTGTAAAACAGGAGGCTAGAGATAACCCTAACCCCCAAAACTAAAGGGGTCAGCCATAACGGTGTGAGTGACAAAAAAAAGAAAAGCAACATAAATAAAGTGACAAAAAAAAAGAAAAGCAACATAAATAAAGCATAAAGGATAAAGTCATAAACAACATGTATCAATAGTAAGAATATAAACAACATGTATCAACAGTAAGAATAAATAAAAAGAAAATGAAATAACAATAAATAAAATATGAAAACATCAAGTGAAACTAGACTAAGTGTCAAGTGTAGAAAAACAGGAAACAACATGCATAAAACTAACTCAAGAAAACACCAATGATATATGCTGACTCTCTAATGCACACTTGTCGGATTCTATGCATTTCAATCTACATAGGTTCGGTGCAAGCCCATAACGTTCTCCACTTGATAGGGTTTAATTCCCCGTTATGCAACTAATCCTACTACGATGACTACTACGAGATTTAGACATTCTGCAAGTATCGGTTCTTTGGAATACTGGAGGCCAATGTAGCGCCTCGAATTTTCAATATAATATCTCAGAAATACGTTGCAAAATTCTAGAATCAACTTCAATGTAATCATACATAGCAACCAAATACAGGAAAATTTAAAACTTTTTATTACATCAATTGTTTACAAAGCACAGCGAAAAATTAAGCACCTTGAATTACAAATTCTTTCATTTACAACACATTCTTTTACAATTTTACATAAGCCATAATAACATTCTATTTCAAGCGTCCAAATCCCAAGTTATAGGCCCCTACCTGTAAAACATGATGCTAGAGATAACCCTAACCCCCAAAATTACAGGGGTCAGCCATAACGGTGTGAGTGACATTAAAAGAAAACAACATAAATAAAACATAAGGCATAGAGTCATAAACAACATGTATTAACAGTAAGAATAAATGAAATAAGAAATAACAATAAATAAAACATGAAAACATTAAGGAATATAAGATAGTAAACAGTAGGGTATGAAAACATCAAATGACACTAGACTAAGTGTCAAGTGTACAAAAACAGAAAACAACATGCATAAAACCAAGTCAAGAAAACACTCATGCTATATGCTGACTCTCTAATGCATACTTGTCGGATTCTATGCATCCCATAATACATAGGTCCGGTGCAAGCCCTTATCGTCCTCCACTGAATAGGGTTAAATTCCTCGTTATGTAACTAATCCTACTACGGTGATAGAAACAAGATCCAGAATACTCTGCGAATAGGCATCACAACCCTCGCACGCAAGCATCATGTAAGAATAGCTCAACAAAATCGGAGAATCACCTCCCTGTCGTGTACCCCACGAACAAGCTTGCGAGGCCCTCGACGTGCAGATACACCAGGTACATCCCCTGAATAGGGCCGCCGACCCTCAACATGCGAATGCACCCTGCATGCTCCGTGAATAGGGCTGCAGACCATCGACACGCGAACATACAAATATCCTCTTGAGACAGAACAGCACACAAGTCCTGGAACGCATCCATTGGACCAAAACCAAGAGCATATACTTACGTTTCTCAAGTTCCATCACATCTCCACTAGTGTCTGTCCTTAAGTTGGTTATTATTAAAACACAAAAATTCTCATCTCTAGAGTTAGTGTATCCTACCGGACTTAATTTCACAACAACAACCCCATAACCCAACTAGTCTAAACCAAAAAAAATCTCATCTTCCGGTTCACAAGACTCCCACTCAACTCTTAGAGATTCACAAAACGAATATTAACACCAAAACTTTCAATAAAACTCACAAATCTATGGTCAAAATGTTTATATAGAAGTTTAACCTTATTTTATCATATTTTGGTTGCTCTCTACCTTTAGTTAAAAAATTAAGTAGATTCCTACATTTGCAAAATAATGGGTTTATCATGTAATACGAAAAAAACAAAGTCCTCTATCTGAATTTCAATTTTACTGATGCTTTGTGAGTTGTATTAAAGAAACCACAGAAATTAAAGCTTGCAAATGTTCATGCAAATATGCATATCTCATCTACATACATGTTTTTGAGAAGAAAATGGATTTCACATGATTTACATCAGTTAAGAGAAGAAGCTAATATAATATGCATCGCAACGGCAGTTTTACTTGACATACTGTTAATACTAAATATAATCATCAAAGTATGACTGGAAGGAAGGAATGGTTGATCAGTAACATTAAGTACAAAATATGGACAGATCCCTCGTGTAAGTAAAATCTCAAGCCACCTCCTTTTGATACATGTCAGAAACATGACATATCACATATCCAACTTCCTAGAAATAAGGTAGAGTATCATTTATACTGACTTATTCTTCTTTTTACCAAAAGCTTTTAGAACTTACTCATACTGACAATAAATTTACACTTCATGAATATCCTTATTAAATTAAGGCACAACTCTTCCCTGTTAAAGCATATGCCATCAACTACCTATTACTAATTACCCTTTTTTTGTCATTATTATTAAGGGGGAAAAAGAACTACCTAGCACTAATTGACATGCCAAACAACTGGCAGCTGCCTATATGGCTGCCACAAAGGGGTCCAAAAAGTGTAACTGCCTAGACTGTTTTCATTAACACAGTTCAAAAGCTGAGTGCAACCTAAACTATGTCTACTGTTCTGCCTCGCAACGCGGTATATCTAAACAGCTATTTGCGTATAATACACCCATAAAATCACCCAAGTAGGACATCTATCAGAAACCGAAAAAACAAGAAGAAACGAGCATTGAGAGTGACGCTCCGTATTTATTTAGCCGAAAATAATTTCTCATGCCAACCAATAACTAGTTATTGCAAGCAACGGTGAAGAGTAGCACAATTGTTATTATTGATATGAACTTAAACTCGGTTGTCATTGTTGATATGAGAAATCGAAACCGGAGTTGACAAGGATTAATCATGAAGTAATATTCGAATGTAACAAAACAATAAAGCTTACAAGCAATGGCAGAGTAGACTCAATTACAAACATCTATAAGAAGTATTAAAGACAGAGGTCAACATGGATAGTAGTAACAAACTGTTGGCCAAAAGAAAGTGGTACTTACACTTTCTTTCTAGAAAAAAAAGGGCAAATTTTCACCATTTGAAAATTATATTGAATCCATAAAATGTCAAATATATTGTATCATTTAACAATTGCAGCCAGCAACAGAATATGATAAGGAAATTGAACTAAAGAAAAAAAGAAATGAAAAAGACTCGCTTTTTAATTCATCTACTCATCAAAATTTCATATATCTTCATACCATCATCTAACATGTTTTCTAATAGATAATTCATCACATGCAACATGCTTAGAATAAAAATAAAATAAATATAAGTCACTCACCTCAATGAAGAAATCAATCGAATTAATAAGGAACACATACTTAAAGGTTATATAAAAAAATAGTTTTGGAAAAAATGGCCAGTCAAGATACATAAAAATACAAACAAATTTAGTTAAGTAAAGAAAATATTAATAACAATGAATGTACAAGGCAAAAAAATAATGAGTACACTAGTGAATGTTGACATTATAATCAATACTCCAAAAGCAAAAAAAAGTAACGAGCAAAATATAACAATCATACCTCTCTGAACCTAGATCTTATGCACAAACAAAATTCGAGTCAGCAAAAAACTGAGTAATTTTCTGGACACAAAATTAAAAATTAGAATGAGAATTTGGTTAATGAGATGAAATTAGAGTCATCGCATCGCATATAGAGGCTCTCGATTCAATGGAGGGGAGTCGCCGATACGGAATCGCTTGATATTCGCACTCGATTTGGTGGAGATGAGTTACCGATACAGAATCAGCAGCGGATCAGATTTCGGCGATGACCTCTTGATTGGGGTTCGACATTGGATTTGGATTTGGATTTGCTTTGAGATTTTCAAATTTTCAAATTTTCAAATTTTCAAAATCTCAAATTGTAACATTTTTAATTTTTTTAATTTAAAAAATTTTTAAAAATTTTTATTTTTTTTGAATTTTAAAAATTTTATTTTTTTTTTAAAAACTTTCAATTTTTAAAAAATTTTAATTTTTTTGAAAAAAAAAATAGTTTTTTTTAAATATTTTAGTTTTTTATAAGTTTTGGATATTTTTGATTTTTTTTGAATTATTTTTGAAGTTTTTAAATTTTTTATTTTTTTAGTTTTTTAGTTTTTAAGTTTTTAAAATTTTTTATTTTCTTAATTTTTTGAATAGGAGAAAGAGAGAGAGAGAGAGAGAGAGAGAGAGAGAGAGAGAAATAAATAAATAAATAAAAAAGGAGTTGTTTTGGGTGAGGGGATTTGAATTTGAGTCTTGGGAGAAAAAACTTTTGGGGGGGGGGGGGGGGGGGGGGGGGGGGGATGTGTTTTGTGATGTTAGATCTGGGCCTTTGATTTGGGGGGATTGACGGAGAGCCACTTGATAGCTTTCTTTGTGTTATATTATATAGATATATATACATTGACATTGCTATTTTTTTATCGTACACTATGATTAATTTTTTTACCTGATATGTTTTCTTTTTAAAAGCACAACACTTTCTTTTCTTAAGGCTCAATCCAAACATGGTTATCTATAGGTTAAGTTTAAATAAATAATGCTTGAGGGGGGTAAAAGTAAAAAAGGGGGACACCTAAGCTTCCTAGAGATTTCCACACACGCTCACACTTCTCCCCTTCTCTCTTCTTCTGGCTGGCAGCAAACAGCGGCCCCCTTCACCCTTTTTCTCTATATATATGTGTAAACTTAAGTTCTTTTCTACTATTTTCAAAACCCTACTTCTCTTATAATAAGCCCTAGCCTAACTTTCTTCTATTCTTTTCCTATCTGCCATACTCTAAGCATCTATATAAATATATATATACATATAGAGTTCTACAAGCTTTGGAGAAGCATAAGCTAAGGAGTAAAGGAAGCTTCTTGAAGCAAGGAGGAGAAAGAACTAAGAAGAAAGTGGATATTTTTCCTTTACCTCTTGATTATTTTTGTGACTTTTTATATAGAAGTTATGCTTGATAATGTTGTGGATTGAAAGTAGTAAAGATATGTTAGAAGATATGCTTGTTAAAATTAGTTATTCTTGTTAATATGATATTGGTTAAAAGTATTAGATACTTTAGTTTATATAAAATAAATATGGCAAGAAAAGAAATAGAATTGGTATTATTGAATGCTTGCTTATTAATCATGTTCTAGTCTTGGACTAACTAATCAATTATTTAAAATTAGGCTTGAAATGGTTGAAGTACTATATATTATATATGTGTGTGGAATAGTTACAACTCATGTTCTATCCAAGATAAGTAACCAATTACTTGTAAGAATATATGTGTAATAATCATAAAGAATAGAATTGTTAGTATTGTAAACTTAATTAGTAGTTTGTATGGTTTAATTAGCTTGTGATCTCTCATCATAATTAATGTAAAAAAATGCCTACTTACAGTAGTCACTAGTAGTAGAAGGGATTGTAGAAAAAGCTCATGTAGTAGTAGTAGTGGTAATAGTAGTAGTAGGCAGTAGTAGTAGTAGTGGTAAGTAGCAGTAGTAGTAGCAGTAAAATAGTAATTCAAAATAGAAGTAGTAATTCAAAATAAAATTTGTAGTCACGTAAAGTAATAGTAGTAAAGTAGATAGTAGTGAAAGTCATAAGTCACATGCTTAGCTAACTAAAATTTAAGTTAGTATAATAATGGTAGTAAGGTAGAAAAGCCACTCGTAGATGTATACTTAGCTAACCAAAAATTCATGATGAGTAAAGTAGATTATAGTAAGGTGAAGAAGAGATGGTAGGCATTAACGACTTTATTAAGCAAGTATGCATAAGTTTATGCAAATGGTGGTAGTATGCATAAGTATATGCATATGGTGGTAGTATGCATAAGTTTATGCGTATGGTGGTATTTGGTGCCTTAAGGTGCACTAGTATTGATACGCATATGGTGACATCTAGTGCACTAAGTGCCTTTTGTTATACATGTAAGTAAATGCATATTAAGTACACTAGTTTGATATATGTCAATGACAAGTAGCTAAACCAACTCTTAGCTTAATCCGATAAATTGAATTGAACCCATACTCGAGTTAGATAACTTGTTGTAAGACAAGACTAATCTTGGATCTAGATTTAAATTACCTAATTACCAACTATCATTGAATAAGAAACTAAGTATAATATATTAAGAATAAGAATAAATTAAATAGGAAATAAAGGACAACAATGTTAATAAGATCGCATGACCAATAAAATAAGGACATGCACTAGTTGGGAGTGTACTCAGCTGTCAAGGGGAAACGTGCGACGTCGTCTCATCTAGGACGCGTGCAGCACAGTCTCGACTGTTGATTTCTGAGATTTAGTGATAGAGAAGTCAAAATCTAGGGGAATGGACCCTTATGAGTACATTTATGTTTTAAGTTATCCATATGAACAATGAGCTAAAGTATAACTCTCAGTCTCTGTGGAGTAGGGAAAGGCCTGTCGATTCGCCCTATGTTCGAATAACTTATGGTAGAGTCCGGGTGTAGAGAAAGACCACCGATTCCGACAGGATTGCAGTTGAGCTAAATGATCACCAGCCTGTCAGGAGTGGAGATAGACCACCGGCCGGCGGAGTGGAGAGAGACCACCGATTCCGATAGATCGGGGTGATCACCGACTTTCGGGAGTGGAGAAAGACCGCCGATCCGATGCAGTAGACGGAATAGACTGTATTTACTACAGCTCTACTAGTCACCAAACAAATGTCAGGAACAGGGAAGAGTACAAGAATAGGTTTGCATTGCGAGGGAGTGAACTCTATAATCTGAAGTACGCTCAAGCTTGACTAGGATATATGTAGTATGGTATGCATATGTTTCCGAATCAAGTATGCATTAGAATAAGAGTATCGTGTGCATTTGAATTGTGCATTAGATCCTAGATCATAACATACACCAACACCCCTATTACATGATTTCCACGTTTCTTTTTTCTGCATTAAGGATTGTTTGTTGAGGATTAGAAAATTGCGGTTTTCATCCGTTTTGCGTCAGTTGTATTCAACTGACGTGCCCACAGTTGGATTGTAGGAATTGATCGTGGGAACAAAAGAATTTTTAGGCCGTGGAGTATTCCAAGTGGAAAGCAAAATTTTCCTGAACAATGTAAGTTTTAAATTTTCCATAATTTCTTTTCTATGTTGTGTACTCATTTGAAGTAATAATCTTGGGTTGTGTCACGAGTTCCCTATATGTAGATCTCGAGGTGCTACAAAAAGTGGTATTAGAGCGTGCTTCAAATAGTAGTACTAACATAACAAGAAATTGGACTAGGAGCTCCCTATAGAGTCGGGTTTAGTTTTGATTATAGAATAATTGTAAGTCATAGGGTTGCATTTTTCAACTTATGATTATGATTTCTTCTTATATCTGAACTAACTCTCGTATTCTTGCTCCACGCAGGATGGCTGATAATAATAAGGGCATACCGATCCTTGATGGCTTCTTAGAAGAGGAAGTAGAACCCGAGGAAGAAGAAGAGCCGGAGGAGGAAGAAGAACTTGAGGAAGAAGAACCTGAAGAAGAGAAAGAGCCGTAAGAAGAAGAAGAGCCTATGGAAATCGAGACACCTCCTCTCACCCCATCACCTATAGGTTCTCCCGATGAACCTATTAGTTTAGAGCAGCTCGTTTCCCAGGCTATATCACGACGAAGAAACTCGCCGACTGTGTCGCAGGGTAGGACCCAGAATAGAACCGCTGCGTTGTGGCGTCATATGTATATGCATAAGTGGAAAACAAGCCAGCTCAAAGAAGAAGTGTACGGAATCAAGAAGAAGCAGCTCCTCTTCGACAAGGAATTAACCAAAATTAGAAAATCTAAAATTAAGGCATCCCAAAAACTGCATCGGCTAAAGATCAAATATCGCTATAAAATGCTACGCCTTGAAAAGAAACATGAAAAATTGCATAATCATGTGGCTCATTTGCAGGCACAAGTGGGACAGCGTCAGAGAGGAATATGTCCTGTTAAGAATGGTCGGTAAGAGTAGAATCAAGATGAATGTTTTGTGAAAGTTTTGTGTTTTGTAGAAGCCGAAATATTTTGGGTGTTGTAAAAACTTACTTAAAGATGTTATGAATATGAATGAAAATCTAATGAAATGTTTTGTCGTAATACTCGTGTTATCTATATAATAAAACACAAAGAAAGCTATCAAGTGGCTCTCCTTCAATCCCCCCAAAAATCAAAGCCCTAGATCTAATCTTACAAAACATATTTTCCCCCCAAAACTCAAATTCAAATCTCCCACCCAAACCAACTCCTATATTTTTTTTTCTCTCTCTCTCCCTCCCTCTTCTATTCAAAAAATTTAAAAAATAAAAATTTTAAAAAAATTAAAAAATTAAAAAACTAAAAAATTAAATTTTAAAAACTTTAAAAATAATTCAAAAAAATCATACAATATGTTTTTTGCTCTATGTTTGCTACTTCATTTAATTTGCTGGACCTCCAAAACTATTTTATATAATCAAACAAGGTGCACCGTTCCGAAGACGTGCCGTAGGCACGTGTCAACGGGCAAACCTAGTATATATATATATATATATATATATATATATATATATATATATATATATATATATATATATATATATATATATATAAATGTGGATTATTGCTTCGTCTAAATATACATTGATGAATATCCTTGTGTGTTAAATGTTATTATTGTAAGATATAGTATGCGCATAGTTATTTTTGGAATCGTATAACAGATGTCGGGAAGAAACGAAGATGGCACTAATGGAAGAACCGAGGCTGAAGGAAGATTCTATCAAAGAAACAGAGGTAGCAACAAAAGGAGGACTGAAGGTGAAGGTAGTGGAGTTAATAACGTCAATCTCAATATCGAAGCGAAAATTGCGCGGGTATATCGAATAATGGGGACTTTTATGGAGGCCAGCTGAAATTTTGCACCACAGCCAGGAACCCAAGAAAGGAATGCAGGCGATGCCATTACTAACCACATCAATATGGTGGAATCTTTTAAGAGAATGAAACCACCAGTATTTGAAGGCCAAGCAGATCCAACAGCAGCCGATGATTGGATTCATCAGGTGGAGACTGTGTTTGAAGTACTTAAAACACCAGAAGAAAGCAAAGTTACATTGGCGACTAACCTTTTGGAAAAAGATGCAGGAGTGTGATGGCAATCAATCAAGCGGGACATGGGTGATGGACCAATTGCATGGGAGGACTTCCTAGATGAATTCAAGCAACATTACTGCCCTCTGGACGTCCAAGAAGAAAAATGTATGGAGTTCATCAATTTGAGGCAAGGCAGTATGACAGTTCGAGAATATGAAACAAATTATACACAGTTATCTCGATACGCCCCGGAAATGGTTGAGGATGAAGTCAAGAAAGCTAAAAGGTTCGAGCAGGGCCTTCGACCTGGACTCAGGTCAAGGATGGTGCCTTTATGCATCCAACGATTTGACAAGCTAGTGCACCGAGCTGCAGTAACAGAGATAGATATGAACCAAAGACAGCAACCACCAGGAAAGGCAGGGACGTGGAACCATGGGAAGCGACCCATTTCTACTACCAATTTTAAGAAGCAGGACACGAACCAAAAATTTAAGAAGCAGAATACCAGTATGGGAACTTTCAAGCATCAGTGCCCAAAGAATAAAGTTCAGCATGGTAGGAGCACTTGTTTTCATTGTGGGAAGACTAGGCACATCAAGCCCAACTGCCCACAACTGCAAAGAACAACAATGGACCGAGTCAGAAGAACGGTGACAAAGGAAATAAGCCTTTCCGTCAGGGTCGTGTTTTTGCTTTGACCGAAGAAGATGCTAAGAAGGATGAAGGGGTCATTACTGAATGTTTGAACGTTAATGAAATTGAAGCCAGTGTTCTGTTTGACAGTGGATCTTCCATACTTTTGTATCAAAATCCTTTGCTACAAAGTTGAAATGTACTCATGAGGCAATTCCTGATTTAGCTTTAGAAGTGGCCACGCCGTCAAGAGCTACTCTAACTTCTAGTGAATGCTACAAAGGCTGTAAATTTCAAATAGGTGGAAAAACCCTTAGCATAGACCTGTTCGAATTGGGATTTGTGCGGGCAGATATTATAATCGGGATGGACTGGATGACGAAACTCAAGGCAACCATAGATTGCAAAGAAAAGAAAGTGACTATAATGATACCCGAGAAAACAGAGATCGTGTTTCAAGGAAAAAAGAAGTGCGGAGAAATCTTAACGGCTGTGACTGGGATAAAGGTACCAAAGGAAGTGAAGAAAATACTCATTATATGAAATTTCCCACTCGTATTTTTGGAGGAGTTACCTGGATTGCCCCCGCACAGAGATGTGGAATTCAGTATCACAATTCAGCCAGCTAGTGCACCAATATTGAAGGCACCGTATCGAATGGCACCAGTAGAACAGAAAGAAGTCAAACAACAAATTGAAGAGTTATTGCAGAAAGGATTTATTAGACCTAGTGCTTCGCCTTGGGGAGCACTAGTGTTACTTGTCAAGAAGAAGGATAGATCGATGAGAATATGTGTCGACTATCGAGAGTTGAATTAGGTCACAATTCAGAACAAATATCCACTTCCCAAGATCGATGACTTGTTTGATCAGTTTCAGGGCGCAGCTGTGTACTAAAAAATTGATTTGCGATCAGGCAACCATCAGGTCTGTGTGAAAGAAGAGGACATACCTAAGACAGCTTTTAGGACTCGACATGGTCATTACGTTCTTGATAATGCCATTTGGAGTGACAAATGCCCCAGCTATTTCCATGGATATTGTTGCCGCTAAATTTGGTATGGGGGCAAACAGATAGAACTTGTGGATTCTTAGGAAAACTGAATAGTAACCTGTCTACCTGTTCCTTGGGGCATCGGTCGTCGCTCCCGCCGTGCACCTGCAAAAAGTGCGAGACACCGGGGTTGTTCCCGGCGACGCACCCTCCGACGCTCAAGTCAGTAATCTAGGAAGACTATGAATGAGCGCAAAAACTGGTGAAGGTTTGATTACCTCTTAATGGAGATGGATGGGGGGTATTTATAGGCGTCTCAGGGAACAGATTGGGAATGTAATCCCTGTGATTTGATGAGGGATATTCCCCATAATCAGATGAGGAATGTAATCTGATGAGGTATATTCCCCGTAATCAGATAAGGGATTTTATCCCCAAATTCCGGTGAAAAGATAGATGTATATCTGGGCCGTTGATCAAGATTAATCAGGGACCCTGATTTTATCTTGTTGGATTGGGTGTGCAGCGGGTTAAGACCCGCATCCTCTTGTTGGTGGGTCCGTTTGAGGGTCCTTGGGGAGAAGATCCAATACCCATTTCAGACCCTCTTGTGGGCGAAATTACCATTTTACCCCCACGTCTCAAGATTCGTACTCAACTTGGACGGTTCCGATTTAACCCCATTTTTAGCCATATCACGAGCCCCCCACTCCTAAAGACTGAGCCTGATCAGCCTTTGAGGAGTAGTTTGACTATTTAATGGCTAGCGGAGTTATATCGGAGTTCAAGTGGAGAGTTGTGAGTCCGGAGGAGGCAGCGAAGTGATTCGCCAAGTGGGTCGAGCTCCGAGTTGCTCATGAGTTCTGACGGTCGTGTGGCATTTTTGCAGGGATATCCTTTTGACCCTAGCGAAGCGTCAATTCGTCGTCCGGAGGCCTCACGCGTCTGTATCGCGCCTTAGACTCTCCCCAGGGCTCGGCGACTAGGAGGCCGAGGTCCATATGTGGTTCGGCAAGCTTTTCTGGGGAGGAAAGCGAGTTCGGCATAGCTGCGAGCGCTAGGAGCGGGTCTGGCGATCTGCCGAACTCGTTTCTTACCCCGTAACGTGGTCGGTGTCACGAACGTTCGGCAGCGAGTGCCGAACCTGACTTTTTCCCCATAACAGGGTCGGTGTCACGAACGCTCGGCAGTGAGTGCCGAAGCTGACTTTTTTCCCATAACAGGGTCGGTGTCACGAACGCTCGGCAGTGAGTGCCGAACCTGACTTTTTCCCCCATAACAGGGTCGGTGTCACGATCGCTCGGCAGTGAGTGCCGAACCTGACTTTTCCCCCATAACAGGGTCGGTGTCACGAATGCTCGGCAGTGAGTGCCGAACCTGACTTTTCCCCCATAACAGGGTCGGTGTCACGAACGCTCGGCAGTGAGTGCCGAACCTGACTTTTCCCCCATAACAGGGTCGGTGTCACGAACGCTCGGCAGTGAGTGCCGAACCTGACTTTTTCCCCATAACAGGGTCGGTGTCACGAACGCTCGGCAGTGAGTGCCGAACCTGACTTTTTCCCCATAACAGGGTCGGTGTCACGAACGCTCGGCAGTGAGTGCCGAACCTGACTTTTTCCCCCATAACAGGGTCGGTGTCACGATCGCTCGGCAGTGAGTGCCGAACCTGACTTTTCCCCCATAACAGGGTCGGTGTCACGATCGCTCGGCAGTGAGTGCCGAACCTGACTTTTCCCCCATAACAGGGTCGGTGTCACGAACGCTCGGCAGTGAGTGCCGAACCTGACTTTTTCCCCATAACAGGGTCGGTGTCACGAACGCTCGGCAGTGAGTGCCGAACCTGACTTTTTCCCCATAACAGGGTCGGTGTCACGAACGCTCGGCAGTGAGTGCCGAAGCTGACTTTTTCCCCATAACAGGGTCGGTGTCACGAACGCTCGGCAGTGAGTGCCGAACCTGACTTTTTCCCCATAACGGGGTCGGTGTCACGAACGCTCGGCAGTGAGTGCCGAACCTGACTTTTTCCCCATAATGGGGTCGGTGTCACGAACGCTCGGCAGTGAGTGCCGAACCTGACTTTTCCCCCATAACAGGGTCGGTGTCACGAACGCTCGGCAGTGAGTGCCGAACCTGACTTTTTTCCCATAACGGGGTCGGTGTCACGAACGCTCGGCAGTGAGTGCCGAACCTGACTTTTCCCCCATAACAGGGTCGGTGTCACGAACGCTCGGCAGTGAGTGCCGAACCTGACTTTTTCCCCCATAACAGGGTCGGTGTCACGAACGCTCGGCAGTGTGTGCCGAACCTGACTTTTTCCCCCATAACAGGGTCGGTGTCACGAACGCTCGGCAGTGCCGAACCTGACTTTTTCCCCATAACAGGGTCGGTGTCACGAACGCTCGGCAGTGGGTGCCGAACTCCCAGACTTGTCGTTTTTTGGGGGGTTTGTCTTTTCTGTGCGCCATTTGAATCCCTGACACCTCTGACAACTCTGACAACTCTGACAACCCTGACAGATGGGACGTTCATTAATTGCAGTGACCTCTGGGGTTCTATCAGATGGGATGCGCATTAAATTCAACTCATGATTCGTTGCAGTTATCGAGGTGACGATTGGGATCGCTCCGCCGCTTGGTTTAGATGGGCCGGTCGTACGGGCCCATTAGCCTCGTGGGGTGTGCCCCTCTTCTATAAATCCTCCCCCCCCCCTCTCATTCCTCATTTCTCCTCTCGTTTGCTCAGGCGTTCTCTTGTGTCTCAGGCAATTTTTCCGGTGACCGGTGTTTGACTCAGGCGAAGTTTTTCGGCAGCTCTCTCTTTTCAAGGTAATTTATAAATTATGTCTGTAGCTTCTGTCTCAGATGAAGTCTCTTGGTTCGAGCCCTCCCTTGAAGGCGTCGAGGCCTCGACTCCGAATCCAACCAAGGGGAAGGTGTTCGGCAAGGATTCCATCGTCGAGGATCCGAAGAGGATGGGGGAGTTCGGACAGCTGCCAGGTCCGCTGACGGGGCTGCACAGGGTCAGGGAGCTCCCGAAGGACCAGGCCGAGCGAATCATCCATGGGAGGGAGAGGTCCTTCGAGGAGAACGAGGTGAGGGAGACGACGGAGGCGGACGACGCGGCATCGATCCTGCGTGAGGAGGAACTGGCGGCGATCCGGGACTCTTTTTTCATCCCGGAGGAGTACGAAATCATGCTGCCGGGCCCCGGGGTTAGGGCTAATTCGCCGCTGCCAGTGACCATGTGTTGCTGGCCGGTCGATGCCTTTATCGCCGGTGCTCGGCTGCCTCTCCACGCGTTCGCTGTTACCGTGGTGAGCTGGTACGGGGTCTGCCCCATTCAGCTCATGCCGAACGCGTGGCGAGTGATTAACGGCTTCGTTCTCCACTGCCAGGCCACAGGGATCGAGCCGCAGCTGAACGTGCTTCGGACGATATACCGGCTCCACCAAGGGAACAAGTCGGAGTACCGGTATTATCTGACTCCGAGGCACGGCGGCAGGCTCGTCGTCTGCCCCGACTCTATCAAGCACTAGCGAGAGAAGTGGGTCGTCGTGCGGAGTCGAGAAGCATGGCCGATCCCCACTAATTGGGCAGAAGGGGTGCCCAAGAGGGCGACGGCGCTGCCGAGGCTTACGGTAGAAGAAGAAGAGGCGGTCCGGACCCTCCTTGACCGGCCGAAGTATGATTGGAAGGATTTGACGGAGGACGTTCTCTACAGGGGAGGGCTCTGCCGCGTAGATCCTAGTACGCGGCTCTCGCCAAGTTCTTTTTTTCGTACTTGCTGCCTTGTTTTTCTTTTGTGCTAATCATTTTTTGCTTTTCGCTAAGTGTAATAAGTCGGCATTGTAACTTTTCTCTGATGAGTTGTGCATCTACTGTGTTTGTCTTTGTACCACATCTGTTTCATTAATAAAAGCATTATTGTCGAACTTGTGTGCCTTGTTCTCGCGATCGTTGTCTGCCGTGCCGTAACTTGTAAAGCTCCGGACTCCGAATGGCGAGCTACTTCTGGCTCGCTGAGGAGCGAATTCGCGAAGTAGAATTGAGCCAAGTGTTCGACTTCGGGGTCCTTGGTTTACTAGGTTAGGGACGTCGGAGCGTTTTAGGATCGAGCTTGAGGAGTAGAGTCGAGCCAATTGTTGGACCCCGGAACCATTATCAATTTAGAGGGTGTGGGAGTAATTTCGAATGGCGAGCTACTCCTAGCTCGCTTAGGAGCGAGCTTGCGGAGTAGGGTCGAACCAAGTGCTGGACTCCGAACCATTCAACGGCTGTGGGAGCATTTTCGAATGGCGAGCTACATCTAGCTCGCTTAGGAGCGAGCTTGCGAAGTAGAATCGAGCCAAGTGTTGGACTCCGGAACCATTGTCAATTTAGAGGGTGTGGGAGCAATTTCGAATGGCGAACTACCCCTAGCTCGCTTAGGAGCGAGCTTGCGGAGTAGGGTCGAACCAAGTGCTGGACTCCGAACCATTCAACGGCTGTGGGAGCATTTTCGAATGGCGAGCTACTTCTAGCTCGCGAAGTAGAATCAAACCAAGTGTTGGACTCTGGAACCGTTGTCAATTTAGAGGGTGTGGGAGCAATTTCGAATGGCGAACTACCCCTAGCTCGCTTAGGAGCGAGCTTGCGGAGTAGGGTCGAACCAAGTGCTGGACTCCGAACCATTCAACGGCTGTGGGAGCATTTTCGAATGGCGAGCTACTTCTAGCTCGCTTAGGAGCGAGCTCGCGAAGTAGAATCGAACCAAGTGTTGGACTCCGGAACCATTGTCAATTTAGAGGGTGTGGGAGTAATTTCGAATGGCGAGCTACTCCTAGCTCGCTTAGGAGCGAGCTTGCGGAGTAGGGTCGAACCAAGTGCTGGACTCCGAACCATTCAACGGCTGTGGGAGCATTTTCGAATGGCGAGCTACATCTAGCTCGCTTAGGAGCGAGCTTGCGAAGTAGAATCGAGCTAAGTGTTGGACTCCGGAACCATTGTCAATTTAGAGGGTGTGGGAGCAATTTCGAATGGCGAACTACCCCTAGCTCGCTTAGGAGCGAGCTTGCGGAGTAGGGTCGAACCAAGTGCTGGACTCCGAACCATTCAACGGCTGTGGGAGCATTTTCGAATGGCGAGCTACTTCTAGCTCGCTTAGGAGCGAGCTCGCGAAGTAGAATCGAACCAAGTGTTGGACTCCGGAACCATTGTAATTTAGAGGGTGTGGGAGTAATTTCGAATGGCGAGCTACTCCTAGCTCACTTAGGAGCGAGCTTGCGGAGTAGGGTCGAACCAAGTGCTGGACTCCGAACCATTCAACGGCTGTGGGAGCATTTTCGAATGGCGAGCTACATCTAGCTCGCTTAGGAGCGAGCTTGCGAAGTAGAATCGAGCCAAGTGTTGGACTCCGGAACCATTGTCAATTTAGAGGGTGTGGGAGCAATTTCGAATGGCGAACTACCCCTAGCTCGCTTAGGAGCGAGCTTGCGGAGTAGGGTCGAACCAAGTGCTGGACTCCGAACCATTCAACGGCTGTGGGAGCATTTTCGAATGGCGAGCTACTTCTAGCTCGCGAAGTAGAATCAAACCAAGTGTTGGACTCTGGAACCGTTGTCAATTTAGAGGGTGTGGGAGCAATTTCGAATGGCGAACTACCCCTAGCTCGCTTAGGAGCGAGCTTGCGGAGTAGGGTCGAACCAAGTGCTGGACTCCGAACCATTCAACGGCTGTGGGAGCATTTTCGAATGGCGAGCTACTTCTAGCTCGCGAAGTAGAATCAAACCAAGTGTTGGACTCTGGAACCGTTGTCAATTTAGAGGGTGTGGGAGCAATTTCGAATGGCGAACTACCCCTAGCTCGCTTAGGAGCGAGCTTGCGGAGTAGGGTCGAACCAAGTGCTGGACTCCGAACCATTCAACGGCTGTGGGAGCATTTTCGAATGGCGAGCTACTTCTAGCTCGCTTAGGAGCGAGCTCGCGAAGTAGAATCGAACCAAGTGTTGGACTCCGGAACCATTGTCAATTTAGAGGGTGTGGGAGTAATTTCGAATGGCGAGCTACTCCTAGCTCGCTTAGGAGCGAGCTTGCGGAGTAGGGTCGAACCAAGTGCTGGACTCCGAACCATTCAACGGCTGTGGGAGCATTTTCGAATGGCGAGCTACATCTAGCTCGCTTAGGAGCGAGCTTGCGAAGTAGAATCGAGCTAAGTGTTGGACTCCGGAACCATTGTCAATTTAGAGGGTGTGGGAGCAATTTCGAATGGCGAACTACCCCTAGCTCGCTTAGGAGCGAGCTTGCGGAGTAGGGTCGAACCAAGTGCTGGACTCCGAACCATTCAACGGCTGTGGGAGCATTTTCGAATGGCGAGCTACTTCTAGCTCGCTTAGGAGCGAGCTCGCGAAGTAGAATCGAACCAAGTGTTGGACTCCGGAACCATTGTAATTTAGAGGGTGTGGGAGTAATTTCGAATGGCGAGCTACTCCTAGCTCACTTAGGAGCGAGCTTGCGGAGTAGGGTCGAACCAAGTGCTGGACTCCGAACCATTCAACGGCTGTGGGAGCATTTTCGAATGGCGAGCTACATCTAGCTCGCTTAGGAGCGAGCTTGCGAAGTAGAATCGAGCCAAGTGTTGGACTCCGGAACCATTGTCAATTTAGAGGGTGTGGGAGCAATTTCGAATGGCGAACTACCCCTAGCTCGCTTAGGAGCGAGCTTGCGGAGTAGGGTCGAACCAAGTGCTGGACTCCGAACCATTCAACGGCTGTGGGAGCATTTTCGAATGGCGAGCTACTTCTAGCTCGCTTAGGAGCGAGCTCGCGAAGTAAAATCAAACCAAGTGTTGGACTCCGGAACCATTGTCAATTTAGAGGGTGTGGGAGCAATTTCGAATGGCGAACTACCCCTAGCTCGCTTAGGAGTGAGCTTGCGGAGTAGGGTCGAACCAAGTGCTGGACTCCGAACCATTCAACGGCTGTGGGAGCATTTTCGAATGGCGAGCTACTTCTAGCTCGCTTAGGAGCGAGCTCGCGAAGTAGAATCGAACCAAGTGTTGGACTCCAGAACCATTGTCAATTTAGAGGGTGTGGGAGCAATTTCGAATGGCGAACTACCCCTAGCTCGCTTAGGAGCGAGCTTGCGGAGTAGGGTCGAACCAAGTGCTGGACTCCGAACCATTCAACGGCTGTGGGAGCATTTTCGAATGGCGAGCTACTTCTAGCTCGCTTAGGAGCGAGCTTGCGAAGTAGAATCGAGCCAAGTGTTGGACTCCGGAACCATTGTGATATTAAAGAGTTACAAGCAGAGGGATGTAATAGTAGTGAAAACATGAAGAAACTTCATTTATTAATATCTAATGATCGGCTGCTTCTAAAGTTGCTAGCCGTTATTACAATGATAAAAACAAAAGGACAAACCACTACTAGTAAACGAAAGGGAACGGTTCGACATCTCGAGTTACTTGGAGAGACGTAGTTGCCTTCTCTTGGTATTTCAAAAGATGGTCGGTGTTCCACGTCCTGGGAATTTCTCTGCCTTCGAGATCTTCTAGCTTGTACGTACCAGGGCGGATTACTTTCGAGATCTTGTACGGTCCCTCCCAGTTCGGGGCCAGCTTGCTTTTCTGCCCGGGGAACGAGATGGCCAACTTCCGAAGGACTAAATCCCCTTCTTTGAGGTCCGTTGGGCGGACTCTTTTGTTGTATGCTAGCTCGATCCTTCTTCGGTAAGCTTGCTGGCGTATGGCAGCTCTCTCTCGGATTTCGTCTATTAGATCTAGGCTTGTTCTGAGCTCTCTAGCATTCTGCTCTTCTTCATAAGCGATCAGGCGAGGAGAGGGTATCCCGACTTCTAGGGGGATGATGGCCTCGGCCCCATAGGTGAGATTAAATGGGCTCTCGCCTGTTGGGGTCCGCTTGGTGGTGCGGTGATTCCAGAGTACGTTCGGCAGCTGATCGACCCATAGTCCCTTGGAACACTTGTCTAACCTCTTCTTGATTCCCGCAAGAATCTGTCGGTTGGCATTCTCAGCCTGGCCATTCGACTGGGGATGGGAGACGGAGGAGAATCGGTGTTGTATGGAGAGGTCTTCACACAAGGCTCGGAAGGCGGTTCCAGTAAACTGTGTCCCGTTATCTGTGACTATGACTCGGGGAACGCCAAAACGGCAAATCACATTTTTCCAGAAGAATTGAACTACTCTGTGCTCGGTGATTGTAGCCAGGGGCTCGGCTTCTATCCATTTAGAGAAGTAGTCGACTGCCACGACTAGGAACTTCAGCTGTCCGGGAGCTGGTGGAAACGGTCCTAGTAAATCCATTCCCCACATGGCGAAGGGGATCGGACTTGATAGGGAGGTGAGCGGTGCCTGTGGAAGGCGTCGGATGTCTGCATACTTTTGATAGGAGCTGCATTGTCGAACGTGTCGTTCGGCGTCCCGCAAGAGAGTGGGCCAGTAATACCCGTAGTTCAATACTTTGCGCGCTAGAGCTCTGGACCCCGAATGAGCCCCGCTGATGCCCTCGTGGAGCTCTTGCAGGGCGTAGTTGGCCTGCCCAGGGGAAAGGCACCTTAGGTATGGCCGACCGTCCACCTGGGTGAAGGAGCGTTTATATAAGACGCCTTCGATTAAAGTAAAACGTTCGGCACGGGTCCTGATTCTTCTTGCTTCCCTGGGATCTTCAGGGAGGAGTCCGTCTTTTAAGAATTCGACGATGGGTTTCATCCAGTTGTCCTCGAGGAGGACGGGCAGTGTTTCAACGGAGTCTGGTGCTTCGTCCTCTATGCTTGGCTTCAAGAGGACTTCTATCAACACGGTCTGTTCAAGACCTTGAAGGGAAGAGGAAGCTAATTTCGATAGGGCATCGGCCTGAGCATTTTCTTCTCGAGGGGTCCTTCGGATAAGGGCCTCCTCGAACAGTGCCATGAGGCTCTTGACTTTAGCCAGGTATTTAACCATTCTGTCATCGCAGGCTTCATACTCTCCGAGGACCTGGTTGACAACCAACTGGGAGTCGCTGAAGATCTGTAGCTGCTGTGCTCCTACATTTCGAGCCATTCTGAGACCGGCGATTAACGCCTCGTACTCGGCCTCGTTGTTCGAGGCTTTGAAATTTATACGGAGGGAGTACTGGAGGATGAAGTCATCTGGGCCTGCCAGGATGACACCCGCCCCGCTCCCCTCATTACA
This sequence comes from Hemerocallis citrina, assembly GCA_017893485.1. Lineage (NCBI taxonomy): Eukaryota > Viridiplantae > Streptophyta > Magnoliopsida > Asparagales > Asphodelaceae > Hemerocallis > Hemerocallis citrina. The sequence continues at coordinate 219,681,963 of CM030359.1, forward strand.
AGAAGATCCGTCAACATAGATCGACCAAACCGGGGGCCCCTTTGCTGTTTGGCAGGGCTCAGGGATTGTACTCTCAACGATGAATTCGGCCAGCGCCTGAGCCTTGATGGAGGTCCGAGGCTGATAAGTTATGTCATGCTGGCTCAGCTCGATTGACCACTTCATCAGGCGGCCGGAAGTCTCAGGCTTGTGGAGGACCTGTTTCAGCGGCTGGTCGGTAAGGACGACCACCGAGTGGGACTGAAAGTAGGGTCGAAGCTTTCTCGCGGCCATCACCAGGGCATAGGCCATTTTTTCAATCTTCGAATACCGGATCTCGGCGTCCCGGAGCACTTTGCTGACGTAGTAAATGGGTTTCTGAGCCCTTTCTTCTTCTCTGACTAAGACCGCGCTAAGCGTCTGTTCGGAAGCTGCCAGGTAGAGATAGAGTGATTCGCCAGGTATCGGTTTGCTGAGCAGAGGTGGATTGACGAGGTAAGCTTTAAGCTGGTCGAAGGAGTCTTGTTGCTGCTGTCCCCACTCGAATCCTTTAGCCCCCCTGAGGGCTTTGAAGAACGGGAGACACTTCTCCCCTGACTTCGACAGAAAGCGCCCTATGGCAGCTAGGCGACCGGTCAACCTCTAAATTTCTTTGACATTTCTGGGAGGGGCCATGTCTAATATGGCCTTGATCTTCTCCGGATTTGCTTCAATTCCTCGTTGGCTAACCATGAAGCCGAGGAACTTCCCTGATGAGACGCCGAACGCACACTTGTTCGGGTTGAGTCTCATACTGTGCTTTCTTAGGACGTTGAAGGCTTCCTGAAGGTCAACCACATGATCAACACCTCGGATACTCTTTACAAGCATATCATCGACGTACACTTCCATGTTTCGGCCGATCTGGGCTTGGAAGACCTTGTTGACTAGGCGTTGGTATGTTGCACCGGCGTTCTTGAGACCGAATGGCATGACCCTGTAACAGTTAAAGGCCCTGGTCGGTAACAAACGATGTCTTTGGGATGTCTGGAGGGAACATCCTTATCTGATTGTAACCTGAGAAGGCATCCATGAAGCTGAGGAGCTCGTGTCCCAAGGTTGCGTCAATCAGAGTGTCGATGCTCGGCAGAGGGAAGGGATCCTTGGGGCAAGCCTTGTTGAGGTCGGTGAAATCAATACAAATTCTCCACGTCCCATTGGACTTCTTCACCATTACTACGTTAGACAACCACTCCGGGTAGTTTACCTCCTGTATGAATCGGGCTTTCAACAGCTTATCTACCTCCTCTTTGATAGCGAGCTGACGCTCGGGGGCGAACTTGCGCCTCTTCTGCTGAACCGGTTTGGACCCCGGATCAACACTTAAGCGGTGGACTAGGAGTTCTTCGGAGATACCGGGCATGTCTGCTGCGGACCAGGCGAAGAGGTCTTGATTGGCTCGGATGCATTTCACAATATCTGAGTATAGGGCGGACGGGAGGGTCTTGCTTACGAAGAACTTGCGGGTCAGCTCTTGTTCAGAGAAGAGCACCTCCTCCAGTTCGTCTGCTGGCTCGGAGGTCGGTCTTGTGGAATCTTGTGGAATCTCCAGGGTCTCTAAGGAGAGGACGGGCCCTAGGGTTGAGGTCATGTAGCATTTCCGGGCCTGCTCTTGATTTCCCCTTACTTCCCCAACCCCGGATCGGGTGGGAAACTTCATCTTCAGATGGTATGCCGAGGGAACTGCTTCCAGAGCTGCGAGACCAGGCCTGCCCAAAATGACGTTGTAGGCAGCGGGAACATCCACCACCATGAAGTCCATCGGCTCCGTCCTGGTGGTAGGGGTTTGGCCGGCAGTTACATCGAGGGTGATCACCCCTTCTATAGTTACCGGAACCCCCGTGAACCCATGGAGAGTGTAACCGGCGGGCTTGAGTCTGTCTCTGGAGAGCTTTAGGCCTTTAAAAGCGGAGAGGAAGAGGATGTTGACGGAGCTGCCGTTGTCTACTAAGATCCTCTCCACTTTGAAATTTGCCATGTGGAGGCTGATGACGAGGGCGTCACAATGTGGGATACGAACTCCCTCGAGATCTTCGTCGGAGAAGGTGACTGGCACTCCGAGGCCTTTGGGAGGAGGTGTGGTTCGGACTGAATTGACCTCTCTGATAAACGCTTTCCGAGAGGAGTTCGAGGAGCCTCCCATCGGACCCCCATGGATGAGGTGGAGGACTCGCTCTTCCTCGAAGTCTGGCGTCTCTTCTCTTTTCGGACGCTTGTTAGCCCCCCAGGCGGGGGAGGGAGCTCGGCTCGGTCCTTTCTTACAAACTTCGTTAGTTGTCCCCTCTGGATAAGGGCTTCGATCTCGTTCCTCAGAGCACGGCAGTCGTTGGTGTCATGCCCATGGTCCCGGTGATAGCGGCACCATTTCTCTTTATCTCTTCTCTTGGCGGGGGTATTCATTTTGGGAGCCGGAGGCAAGACCCCGTCTTTTTCGACCTCCATGAAGATGGCTGAGAGGTTAGCGTTGAGGGGAGTGAACTTCTCAAATCTAGGGGTAGGTCGGCGCTAGCCGGCATTATCCTTCTGGAGCTTCTTGGCTCCTTCTTCTTCCGCCCCCTTCCTTTTAAGCCCGGAGGTGGGCACCTCCCAGTTGGGTTGTTGCTCGGCCTCTTCGGCCCGAATGTACTTTTCGGTGCGAAGGAGAAGGTCGGAAAAGTCATGTGGGGGTTTCTTGGCGAGGGAGGAGCGGAGGTTGTAATTGAGAATGTTGGATTGGAACGCTGCGGTAGCAACCGATTGGTCGAGGGAGGCAATGGTTCTAGCTTCAGCTGTGAACCTCTTCACGTAGTCTCTCAGTTTCTCCCCCTTTTGCTGACGAAGGTGCAATAGTGAGATGCTGGTTTTCTCGGTCCTTCGGCTGCTGACAAAGTGGGTGATGAAGAGGGTTTCGAACTACCCGAAGGAGAATATCGACGCTGGGGCAAGGCGAGAGTACCATTCTCGAGCCGGGCCTTTGAGTGTCGCGGGGAATGTTTTGCAGAGGAGGGCATCGGAAGCTTGGTGGAGGAGCATCAAAGTCTTAAAGCTTTCGATGTGATCAACTGGATCGGTCTCCCCGGTGTAATTCTCGAATTGGGGAGGTTTGAAGCCGAACGGCACAGGGGCGTCCACTATGGTTCGGGAGAATGGGGGCCGGCTAGGACGTAGGGTCCTCCCCCTGAGCTCCTCTTCTCGGTTTATCTGACCCAGGAGCTTTTCCACCTCGTTAAGACGGCGGTCCATGATATCATCCCTCCGATGGTAATCCGCTGGGCCACGGGACTCGTCTTCGTATGAGGGGGAGCGAGGGCTGCGGCGACGGTAACTTCGGGAACGACGAGGACTCGGGGTACGCCGGGAGTTGGTTGGTGCTGGACGAGGAGAGGGGGACCGTTGGCGAGGGCTTCGGACCGGAGGAGGGGATGGGGCCCTCGGCTCATTGGGGTTTTGACGGAGGTTGAGGGCCTGTTGTACCATTGCTTGGAACTGCTGGAACTCGGCGCGGGTAATTGGTGCCTCATTGTTCCTAGGCTGCTGCCATCCTGCGGGAGAGTGCCTCCTTCGGTAATGATTGGGGGAGTCCTTCCTCCCTCTTCGGATGGGGGACCTCCTGTACTCTCGGCGATGGGGGGATCGCTCCTGCTGGCGCGAGGCTTCCTCCCGAGCCCGCTTTTCGTCCAGATGACGACGGAGGTCATCATCTTCCGGGCGTTTGGGAGGGGCATTGTGGCGACCAGAGGCTCGGGGGTGATGGGAGGCCATGGAGGTGCTGGAGGCGTTGTGGATGGAGAGGTTCTCTTGGTGAAGAGGCTGTTTCTGAGGGTTAGGACCCTTTGGATCAGGAGGTGGAGGGTTCCGCTGGAGCGGCTCTTCCATGGTGGGAGGAAGTTGCCCTTGTTGTTGAGCGGGATCAGGAAGGACTTCTTGCTGGTCAGGGTTGGGCACTCGATTAGACCCTCTTGACCTGACTTTGCGAGGCGGCATGGCTGGAGAAGACCTGTTCTCGGGGAAGAGGAGAGGTTTCTATTTGTTAGTTTCCCACAGACGGCGCCAATCTGTTGCCGCTAAATTTGGTGTGGGGGCAAACAGATAGAACTTGTGGATTCTTAGGGAAACTGAATAGTAACCTGTCTACCTGTTCCTTGGGGCGTCGGTCGTCGCTCCCGTCGTGCACCTGCAAAAAGTGCGAGACACCGGGGTTGTTCCCGGCGACGCACCCTCCGACGCTCAAGTCAGTAATCTAGGAAGACTATGAATGAGCGCAAAAACTGGTGAAGGTTTGATTACCTCTTAATGGAGATGGATGGGGGGTATTTATAGGCGTCTCAGGGAACAGATTGGGAATGTAATCCCTATGATTTGATTAGGGATATTCCCCATAATCAGATGAGGAATGTAATCTGATGAGGTATATTCCCCGTAATCAGATAAGGGATTTTATCCCCAAATCCCGGTGAAAAGATAGATGTATATCTGGGCCGTTGATCAAGATTAATCAGGGACCCTAATTTTATCTTGTTGGATTGGGTGTGCAGCGGGTTAAGACCCGCATCCTCTTGTTGGTGGGTCCGTTTGAGGGTCCTTGGGGAGAAGATCCAATACCCATTTCGGACCCTTTTGTGGGCGAAATTACCATTTTACCCCCACGTCTCAAGATTTGTACTCAACTTGGACGGTTCCGATTTAACCCCATTTTTAGCCATATCAGATATGATGAACCGAATTTTACGGCCATACATCGACTCATTTGTTGTAGTCTTTATAGATGAAATCTTGGTGTACTCAAGAACGGAAGAAGAACATGCCACACACCTGACTGAAGTTTTGAATAAGCTACAGGAGCATGAATTGTATGATAAATTATCCAAGTGCAAATTCTGGAAGACCGAAGTTGCATTCCTTGGTCACATCCTTTCTACGGAGTGAGTGGCTACTGATCCGCAGAAGATTGAAGCTGTAAAGGAATGGCCTCAACCGAAGACAGTAAAGGAAGTCAGAAGCTTTTTAGGGCTAATAGGATACTACAGGATGTTTATCCGAGACTATACCAAGATAGCAGTGCCGCTTACAGGATTAACCAAGAAGGATAAATGGTTTGAATGGACTGAGCCATGTGAAAGAAGTTTTCAGGAATTAAAGGATCGGTTGATTTCAGCGCCAATATTGGTATTACCTCAAGCAGACAAGGGATACGTGATATACAGTGATGCTTCAGATCAAGGTTTTGGGATGTGTTTTGATATAGGAAAGAAGAGTTATAGCCTATGGTTCAAGATAACTCTGACCACACGAGAAGAATTACCCCACACATGATTTGGAACTGGCTGCAGTAATTTTTGCCCTGAAGATATGGCGACATTATGTTTATGGAGCAAAGGTGGAGATATGCACTGATCATAAGAGATTGAAATATATATATATCATCAGAAGGACTTGAATCTTCGACAAAGGCAATGGCTAGAAGTATTAGAAGACATTAGACCTGAAATTAAGTACCATCCAGAGAAGGCCAACGTAGTGGCAAAAAAAAATGCAGTTAGTAGAAAAAAGAGTTTGGCTACATTGATTGCAACAAGGAAGGAATTGGATGGCGAGATAAAACGAGCCGATATTGAGGTGGTTACACAAGGCTTGGGTGCGATCTTTGCACGACTTGAACTACAACCAAGTCTGAAGGAACAGATTAAGAAGGGTCAGGAAAGAGATGTAGAGATTCTGGCATTTAAGGAACAAGTAAATGTAGGGAAACTTCCGGAGTTCAATATAAGGGAAGGTCTATTATGGTTTGGAGACAGATTGTGCGTACCGAAGGTGGATGATCTGCGGGAAGAAGTCATGAAAGAAGCTCACACTACATTACTTGTGGTTCACTCGGAAAGTACAAAAATGTATCGAGATGTGAAGCAATGCTATTGGTGGGCAGGGATGAAGCGGGACATAGTGGAGTTTGTGGCTAGATGTCTCACCTGTCAGAAGATTAAAGCACAAAACCAGAAGCCAGGAGGGTTGTTGCAGCCGTTACCCATTCCAGAATGGAAATGGGAAAATATTAGTATGGATTTCATTACCGGGTTACCCAGAAGTCCTAAAGGACATGATGCTATTTGGGTTGTGGTTGACCGACTGACAAAATCAGCCCATTTTCCTACCTATGAAGATTACTTGGTTATTGGAGAAATTAGCAGAAGTATATATTGAAAGGATAGTGAAGTTGCATGGAGTACCAGTATCTAGTCTCTGGCTGGGATGCAAGATTTACTTCGCAGTTCTGGCAGAGTTTACAGACAACATTGGGGACAAGAACAGATTTTAGCACAACTTTCCACCCGCAGATAAATGGACAAATAGAAAGGGTGAACCGAGTTCAAGAAGATATGCTGAGAGCATGCCTTATGGATTTCAGAGGAAATTGGGAGAAGTATTTAGCCTTGGTAGAATTTGCCTACAACAACAGTTATCAGGCTAGTATTGGTATGGCTCCGTACGAAGCACTCTATGGAAGAAGGTGTCGAACACCGGTATGTTGGTACGAAGTAGGGGAAAGGCAGATGTGGGAAAGGCAGATGTTCCGACCAGAAATCGTGCAGCAGACTTCTGAGAAGATTGAGCTAATTAGAAAAATCTTGGAAATAGTAAAAAGCCGGCAGAAAAGTTATGCTGACACTCGACGAAGAGAATTAGAATTTGAAGAAGTGGACTCAGTATTTCTGAAAGTTTCACCAACCAAGAGCGTATTCAGATTTGGGAAGATTGGTAAGTTGGCCTCGAGGTACATTGGACCATACAAAATCCTAAAGAAAATTAGGAAGACAGGATACATATTGGACTTGCCAGCAGAACTAGCCCAAGTACACAATGTATTTTATGTTTCAATGCTGAGAAAGTGCGTGCCCGATCCGAGTCACCAACTAGTAGAAGTTCCAGAAAATCTACAAGTGGACCTTACCTATGAAAGGCAGCCGATACGAATAGTTGATCGCCAGGACAAGGTGTTGAGAAATAAAGTAATTCTCATGGTTAAAGTACTCTGGAAAAATCAGTTTGTTGAAGAAGCCACGCGAGAGCTGGAAAGCCAGATGAAGAATAAACATTCTGAGTTGTTTGATTAATTTAAGTTGTCTTCGTTTATCTCTCTACCTAAGTTTAGTTCTGAGGACAGAACTATTCTAAGGAGTGAGTGATGTAATACCCCTAGTATGTAATATTTTTTTCTTACAATAAAAATACATATGCATTGTTTTATATATATACTAGGTTTGCCCGTTGACACGTGCCTACAGCATGTCTTCGGAATGGTGCACCTGGTTTGGTTATATAAAATAGTTTTGGAGGTCCAACAAATTAATTGAAGTAGCAAACATATTATATGAGGAAGCAGTATATCTACCTTTAAGCTCAACCATTACCTTCTTGATCATTAGCTTGAACTTACCTGGAATGCATATAGTTTATTAGAAACACTGCATATAGTTTTTTTTAACTTCAGCATCACTTTTAGATGCTTGTAATCATTATGCAAGGACATTATCATATAGGTTTTATAGAGCTTACTCTATTTCCTTAACCACTATGAGCATGTCTAAATATAATGGTAATACAAGTGCAGGTATGAATGTATCTACAATACTAATAATCTAAATATTTGTTTGTCTGAGTCTCAGTTTGCAATTAAAATACCTCTTATTATTATTTCAACCAAAATGAAATACATGAAGTTCTCAAAACTCTAATCCAATCTAATCATTTCTTTTATCTCCACTTTGTTTCCCCATTACACCTTTATAAAAAAAAAAACCAAAATGGATAAATAACAAATTTACTTTATCTGTCTTTCTTGAGTGGAGAGTTTGCACTCTTCACTGGTAAACTCCAGTCATGTCAATCCTATATATCCAAACATACACTAAAAGTTCTTATATGTTATATTATCTATGGTTTCTAATAACCAGTGAAGGTATTAGAAAGTATTTTCTCTTGTAGTAAAGAAAGTAATGTTGCATATTTGCCAAGTAATTTTAGGTTGCTGGTTAGCTTACCTGTCCTGCTATGGTTTGGAAGCCCAAATTGAGGCCACCAAATAATCCATCTCTCAATTGCGTACACCTTAAATCAAAACCAATAAAAAACTCATCAAATAAATCACTAAATTAAACTTTTTTTAACCCAAAAATAAAACAATCATACCACTCTGAACTTAGATCTCATGCACACACAAAATTCGAGTCAGTAAAAAACTGAGTAATTTCCTACACACAAAATTAAAAATTAGAATGAGAATTCGGTTAATGAGATGAAATTAGAGTCGTCGCATTGCATATAGAGGCTCTCGATTCGGTGGAGAGGAGTCACTGATACGGAGTCGCTTGATATTCGCGCTCGATTTGGTAGAGGGGAGTCACCGATACGAAATCAGCAGCGGATCAGAAATCGGCGAAGACCTCTTGAGTGGGGTTCGACATTGGATTTGGATTTGGATTTGCTTTGAGATTTTCAAAATTTCAAAATTTTAAATTTTTTTTTTTTTATTATTTTAAAAATTTAAATTTTTTTAATTTTTTTAAATTATAAATTTTTAAATTTTTTAAATTTTTTTATTTTTAAAAAATTCTAAATTTTTTTAAAATTTTAGTTTTTTAAAAAATATTTTAAATATTTTAAGTTTTTTATAAGTTTTTGATATTTTCGAATTTTTTTGAATTATTTTTAAAGTTTTTAAATTTTAAATTTTTTTGTTTTTAAGTTTTTAAGTTTTTTTAAATTTTTATTTTCTTAATTTTTTGAATAGGAGAGAGAGAAAGAGGGAGAGAGAGAGAGATGGAGAAATAATTAAATAAATAAACGAGTTGTTTTGGGTGGGGGGATTTGAGTTTGAGTTTTGGGGGGAAAACTTTTGGGGAGGGGGGGGGGGGGATGTGTTTTGTGATGTTAGATCTGGGCCTTTGATTTGGGGGATTGAAGGAGAGCCACTTGATAGCTTTCTTTGTGTTTTATTATGTAGATATATATACATTGACATTGCTATTTTTTTATCATACACTATGGTGATTTTTTTTTACCTGATATGTTTTCTTTTTAAAAGCCCAACACTTTCTTTTCTTAAGGCCCAATCCAAACATGGTTATCTATAGGTTAAGTGTAAATAAATAAAGCTTGAGGGGGGTAAAAGTAAAAAAGGGGGACACCTAAGCTTCCTAGAGATTTCCACACACACCCACACTTCTCCCCTTCTCTCTTCTGGCCGGCAGCAAACAACAGCCCCTTTCACCCTTTTTCTCTATATATATGTGTAAACTTAAGTTCTTTTCTACTATTTTCAAAACCCTACTTCTCTTATAATAAACCCTAGCCTAACTTTCTTCTATTCTTTTCCTATATGCCATACTCTAAGCATCTACATAAATATATATATAGAGAGAGTTCTACAAGCTTTGGAGAAGCATAAGCTAAGGAGTAAAGGAAGCTTCTTGAAGCAAGGAGGAGAAAGAACTAAGAAGAAAGTGGGTATTTTTCCTTTACCTCTTGATTATTTTTGTGACTTTTTATATAGAAGTTATGCTTGATAATGTTGTGGATTGAAAGTAGTAAAGATATGTTAGAAGATATGCTTGTTAAAATTCGTTATTCTTATTAATATGATATTGGTTAAAAGTATTAGATACTTTAGTTTATATAAAATAAACATGGCAAGAAAAGAAATAGAATTGGTATTATTGAATGCTTGCTTATTAATCATGTTCTAGTCTTGAACTAATTAATCAATTGTTTAAAATTAGGCTTAAAATGGTTGAAGTACTATATATTATATATGTGTGTGGAATAGTTACATCTCATGTTCTATCCAAGATAAGTAACCAATTGCTTGTAAGAATATATGTGTAATAATCATAAAGAATAGAATTGTTAGTATTGTAAACTTAATTAGTAGTTTGTATGGTTTAATTAGCTTGTGATCTCTCATCATAATTAATGTAAAAAAATGCCTACTAACAGTGGTCACTAGTAGTAGTAGAAGGGATTGTAGAAAAAGCTCATGTAGTAGTAGTAGTAGTAGTAGTAGTAGTAGTAGTAGTAGTAAGCAGTAGTAGTAGTAGTGGTAAGCAGTAGTAGTAGTAGCAGTAAAGTATTAATTCAAAATAGAAGTAGTAATTCAAAATAAAATTTGTAGTCACTTAAAGTAATACTAGTAAAGTAGATAGTAGTGAAAGCCATAAGTCACATACTTAGCTAATTAAAAATTCATGATGAGTAAAGTAGATTGTAGTGAGGTGAAGAAGAGATGGTAGGCATTAAAGACTTTATTAAGCAAGTATGCATAAGTTTATGCAAATGGTGGTAGTATACATAAGTATATGCATATGGTGGTAGTAGGCATACGTTTAGGCGTATGGTGGTATTTGGTGCCTTAAGTGCACTAGTATTGATACGCATATGGTGACATCTAGTGCACTAAGTGCCCTTTGTTATACATGTAATTAAATGCATATTAAGTACACTAGTTTGATATATGTCAATGACAAGTAGCTAAACCAACTCTTAGCTTAATCCGATAAATACTCGAGTTAGCTAACTTGTTGTAAGACAAGACTAATCTTGGATCTAGATTTAAATTACCTAATTACCAACTATCATTGAATAAGAAACTAAGTAGAATAAATTAAGAATAAGAATAAATTAAATAGGAAATAAAGGACAACAATGTTAATAAGATCGCATGACCAATAAAATAAGGACAGGCACTAGTTGGGAGTTTACTCACCTGTCAAGGGGACACATGCGACGTCGTCTCATCTGGGACGCGTGCAGCACAGTCTCGACTGTTGATTTCTGAGATTTAGTGATAGAGATGTCGAAATCTAGGAGAATGCACCCTTATGAGTATGTTTATGTTGTTATCCATATGAACAATGAGCTAGAGTATAACTCTCAGTCTCTGGCGGAGTAGGGAAAGGACTGTCGATTCGCCCTATGTTCGGATAACAAATGGTAGAGTCCGGGTGTGGAGAAAGACCATCGATTCCGATAGGATTGCAGTTGAGCTGAATCATCTCCAGCCTGTCGGGAGTGGAGAGAGACCACCGGCCGGTGGAGTGGAGAGAGACCACCGATTCCAACAGATCGGGGTGATCACCGACTTTCAGGAGTGGAGAAAGACCACCGATCCGATGCAGTAGACGGAATAGACCGTATTTACTACAGCTCTACCAATCACTAAATAAATATCAGAAAGAGGAAAGAGTACAAGAATAGGTTTGCATTGCGAGGGAGTGAACCCTATAATATGAAGTACGCTCAAGCTTGACTAGGATTGTCATGCCCCGCTTCCCAAAAATACGAAATACGAGCACGTAACATTGGCCCAACGAATGATTTTCATCATCCATAAGCTGTTCAGGAATCTTTACAACATATCGAAGGAATAATCAGAGTCGGAAGCCAGAAAAGTCAACCACATGCACATATGAACCAAATACCAACAAGAACACTTGAAATAAAATATATTAGTCTCAAATAGTTATGATCTGAAATACACAATAAATCCTGGGTCATATTGCCCAAATACAAGAATAAATCCAAATACATGAATACAATTATTGTTCAAACAACTACAAAGAATAATCATAATAAGACCCAGCACTAATACTTCATGTCACCAATACCATCTGGAACCTGTTCTCCAAAATCTGCAATTCAACGAATGCAGGAAAGAAGGAAAGAGAAAAAAATAAGTACCCGTCAATTGCAAGTTATGGTCCACTTATAATGTAGGATACAAGTACATGGGAAACTAACTAATAACATGGCATAAGTATGATAACAAAATATAACAACTAGCATAGTAAGGTGAACAAATACAAGTAACATGTATCAAGTGTCAAGTGAACAAGTATTATGTAACCAAGTATCAAGTGTCATGTAGCAAGAATCAAGTAATCATGTTCAAGTGATCAAGTATCCAGTGTCAAGTAATCATGTTCAAGTCTTGTATTATTACTATTTAGGTAGCACTTCATGCATCCATCCTTTTACTATATAGTTGCTACAGTCAACGTAATTTCATTTTAGATTTCATAGTGGACCATAGGCAGTATACTCTGGGACAAATAATCCAAATCATATACCAAATTTCAAATTAATCAAATCATATATTGTTACCGCTAAATCTGGTGTGGGGGCAAACAGATAGTATTTGTGGATTCTTGGGAAACCTGAATTGCAAACCTAAAACCTGTTCTACCGGAGTTTGACCGTTGACTCCCGCCGTTCACCTACAAAAAGTGCGAGACACCGGGATTGATCCCGGCGACGCACCCTCCGATGCTCAAGTCAGTAATCAGGATTGATTATGAGAGAGCGTAAATTGGCAAAAGATTGATTACCTCTTAATGGTGGTGGATGGGGGGTATTTATAGTCGCCTTGGGGATCAGATTAGGAATGTAATCCCTATGATCAGATCAGGAATGTAATCCCTAATTCCCAGTGAACAGATAGATACGAATCAGGGCTGTTGATTTGGATTAATAAGAAACCCTAATTCTATCCTGCTGGATCGGGTTCATTTCAAGTTGGGACCCGTACCCAGTTGAAGTGGATCCGTTCACGGGTTACTGGGCCTTTGGGAAAAGGACCCAGTACCCATTTCAGACCCGTTTGTAGGTGAAATTACCATTTTATCCCCAAGCTTTAAGATTCGTGCCCAATTTGGACGGTTCCGATTTAACCCTATTTTTAGCCATATCACGAGCCCCCCACTCCCGAAGACTGAGTTTGATCAGCCTTTGAGGAGTAGTTTTACTGTTTTAATGGCTTTCGGAGTTGTATCGGAGTCCAAACGAAAGGTGACGATTCTTTGTATGGGGCAGTATGGTGATTTCCCGGATTAGTTGTGTGCTCTAAGCTGTTCTTGAGCTCCTCTGGTTTTTTGGCAACTTTCCTTAATTTTTATCTATCTTTCGGTTCACTTATTTAATTTTGCGAAGTGTTGATTCGTCGTCCGGGGGTCTTAATCAGCCATTCTAGGCAATAATTACTTTCTCAGGGGCTCAAAATATTTTCCTAAATTTATAATTATTTCCTAAAATTTTTAATTAATTTTCCCAAATTTTTAATCATTTTTTCGCAATTTTTAAATAAATAAAATGGTTTTAATAAATAAAAATTAATTTATAATACCGAATTATGTCGTAGTACGATCTGAACCCTTTATCGTCGCCGAGCACAATTTTCTGGGGGATCGGACGATTTGTGTGGGTCGGCTAGTATTTTTTCCGTATGTGGAGGTCGGTACCACGACACCTCGGCTCGACTCCTCGGCAGCTCGGCTCGGAGCGTTGGGGATCTGCCGAGCTACGTGGCACGATCCTGAGCATTCATTATGGTGCGAATCACGAGGACGGGATTCAGATCACGAGAAAATGTTATATTGTCGTTTTGTGGGCGTGTCGCGATCTGAGCCGTCCATCAAGTTTTGACACGAATTTTGGAACGATCCGACGGTGATTCTGGCTCGGCAGAATTTTTCTCCATATGTGGAGGTTGGTACCTCGGCACCTCGGCTTGACTCCTCGGCAGCTCGGCTTGGAGCGCTGGGGATCTGCCGAGCTATGTGGCACGATCCTGAGCGTTCATTATGGTGCAAATCACGAGGACGGGGTTCAAATCACGAGAAAATGTTATCTTGTCATTTTGTGGGGGTGGGGATATCTGAGTCGTCCATCAAGTTCTGACACGAATTTTTGAATGATCCGATGGTGATTCTGGCTCGGCAGAATTTTTCTCCATATGTGGAGGTTGGTACCTCGGCACCTCAGTCGGTAGCTCGGGGGTTCGGCAGATCGCTCTCCGACCCAGTAGCTCGGTTGCTTGGCCAAGCTGTTCGGTTGCTCGGCTATGCACCCCGGTGGCCGGCAGCTCAGAAGGAACGCGTGGCTTGATCTGGAGCGTTCCTCTCGGAGCGAATCACGATGACGGGGTTCAGATCACGAGAAAACATTATCTTGTTGTTTTGTGGGCGTGGCGCGATCTGAGCCATCCATCAAGTTCTGACACGAATTTTGGAACGATCCGACAGTGATTTTGGCTCGGTAGAATTTTTCTCCATATGTGGAGGTCGGTACCTCGGCACCCCGGCTCGGTAGAACGGCGGTTCGGTCTCACGTCGAGGCGCTGGTCGCCGAGTGATGGAGTTAAGCGTTTTGATGAGTTCTTGTCTTGAAACGTCGCAACTCTCCGTTTTGTCGTTTTGCCTTCCTTTAGTGGGCCCTTAAACACCTAGAGAGCCCAAACGTCGCTCTTATGGCTATAAGTCCCCACTCTCCTCTCCCCCTAGCCCATTTCTCGCTTTCACTCTAAATTTTTACTTTTGCTCAGTTTCGCTCTGCTAGCGGTGGTTTGTTCTTCCAAGGTGGTGGTGCTAGCTGTCGTGTGGGCCAGGCGATTTCCAGCGAGGAAATTCCGACCATTCACGTCACTTCCAAGTTTACGTCACATCAAGGTCAGTGTTTTTGCCTTAGATATTTTTTAGAGATGTCAAGAGTAAACTTGGGAAGTGAGGCATCGTCCTCTGGAGATAGTGGTGTCGAGGAGAGAAGTCAAGTAGCGAGCTGGAGAAAGGGGAAGAAAGTGGTAGGGTCGTCTGCGGCCGTGAAGAAGAAGGTAGTGGTACGGTCTCCCATAGTCGAGGAGATCGTGGAGCCTGAGAGGCGAGCTCCCAAGTCGGGCTGGTACCCCGGCGTGCTGTCCGAACATGCCGGCATTAAGCAGTACGAGGGTGATCTGCTGAAGAAGGCAATCGTTGGTCGGTCGGCAGTTTACGAGGAGAATGCCCCTAGGGAGGTCACCGAAGTGGACGACCTTGCTTCGGTATTATCCGAGAGGGATCTCCTCCGGATCAGAAAGGGGTTCGCCATCCCTCCGGAGTACAGTCTGATCCTCCCCGGCCCTGGGATGCGGGCGAACACCGTGCTGCCGCCGGACACGTGCGTGTTCGACTTCGACTCTTTGTGCGCCGGCTTGCGCTTCCCTCTGCATCCCTTCATGTTGAAGGTTCTCCACTGGTATTATCTGGCACTGGTGCAATTTATGCCGAACACCTGGCACCACGTGCTCGCCTTTTTTCTGTAGTGTCGCATCGCCGAGGTCGAGCCAGACATGGTAATCCTCCGGAGTTTGTACCGGATCAACCGGATGTCGAAGGCCGAGCCTCGCTACTACTTGTCACCCCGAAGAGGCGTTAAGCTCATTGAGAATCCGGACTCGATAAAAGGTTGGAAGGAGAAGTTTTTCTGCTGAAGGGGCCCTCGAGGCTGGACTTCCCGACTCGGTGGAAGGAAGAAGTGCCGAAGTTCGCAAGGTTCGACCCAGTGCTGAGTCCGGATGAGGAGGAGGTGGCGGTGAAGCTCATTGCTCTCCCAATGTTAAGTTGGAGAGGAATGACTGAGGAGGTGCTACACGGGTCGGGCCTTAGTCCGATCAACCCGAGTACGCTCCTGACATCTCGCTGTATTTTGTTTTGTTTTTTTTTGCGATTTTCTAACTTGTTGTTTTTTCAATTTCGTTGTTTGGAACAGAGGCGCCGAAGATGGACTTCACGGCAATGATGTCTGAGAGAGGCAAGGTCGCCGATGGTAGGAAGAGGAAGAAGCCAAGCACCGGGCTCACAATTGGACGACCTTCCAAGGCCCCCTCGGTAGTTGTCGACCCTACCCCTACTCCTCAAGCGCCATCTCCGTCGGTGGTCGTCCTTGTAGACCCGCCTGCCCCGGCCTCTTCTGCCTCGGCCAGTGAGGCCTTTTCAATTTCGGCGGTGCTGGCTCTGCAGGCCCCACCTCTGACGCCTCAGGCCGAGCAGATCTTGACCGATGCCCACAAGCTGTTCGTCCCTAACTGGCGGGTGAAGAACCACGACGGCTTTCTTGGTGATTCGCAGATGTGTATGCAGGCCGTCAAGCATCTCGTGACCCCAAAGGACCGAGCCGCTCTGAAGGCGGGGACGACCGGGGATGACACCTATGAGATTGCTCGATCGCTCATGTCGGTAAGAATCTTTCTTTAAAAATTTCTTTAAGTCCATAGCTCTGATTTTACAACCACCTAACGCTTATTCATTGCAGGCCACTTGCCACTTCGGCCACCTTGTTCAGGAGTTCACCGAGCAGGAGAAGGAGCTAAAAGCCCTCTGTGACAAGGACAGGGCAGAGAAGGCGAGGGCGGTGAAGCAGCTCGAGGCGGAGCGACACCGCTTGGAGGACTTGGAGGTTCGAGTTGCCGATCTTGAGACAGCCTAGGAGCAAGCTAATGAGCAGCTCGCCGCAGAGGTTGCCAAGGTTGCTAAAGCTGCAGAGGAGCTGGCCGCATCGGCGAAGGCCTTGGAGGCGGCAAAGGCGGAGAGGGACTCTGCGGTGGAGGTGGCCAGGAAGGAGGTTGAAGCCGAGGCGAAGAAGCATATGGCCAAGAACATGGAGCTGTCCTATGCGAGAGCGCTTGACCACGTCGAGGCATGTGTCGCCGGCTTTGAAAGAGTGGGATATCGCCTGTGGTCCGGTGAGGAGGAGGAGGGCGAAGAGGAGAAAGGAGAAGGGGAGGAGGGTGACCAGCGGGACGAGGAGGTGCCTGCCGACCCCGTGACTGTGGCTACTGACCCCCAAGCCGGGGCAACGGGGGCCAAGGGACCATCTGGCGAGGCGCCTGTGATCGATCTGTCACCTCAGGTGGATCCTTGATCTCCCCGTCCTTTGCATAAATCCCTTTTTCTTCTTCTTTTTTGTAAAGCCTTATAGCGGACTGGCCACCGCTTCTTTTTGACATGATTGAAAGTTTTCTTTCTTTGAATTTGTCTAAGTGTTTGGCTCGGAACTCGTCTCCCAATAAAATGCTTTGGTTTTTCAGATTGTCGAACTTGGTTCGGACGCAGCAGCGGCTCGGCAGCAAACGGAATTATTTAAGCGATCACGCGAAGCTCGTCTCGAGGGTGAGGCTGAGCTAATCAGGAGGGTGCTATTCAATGTGGAGAAGACGAACAGCCAGTTATTGGCTGAGATTCATCACTTGCAGATAGTTGAAGGAGAACTCTCGGAGAAGAAGGATGAGTTAACCTCGGCACTGGCCAAGCGCGACGAGCTCGCTTCGAAGGTTGAGCAGCTAAGAAGGGTTACAGTCGACAAAAGCATCGAAGTGACCAACCTTCACCGAATCATAGCTGACTGTGCTGGGGAGGCAAGCTCGGCAAAACTTCCTCGGTTCAAGGTGTCGGTGAAAAACGATACTTTAAAGGATAGGATCGTCGAACTTGAAGAAGAAGTCGCTCGCCTTAAAACTCAGCCCGTGAGGGTTAATGTCCGAAGCACTTCGTGCACTCGCGAGGAGAGTGAGAGGGGGATCTCATTCTACGAGCTCGCGACTCGTCCACCTATCGTTCGTCGGAGCCCAGCCGACGCTCAAAGTGGCATTGCCATCTCGTCTAGCAGAGCCTCGGTTGGTGCCGCGGTCAGACGCAGCGCCGAGGAGGCATCTCGGTTCGTTGGCATAGAGACAAGCTCGGAGGTGAAGCGGCGCCGCCCTCGCATTTCTCTAAACCGGAATGTCCCTGTCCCAAAGAAGCGTTGAAAGAGTTGTATTATACTTTGGAATTTTTGTAGCACCTTGTTGTAGTGGCTTGGCCTTGTAAATGTTTTTGCCCGCTGTACTCCTTAATAAAAGTTCTTCTTTTCTTTTTTTTTTTGGTGTTCGTGTGTTGCTTCCTGTTCGGCAATTCCGAGTACGAATTTTGAGGTGCATTTTTCTCCACTTGGCACTTCGGTAGATCAGTAGTTCGGATTTCAGATTCGAGCTACGTGGCTCTACCTGGACGGTTGATCACGATCGTGGCGTGAATCACGAGACAAGGGGCTCAAATTTCGAGAAAATGTTATCTTGTCATTTTGTGGAGACGCGGCACGACCTGAGCCATTCATCATGTTCTAGCACGTTTTTTGAGACAATTTGACGGTGAAACTGGCTCGGCAGCATTTTTCTCCATATGTGGAGGTCGGTACCTCATCCCTTCGGCTCGGTAGCTTGGCCATGGCGGAGCTCATCGAGGTGAGTTCATTGATGTGAGCTTTGACGACGGAGGAGGGGTCGGCATACGGGAGAGGTGAAAAGCTCCAAAGCTTGGTGATGTGTTGTTTAGTTTTGGAGATTTTTGAAGAGGTCCTCCACTCCTAGGGACGAAGAAGAGGTGCTAGGAGGATCCTTGTAAGAGTCATGGGAATACCCACTTTGAAGTGAGTGCAAGGATCAACTCAATGGGAGAGTTTTGTGCTCCGAACTCGCTTAGAAGAGGCCCACTTTGGGGACGAGCAGAGTAAAGAGGTCGGCTTTAGGAGAGAGCCATTTGGGAGACGAACTCGAGGAGAGAGTGGTGAGCTCCGGACTCATTGTTAGAGTTTGTTTCAACAGTTGTGGGAGCAATTCCGAATGGTGAACCGCTTGTAGCTTGCTTTAGAGCGAGCCTACGAAGCGGAATCGAGCCAAGTATTGGATTCCGAACTCGTCGTTAGAGTTTGTTTCAACGGTTGTGGGAGCAATTCCGAATGGCGAACCACTTCTAGCTCGCTTTAGAGCGAACCTACGAAGAGGAGTCGAGCCACATGTTGGACTCCGAACTCGTCGTTGGAGTTTGTCAACGGTTGTGGGAGCAATTCTGAATGGCAAACCACTTCTAGCTCGCTTTAGAGCGAACCTACGAAGCGGAGTCGAGCCACGTGTTGGACTCCGAACTCGTCGTTGGAGTTTGTCAACGGTTGTGGAAGCAATTCCGAATGGCGAACCACTTCTAGCTCGCTTTAGAGCGAGCCTATGAAGCGGAGTCGAGCCAAGTGTTGAACTCCGAACTTGTCATTGGAGTTTGTTAGCAGTTGTGGGAGCAATTCCGAATGGCGAACCACTTCTAGCTCGCTTTAGAGCGAGGCTATGAAACAGAGTCGAGCCAAGTGTTGAACTCCGAACTCGTCGTTGGAGTTTGTCAACTGTTGTGGGAGCAATTTCGAATGGAAAACCACTTCTAGCTTGCTTTAGAGCGAGCCTAGGAAGCGGAGTCGAGCCAAGTGTTGGACTCCGAACTCGTCGTTGGAGTTTGTCAATGGTTGTGGGAGCAATTCCGAATGGCGAACCACTTCTAGCTTGCTTTAGAGCGAACCTACGAAGCGGAGTCGAGCCACGTGTTGGACTCCGAACTCGTCGTTAGAGTTTAAAGAAGGTAAAAACAGAGATATACAAGTAATTCACAAGTAAGATACGAGGAAAAATGCTCTTTATTGAAAACTAATAGTCGACTGCTTCTAAGTTGCAAGCCGTTATTACATGGGAGAAATAAGGAAGCAAAAGTAAAATTACAAGTGAAGGGAAAGGAACGGTTCGACTTCTGCCGGTACTCGGAGAGGCGTTCATGCGCTCTCTTGGTACTTCAAGAGATGGTCGGCATTCCAAGTCCTGGGAATCTCTCTTCCTTCAAGGTCTTCTAGACGGTAAGTTCCGGGCCGAACCACCTTGGTGATCTTGTAGGGTCCTTCCCAATTTGGAGCTAGCTTACTCTTCTGACTGGGGAATGAGATAGCTAACTTTCTGAGGACCAAGTCCCCCTCTTTGAGGTCGGTGGGACGGATTCTTTTGTTGTAGGCCAGCTCGATCCTCCTTCGGTAGCTTTGCTGGCGGATCGAAGCTCTTTCACGGAGCTCATCAATTAGCTCGAAGCTCCCTAGCATTCTGCTCTTCTTCATAGGCAATTGGGCAAAGAGAGGGTACACCGACTTCTAGGGGGGTCACAGCTTTGGACCATAAGTGAGATTGAACGGTGACTCTCCTGTAGGGGTCCGTTTCGTAGTGCGGTAATTCCACAGTACATTAGGGAGCTGATCAACCCATGAGCCCTTAGCGAACTTATCCAACCTCTTCTTAATGCCGGAGAGGATTTTCGATTGGCATTTTCTACTTGACCATTCGACTGTAGATGAGAGACAGAGGAGAAGCATTGCTGAATGGCGAGGTCTTCACACAGAGATCGGAACGCAGCCCCTGTAAATTGTGTTCCATTATCGGTTATCAGGACCCGAGGGACCCCAAACCTACAGATGACGTTCTTCCACAAGAACTGAAGCACCTTGTTCTCGGTGATTGTAGCCAAGGGTTCGGCCTCTATCCACTTCGAGAAGTAGTCGATTGTCACGACTAGAAATTTGAGTTGACCGGGAGCTGGCGGGAACGACCCTAGTAAATCCATCCCCCACATTGCAAAAGGGACTGGACTTGATAGGGAAGCAAAGTGAGCCTTGGGTAGGCGGCGGACGTTGGAATACTTTTGACAAGAGCTGCATTGCCGAACGTGTCGCTCGGCATCTTGTAGGATGGTAGGCCAGAAATATCCATAATTCAGCACCTTTCGGGCAAGCCATCTGGAACCTGAATGTGCTCCGCCTACGCCTTCGTGAAGTTCTTGCAAGGCGTATGTGGCTTGTTCGGGGGAGAGGCACCTCAGATAAGGTCTGCCGTCCACTTGTGTAAAGAAGCATTTGTACAAGACCCCCTAAACAACGGTATACTGCTCCGCTCTGGTTCTGACTCGGCGAGCTTCCTTGGGGTCTTTGGGGAGGAGCCCATCCCTTAGGAATTCTACTAGGGGTTTCATCCAATTATCTTGAAGTTGAACTGGCAGCGACTCCATGGAGTCGGGAGTTTCTTCTTCTATGCTCGGTTTTAGGAGCACTTCAATCAAGACGGTCTGCTCAAGACCTTGGAGGGAGGATGAGGCTAACTTGGAGAGAGCATCTGCTTGGGCATTTTCCTCCCTGGGGATTCGCCGAATAAGTGCCTCTTCGAAAAGAGCCATGAGATTTTGGACCTTGGCTAGATACTTAGCCATTCGATCATCTCGAGCTTCATACTCGCCCAAGACTTGATTCACGATCAGCTGAGAGTCACTAAATATGCGGAGGTGTTGTGCCCCTACCTTGAGAGCCATCCCGAGACCGGCTATAAGTGCTTCATATTCTGCTTCATTGTTGGACGCCTTAAAGTTGATGCGGAGGGAGTATTGGAGGACGAAGTCATCGGGGCCTGCCAGAATAACTCCGGCTCCGCTTCCTTCGGTACAAGAGGATCCATCAACATATACCATCTAGATAGGAGGCCCATTTGCCGCTTGACTGACCTCGGGAATGGTGCTTTCAACTATGAATTCAGCCAAGGCCTGAGCCTTGATTGCGGTCCGAGGTTGGTAGGATATATCATGCTGGCTCAGCTTGATCGACCACTTCATGAGGCAGCCAAAGGTCTCTGGCTTGTGCAGAACTTGCTTCAGCAGTTGGTCGGTAATAACGACCACCGAGTGAGACTAGAAATACGAGCGAAGCTTCCTAGCTGCCATAACCAAGGCGTATGCCATCTTCTCTAGCCTTGGATAACGAAGCTCGGCATCATGGAGTACCTTGCTTACGTAGTAGATGGGCTTCTGAGCCTTGTCTTCTTCCCTTACCAAGACAGTGCTGAGGGCTTGTTCGG
The DNA here is from genome assembly GCA_017893485.1 of Hemerocallis citrina. Classification (NCBI taxonomy): domain Eukaryota; kingdom Viridiplantae; phylum Streptophyta; class Magnoliopsida; order Asparagales; family Asphodelaceae; genus Hemerocallis; species Hemerocallis citrina. Next base: position 219,703,492 of record CM030359.1, read on the forward strand.
CGGTAGCTAAGTAAAGGTAGAGTGCTTCCCTGGGGATTGGCTTGCTGAGGAGAGGAGGGTTGACTAGGTAGGCTTTAAGTTGATCGAACGATTCCTGCTATTGCTGACCCCATTCGAAGCCCTTAGCCCCCCTGAGAGCCTTGAAGAAGGGAAGGCACTTCTCCCCTGACTTGGAAAGGAAGTGCCCTATAGCTGTGAGGTGCCCGGTTAGCTTCTGAACTTCTTTTACATTTTGGGAGGAGCCATGTCCAGTATGGCTTTGATCTTCTCGGAGTTGGCCTCGATCCCTCTTTGGCTGACCATAAAGCTTAGGAATTTTCTCGACGAGACTCCAAACGCACACTTGTTCGGATTGAGCCTCATAGCATGCTTCCTTAACACGTCGAATGCCTCCTGCAGATCGGTAACATGGTCGGCCCCACGGATGCTCTTTATAAGCATATCATCAACATAAACCTCCATATTTTGGCCGATCTGTGCTTAAAAAACCTTGATGACAAGGTGTTGATAAGTGGCACCTGCATTCTTCAACCCGAAAGGCATTACCCTGTAGCAGTAGAGGCCCTGATCGGTTACAAAGGAGGTCTTCGGGATATCCGGGGAGAACATGCGGATTTGATTGTATCCGGAGAAAGCGTCCATGAAGCTGAGGAGCTCATGGCCCGAAGTGGCATCAATCAGAGTGTCGATGTTTGGAAGGGGGAATGGATCTTTGGGGCACGCTTTATTCAGGTCGGTAAAATCGATGCAGATCCTCCAGCTCCCGTTGGCCTTCTTTACCATCACAACATTTGAGAGCCATTCGGGATAATTGACCTCTTGTATGAACCGAGCCTTAAGAAGCTTGTCCACCTCTTCTTTTATAGCTTGTTGGTGCTCGGGAGCAAATTTGCGCCTCTTCTGTTGAACCGGTTTGGACCCCGGTGTAACACTCAGGTTGTGGACGAGGAGCTCTTCGAAGATTCCTGGCATGTCGGCAGCCGACCATGCGAAGAGGTCACGGTTCTTTCTAATGCATTGGACTATGTCCGAGCTTAGGGCAGATGGGAGGGTCTTGCTAATAAAGAACTTGCGGCTCTGATCTTGCTCGGAGAAGAGCACTTCCTCCAATTCATCCACCGGCTCGGACGTTGGCCGGACACCATCTTGGGGGATTTCAAGAGTTTCGAGGGAGAGGACTGGACCCCCAGTAGAAGTCATGTAGCATTTGTGGGCCATTTCTTGACTGCCTCTTACTTTCCCTACTCCTGCCCGGGTGGGGAATTTCATCTTGAGGTGATAGGTGGAAGGGACGGCTTCGAGAGCAGCTAAACCGGGTCAGCCTAGGATCACATTATAAGTAGCAGGGACATCAACGCCCACGAAGTCCATCGGTTCCGTTCGAGTGGTAGGAGTTTTGCCAGCGGTTACGTCAAGGGTGATCACCCCTTCGATAGTGACTGGCTCTCCCGTGAACCCGTGGAGTGTGTAGCCGGCGGGTTTGAGTCTATCCCGGGATAGCTTAAGTCCTTTGAAAGCATCGAGGAAGAGGATGTTAACGGAGCTGCCATTGTCCACTAGGATCCTCTCCACTTTAAAATTTGCCATATGGAGGTCGATGACTAGTGCATCACAATGGGGGGTTCGGACGCCTACCAGGTCTTCATCTGAGAATGTGACGGGTACCCCAAGGCCTTTAGGGGGAGGCATGCCATGTACTGAGTTGACTTCCCTTACAAAAGCCTTTCGAGATGATTTGGAGGAGCCCCCTATTGGGCCCCCATGAATGAGGTGTAGGACATGCTCCTCTTCGAATTCAGGTGTCTCACCGCGTCGCTCAGGACACTTGTTAGCGCCCCGAGGAGGAGGAGGAAGGTCGGTTTGGTCTTTTCTCACGAATTTGGCCAGCTGCCCCCTCTGGATGAGGACCTCGATCTCGTTCTTAAGGGCCCGACAATCATTGGTGTCGTGGCCATGATCCCGATGATAGCGGCACCATTTCTCCTTATCCATTTTCTTGCTAGGGGTGTTCATCTTCGGGGCAGGAGGTATCACCCCTTCCTTCTCTACTTCCATGAGAATAGTGGAAATCTTGGCATTTAGAGGAGTAAATTTCTCAAATCTGGGGGGAGGGCGGCGCTGACCGCTGTTATCCTTTTGGAGCTTCTTGGCTCCTTCTTCTTCTGGTCCTTTTCTCTTGGACCCGGAGGAAGGCCCCTCAAAGCTGGGGCGGTGCTCAGCTTCTTCGACCCGAATGTACTTCTCACTTCGGAGAAGGAGATCGGAGAAGTTCTGCGGGGGCTTCTTGGCGAGGGAAGACCGAAGGCTGGAGTTGAGAACATTCGACTGGAATGCTGCTGTAGCGACCGACTGGTCGAGGGAAGCGATGGACCTGGCTTCCGCGGTGAACCTTTTCACATAGTCTCGCAACTTCTCACCCTTCTTCTGGTTGAGGTATAGTAGCAAAATACTAGTCTTCTTAGTTCGGCGGCTACTCACAAAGTGGGTGACGAAGAGGGTCTCGAATTGCTCGAAGGAGAATATCGAAGATAGGGCAAGGCGAGAGTACCATTCCCGGGCGGACCCTTGAGGTTGGCGGGGAAGGTCTTACACAGCAGAGCATCGGAAGCTTGGTGGATGAGCATGAGGGTCTTAAAGCTTTCGATGTGGTCGACGGGGTCGGACTCCCTAGAATAAGTCTCGAATTGGGGAGGCTTGAAGCCTATTGGAATGGGGGCCTCCATGATGGTTCGAGAGAAAGGAGGCCAACTCGGTCGGAGGGTCCTTCCTCTAAGCTCTTCTTCTCTGTCGAGCTGGCCCAAGCACCTCTCCATTTCGTGGAGACGACGGTAGACAGTGTCATCCCTTTGACGGTTATCAAACGACCCTCTGGACTCGTCTTCGTATGAGGGAGAGCGGGGACTACGACGACGGTAGCTCCTGGAGTGGTGAGGACTAGGAATGTGCCGGGGGTTTCTAGGAGCTGCGGGAGGAGTTAGGGACCGTTGGCGAGGACTTCGGACCGGAGGAGTGGGGACCCTCTGAGCATTGTTATTGTTGGGCTGGAGATTGAGAGCTTGTAAGATGGTTGCCTGGAATTGCTGAAACTCGGCACGAGTGATGGGTGCGTCATTGTTCCTGGGAGGTCGCCGATCATCAGGAGAGTGAGGTCTTCTCCTATGGTGGCCGGGGGACTCTCTCCGCCCCCTGCGAGGGGGGGAACTTCTGTATTCTCAGCGATGAGGAGATCGCTCATTTGGACGGTATTGGCGGGAGGCTCCCTCTCAGGCCCGCCTTTCATTCAAACGGCAGCGAAGATCCTCTTCTTTGCACTGATTGTCGAGGGTGTTACAGAGGTCTTCTGATGCTCGGGGATTGTGAGATGCCATGGAATCAGTAGAGGGGTTGTGCACGGAGACGTGATCATGTTGGAGGGGTTGTTTATGAGGATTGGGACGGGAGCCCCCCGCGCCGGCGTTCTGGTGGTCGGTCTGGCCGCGAGGGGTTTGAAGATTCTGAGGAGGAAGTTGGTCCTGCTGCGGGGCCTGGTTAGGTTGAGGGGTAGGTCCTGTTGGCTGGACGATTTGGAGGGGGACCTCCTGCTGTGGTTGAGGAGGAGTGGGTCCACGGTTGGACCCTCTGGATCTTAGCTTTCGGGGAGGCATGGCTGGGCAGATCTGACCGACGGGAAGAGGAAGGGCTGCTATTCACTGGTTCCCACAGACGGCGCCAATCTGTTACCGCTAAATCTGGTGTGGGGGCAAACAGATAGTATTTGTGGATTCTTGGGAAACATGAATTGCAAATATGAAACCTGTTCTGCCGGAGTTTGACCGTTGACTCCCGCCATTCACCTGTAAAAAGTGCGAGACACCGGGGTTGATCCCGGCGACGCACCCTCCGACGTTCAAGTCAGTAATCAGGAATGATTATGAGAGAGCGTAAATTGGCAAAAGATTGATTACCTCTTAATGGTGGATGGGGCGTATTTATAGTCGCCTTGGGGATCAGATTAGGAATGTAATCTCTGTGATCAGATCAGGAATGTAATCCCTAATTTCCAGTGAACGGATAGATACGAATCAGGGCCGTTGATTTGGATTAATCGAAAACCCTAATTCTATCCTGCTGGACCGGGTTCATTTCAGGTTGGGACCCGTACCCAGTTGAAGTGGATCCATTCGCGGGTTACTGGGCCTTTGGAAAAAGGACCAGTACCCATTTCAGACCCGTTTGTAGATGAAATTACCATTTTATCCCCAAGCTTTAAGAATCGTGCCCGATTTGGATGGTTCCGATTTAACCCTATTTTTAGCCATATCATATACCAAATTCCAAATTAACCAAATCATATACCAAATTCCAAATAATCCAAATCATATACCAAATTCTAAATATGGGAAACACGGGTCCTCTTCTGAGTACACGTTTCTGAATTATCCACTATTAGATCTTTTCCTTAAACCCCGGGTTGGTCATTTATTATTAATGTCAAACAAGCACGAAACAAGGCAAACATGTTATGGTATGATCAAGTAACAAGTTCAAGTTGTAAGATAAACACGTACGGGTAACAGATAACACAGCAACGGATAAGATAACCAAATCTAAAGTTCAGGACAGCAAGACCATACTGTAGTAAAACAGTGATTTCCAGTGTTACAAACATGCATATCTGAATCCGTCAAAACTTCTAAAAAATGGACTCCCAACCGAATACAGTGAGTATAAATAAGTCATATATTAATTCACAAAAATATAGCTCAAAACTGATTTGAATACAGAAAATAAGTTCAGCCAGAAATCAGGAAAACGAATTCAAGAGCAGGAAAACAGCATGAAAACTCATTAAATAAATCCACTAAAAATCTGGGATATTCCCCTATATGTCTAGAATCAAAATATAAAGTTTCATAATATTCCAGTAAAATTAGTGCAGCCATCAAAAATAAGAAAACATCAAGAAACGATACTTTGGCCAATCTGGAATTCCCAACACTGCTGTACGAAAACTGAAATATCTCGCAAGCCGTGAAGCAAAATCCAAATCCACCAAAGAGAGATAAAAATAGATAAAACAAACTAACTTTCATATTTCATAAACATTTTCCATACAGTATAAAGAATCAAGGTGAAAACACAATTCTTTACATGACAGCGAGGAAAATACAGCAAGTATGACTTTTGTAAATATGCATGAAACGACATATAAAACTCATCAATAAAATCTGCCAAAATTCTAGGTAATTCCTAAATAGGTATAGAAAAACTGACCAAAGTTTCAGATCAAAATAATATGTGTAGCACAAGTAACAAAATAATTTAATCAACAAAATCGTCGAGAAACGAAATCTGGAAACATAATACACCTCTATAGTAAAACAGTCATAAGTCACTCATACGAAAACGAAATTGAGCAAAGTCAGAGGGGTTTGAAAATAGATGAAATTCTCTAAAGATAATATTTTATACTGAAATTAAGATTTTGACTTTAATATGGTCTAAAATACAATTCAAAACAAAACATCAACAAAATACAGATTTTCCTCAAAAACCAAAATCAACATCATTCAAACGAAACTTGATACAAACACATCCAAACCTGAAATCTAGTCTACCAAGTTTCCAAACATCATAAATTAGGATTACTAATATATCTCAAACAATGCTATCACATGGATCCCAACAAATACCCAAATTCTCACAAGAAGTCTCACATACATGATCAAATCAAGAACGGGCCAAACCTAAGTTAATTCATGTCCATATTGTGTCATGAGGCAACTATGGTCAAGTTTTCACAATAGAGACAAAACCAATCAAAGATAACACACCCGAGTTGTCTTTAGAATCCAACTACACTATAGGTGGTATTTTTGACTTGTATCAAACAGAGAAATTGGAGTACAAGTTACTTGTCTTAACCGAAGATGAAGAACGATGAAAATCAAGAGTAACGGGAATGGATTCCCGACAACGAGTAAAACCCACGAACGAAAATCTATGAACGAATGAATCCAAGCAATCTTGAGAGAAAATCTCCACACGAACAATTCCACCAAAAGAGAGACGATCCAAGATGGATGATGACAATAGTGGCTTGCGGGGTGGCACAAGCAAAGGGGAGGGAGGCTGGGGGTTATTAGGTGGAGACTAGGGTTTAGGATTAGGGTTTAGGGCGAGAGAGAGGGATGAGAGAGATATATATATAAGAGGATTAGCGTTAATGGGTAATTAGGAGTAGTAGTAGGATTTGTTTAATGGGTATGGATAATGATTAATTTCATAGGATAACAAATAGGATTTAAATAAAAGATCAAATCGAATAGATAAAGTAATAAATAAAAGTATGATTATATATCAAAATATATATTGATCTACAAGATAGAAATTATTTGAAATACTACAAATACAAATAACAATAGAAATAGATTTTTAAATCAACAATCAAGAGTAAAAGATAAAATAACACGAATAACAAAAATAACAATAATCATAAAAAATCATAAACATAAACATAATAATCCAAAGCATAATAAAAATATTTGTATTATAAAAAAAATATCATTGGGAACTAGTTATAAATAAACTATTAATTAAAAATAGGTTTTAACAGAAGATCTAACAACATATTTTAACAAAGAATTTGAAAGCAGAAAAATTAATTTACAAAAATTTTAAATATAGAAATACACATAAAATACGGGTTTGGGGAAACAGAGGTTACAAGGATATATGTAGTATGGGATGCATATGTTTCCGAATCAAGTATGCATTAGAATAAGAGCATCGTGTGCATTTGAATTGTGCATTAGATCCTAAATCATAACATACACCAACACTCCTATTACATGATTTCTGCGTTTCTTTTTTCTGCATTAAGGATTGTTTGTTGAGGATTAAGAAATTGGGGTTTTCATCATTTTGCGTCAGTTGTATTCAACTGACGTGCCCACAGTTGGTTTGTAGGAATTGATCGTGGGAACAAAAGAATTTTTGGGCCGTGGAGTATTCCAAGTGGAAAGCAAAATTTTTCTGAACAATGTAAGTTTTAAATTTCCCGTAATTTCTTTTCTATGTTGTGTACTCATTTGAAGCAATGATCTTGGGTTGTGTCACGAGTTACCTGTATGTGGATCTCGGGGCGCTACAAGTAAAATTCAATTCCGGAGCCAAATTTAGAAACAACCAAATAAATTGTTGTTTATAGTAAATTATTGTATCCATTGAGACGTCTAGAATATTTCCAATTAGGCTCCTCATCAGTTTGATGTTTGCTCTATGTCGCCAATGGTATATACTTCGTGGGTGCACCACTAGGCTAAAATGACGGTAGAATGGGAGACATGTAGTGGTTGACAGAAGTTACTTAGAGTTAGGCTTATGGTCGCTTAGTGGCAGGGGCGGATGCATGGTGGGCCCACCCTGGGTTTTTGCAAAATAGGAAGACCTAGGTATTTACACAATTATTTTATATATACTTCTCTATGCTTTAATTGACAAATTAGAGACTTGAATTCAGGGTTAGGTGGTTCAAGCTCCACTATAAGAGAACTAGGGTTCGATCTTCTTAAGTAGCAACTAATTTTTCATTTTTTTTAAATATAACTTGGTTTTGGATTGTGAATAAACTTTCATTAATGTCTTTAATAAATTTATAGTATATATTTTAAAATTTTTGAATATCTAATTTAAGTTTTTCATTTTCATACTAAAATATATATAATTGAATTTAGGATTTTTTAGATATTGGTGTCTCTTCAAACATGTATTTTTAAATTTGTCTATATTTTCACTTTAATTGCTATTAGGTCCTTAAATTGTAGTATTGGTATAAATACCTGAAACCCGGACTTGACTCAGACCCGGCATTGGACCGGAACCGACCCGGCCTATCCGGGTCCGGGTCCTAAAATGGGACCCGTTGTACTTTCGGGTCCGGTTTCGGGTCCGCTCAAAAGAGACCAACCCAGACCCGGACCCGGACACGTTGAAAAAAACATAAAATATCAACATAAAAATAAATATTCTATCCTCATCCCTCCCCTCCTTCCTCCTCAATTCTAAATCTTCCTCTTCCAAACTCAAAACTCATGCTTTTTTCTTCTCTCCTCTATTCTAAATCCTCAATTCGCCGCCTCTGCTCGCCGCTCACACTCTCGCTCCTACCCGAACGGGTAGGAATATTTTAATAGGAGCCGGAATCGAAACCGGACCCGGTCCTCACAGGTCCTGGTCCAGGTCCATTTTTTTGGACCCGTAGGGGACCTGGTCCGGGTCCGGGTAGTGAAGGACCCGACTCGACCCAATATCAATGCTATTAAATTGTGCAAAGTCAATTGAAATTAGTCCTTATTAGGTCCTAACCATTTTAAAATTAGTCCCTATTAGGTCCCTAAATTATACTAACCATTTTGAAATTTAGGGACCTAATAGCAATTAAAGTGAAAATAAGGATTAATTTAGAAATACATGTTCGAAGAAGGACCAATATCTTTAAAAAAAACCTTGAATTTAATCTCATTATTTATGTTAATAATATTTTTATATTGATCATTTCAAATTAAATGAGTATCAAAATTTACTAGTACGAGTTTTTTGCATTCTTCTCATTAGACATGCAACTCAAGTTGTACATATTATGCAAATATTTACTCAACCATATGTTAGAAAATAGTAGATCTCATCACCAAATGTTCCGTAGCTAAATTATTGATGGTTTCATATAACTAACAAATGCTAAAAGTAAAAACTCTCGTTCAACATGAAATATATACACAATTTTTTCTTTAACAATTTTTGATAATAATTATAATTTTTTTAAAATACTATTTACTTATGCCTACCCTAACTAAAATTTCTGCGTCCGCCACTGCATAGTGGTAAGGATTTCTACTTGATATCAATCCAGACGTCTAATGAATGAAAAAGCGACTATGACTTGTTGGACAATTTCAAAGAAAAAAGAAAAGAGAACATGTTTCATTTTATGTAACTCCTATGAATTTTCTTATAACAAATTTTTTTGATGTGGATTGTCTAAATTGCTGGTTATAAGTTTATGGTAGATTTTTCACGATGTTGAAAATATTGTGCTGTTCTTCTAAGTTCTAACCATTCTCTTTCTATTTGTCGCATTCTGCTCTCTCGTGCCTCTCCCATAACCCATTGCACATTTCAGTTAGCTCGCTCTCTCTTTCCTCTCTTTGCTCTCTTTTCTTGCACTTTGTTGTAGTTTCTTATAATTTTCTACGAATTTATAATTCGCTAAGTTATCATAGATTTATCTTAGAAATTTCCATTGAATTACTAGTCAAAGAATAGGGGAAAAAAATCAAGAAACCCCCAAATGTTTGCATTTCTAATTAAGAAACTCCTTATCATTATTATTTGGCACATAAAACCCTTCCCCATTATCTTTATTTTTTTCTATTGTTAATTCTGAATTTCAAATGTCCAAATAATACCCATCGAAGTGTTTAAATGGGTTTTCATGGTTGGTGGCATGGTTTTTAAAAAGCTCCAAAATATGGAAAAGCTGTTAGAATAGTAGTAGGAGCTGATTTTGCAAAAAAGCAGTACAAAAAGTGCTTAAAACCGCCAAAAGCTTGCTTAAGCGACTCAATGATGTTTGGCATCATGTCTGGGTTTATTTTCTTACTCGTTTCTACAATTCTACCTGACCAGTACACAATACTTCAATATACCTACTCTGAACCAAAACATCACCTTACTCAAATAATTGCTTTACGCTTTTTTCCGCTTTGGCAAAAGCTGTGGTCCACCATTTTTCCCCCTTTGCTTTTTGAATCCTTGGTTGGTGGTCATGGTGGAATTGGTGGATGTGCTTCTATTGGGGCCTGAGGCGGTGTTCATGGTGGAGCAGGTAGTGAGTGGATTTGTGGAGAGGACAGTGTGATGGAGGAAGAGAAAGAAAAGGAGGAGTAGTTAGTAGGAGGCACCCTCTTCCCCTTAACCTCTCCATATGCAAGAATTGTTGGGTTTATATGCCTTGTATACACATGTTCGATGAAGAGGATGATGAAGCGATAAAATAGATTTGAAGCGAGGAAATTGAAGAAGAAAATGCAGCAGCGAATAGAGAAGGAGACAGTAGACTGTCACCCCCTCGGGTCTAGGAGGACTCAGGTGCAGTCGACTGTCGATTTGGACAGTCATCCACAAGTTGCAAGCGGGCAGTTTGGGTATCGGGTCTTGGGGATTCGTGTGAAGCCCAACTTCGTCTTCGAGTTTGATCGTACGGCTCTCAACTCATGGTTATCTCTCAAGTATTAATCGATTGGTTAATGTATCAAGTTTATCAAATTAGGGTTTCTCTAGATCTCTATATAATCATTGTAACTGTTCAAAGAACGATATGATTCTATTGAGTGCCAAATAGAAGGAAGAGAGAGATTCTCCATTGTAAATAGGTAGTTTCAGTTAGGCTTGAGAGAGGATCGTGGTGAGAATTGTAATATTCTTGTATCTTCTCTAGTTGAATAATATCTCGGTTCTTCCTCCCACAGATTAAGGCGAAAGCCCCAACCGTGACAATTCTTGTGTGCTTTGTGTGATTGGTGCGATCTAGTATTTGCTTGGTAGTTTGTATTGATCGTATCAAAAACTCATGAAGATCCTCTAGAGGGAATAATTCCCAAAACCCATGTACCTTTCATCTTAATTTTACGGCAAAAGAGCCCCTGGGCTCTCTTCAATCTCAGTTTGAACTAGTAGAGATGATGGCATGATCAGGTATTGTGGACCAAATGAGTTTGTTGGAGTTTTAGGGAGTGGGATATTGAGATCCCACCAGTTTCTGGGCTTCAATTAAGGTTAATATTGTCCACAATTTGGAAAATTTGGTGGGTTGGAGAGAGAATTTTGAGCCCCTGGGCTCTCTTTTGCTCAATTTCTACTAGGGGTGGATAACTATTATCCGAACCGACCAATCCGAATCAATCCAATCCGAACCGACCGGTTTTTAACCGAACCAATTAGGGGTTTGGATTGGCTCGGTTCTTGATCTTCAATAACCAACTGGACCGGTTCGGTTATTGGATGGGGCTTTCAAATAACAGATGAAACAGAACCGACCGTACCTCTATGCATAAGTCCATAAAAAATATAGTTCTCCTTTAATTTCTTGAATATACAAATAGTCATTTCTCATTTTCTTGGAGATACAAACAATCTTCTTTAATTCTTTAATACAAACCGAGCAATTGTTCTACCTATGTTTTGATTCTCCATAATCCTGTGTGTTATGTTGTTGAGAAATGCTTGATTTACAGTGTGGCCCAACTTAATAGAATCATAAAGTTGATGTAACATTTAGTAGTTACTTTAATCAAGTCAAGTAGAAATTGTAATCTAAATCTTTTTTTATTGTACCTGAAATTCAATTAGCTATGGTTATTTAATGTTTCTGTTATGATAATAAACTAAGATTACAGAAGTATGCAAGTGAACAAGTAGTTTATCTCACCCATTTAAACGTCATAATCTCAAATAATTAGTGCAAAATTTGTTAACAACTTGTGGTTTTATGAATCTTCATTTTAAATTCATTTCTGAATAACAAATAGGAGGTTGTTTCTTAAGTTTGATTGAAGTTGATTTTTTAAATTTCAACAAAATTATGAATGATGTTGAAGATGAAAAGTAGCACGCCAAACCGACTATCCAATCCAATCCAAACCGAGCTTAATCGGCTTGGATGGAAACCGATCCAATTAGGGTTCAGATTAGTTGCGGATGAGAAAATTAAAAAACCGATCTTCTTTGGATCGGTGGTGGCTGGTCCATATTAGGTCGGATACCGACCGATGCCCACCCCTAATTTCTACCAATCATCAAAACCATTTTAAACCTTCATATAGAGGAATTTTCGACAATTGAAAATTCTGAATTAACAAAAAATATAGATAGGGAGAGGATTATGTGCTAAAGATGGCTATATAACAAAAAATTACGCTATACTTCGGACGTATCATAAATAAATAAATAACTAAACCTGCTTTAGCATAACCCCCACAAATTTTCATTTTTTACATATAACTACCCAAGTTTAGGGTAGCTTTTTTAAAATAATTTCTTAGGTTCTTTAAGGCTAAATATAAAGAAATCTCCCTGAAGTATTGAGCGTTTTAAAAAAAACCCCACTGAACTTATAAAAAAAAACCGCACTCAACTACGTTTTAAAAAAACTCACCATGACTGTGTTAACTTCTGTCAGGTTTTATGTCATGTTCAATGCACATGACTTTTTTTGAGACCAAAATGCCCACTGAACAGGATTGCTAGATCTCCAGAAAAGCGTGCACCCATGATCAACGGTCCAGATCTCATCAAAGTATGATTTATTATTTTTTAAATTCTTTTAATTAGTTTTTAATTCAGATTAATTAATTAGAAATTCTAAAAATAATACAAAATTTGTATTAATTAATTAAAAACTAAAAAATAATTATAAATTTGGGGAAAAATATGAAAATGTTCCAAAAAATATTAAAAAATAGAATAATTAATTAAAAATCCAAATTAATGATAAAAATAGGGAAATTTGATTTAAAATTTTGAAAAAATGATTTAATATTGAAAAAAGTTAGGAAATATCTAGAAAAAACAGAAACAATTTCAAAAAATAATAAGAAAATTTTGAATAATTAATTAATAGTAAATAAAATAATTTTAAAAATAGGAAAATTTGATTTTAAATTTTGAAAAATGATTAAAAATTGGGGGAAATAGGAAAAATGTAGAAAAAACTGGAAAAACTCCAAAAGAAATTAGAAATTTATAATAATTAATTAAAAACTCCAAAAACTGATTATACAAATAGGGAAATTTGATTTAAAATTTTGAAAAAATGGTTCAAAGTTGAAAAAATTCAGGAAAAATATAGAAAAACAGAAAATTTCCAAAAAATAATTTGAAATTTAGAATAATTAATTAAAAATCAAATAATTCGTTAAAAAATATAGAAATTTGATTTAAAATTTTGAAAATTGATTAAAAAGTTGAAAGAATAGGAAATATGTCAAAAAGACTGCAAAAGTTCCAAAAATAATTTGAAGGTTAGAAGAGATAACAACGGAATTGCCAAGTCTCAAAAAAGAGATTAATTATTCTAAACTTCCATTTTTTTTTGGAAATTTTCCAGGTTTTTAGACATTTTTCCTTTTTTTCGATTTTTAATCATTTTTCAAAATTTTTAATCAAATTCCCCTCTTTTTATAATGAATTTTTTATTTTTATTTAACTATTCTAAATTTCTAATTATTTTTTGGAACTTTTTCTATTTTTTTCTAGATTTTTTTTCTTTCAATTTTTAATCAGTTAAATCGAATTTCCCTTTTTGTATAATCATGTCTTGGATATATAATTAATTATTCTAAATTTCTAATTATTTTTTGGATATTTAATTAATTATTCTAAATTTCTAATTATTTTTTGGAATATTTTCAAGTGTTTTCCGGATTAACAATTATTTTTTTATTTTTTAATTAATTAATTAACAATTATTTTTTTATTTTTTAATTAATTAATTAATACGAATTTTTTTTAGAATTTCTAACTAATTAATCTAAATTAAAAATTAATAAAAAAAATTAGAAATAATAAATCATACTATGAAGTGATTTGGACCGTTGATCATAGGTGCACGCTTTTCTGGATGATCTAGCGATCCTGATCAGTGGGCATTTTCGTCCCAAAAAAAGTCACGTACACTGCACGTGAAATAAAACCCAATGGAAGTTAACTCTGTCAGGGTGGGTTTTTTGAATACATAGTTGAGTGCGGTTTATTTTATAAAAAAGTTCAGTGGGTTTTTTTCAAAACGCCTAATACTTCATGAGGTTTTTTTTATATTTAACCTTTCTGTAAAGGTAGATAATTGTTACTAGATAATTGTTACTGTTTTGGAGAATAATAGAAGTTTAAGGGGTTTATGCATATTAAAGTTTAGGATGGTAAGGGGTTTCTTAATTAAAAGTGCAAGTGTCAAGGGGTTTCTTGACTTTTCCCCTGTAAAATAATTCATACATGGTTGATCATTCTATTGGACGATAGGTACTGGGTAAGCAATGAGTATTTTGACTGATACTTCCATACAGGTACACAAAAACTCGAAAAAACTTATTTAAAACGGTAATGAAAATAACTATGTATATTCACAATTTCTTACATACACTAGAGAGTAGCTTCCCGTCTAATGAATGCTGTAATGTTTGTTTTTTTTTTTTTTTTCAGTTGAATGTTTGTTTAACGAAATCTGTATTTTCTTGCACAGGATATTGGTTTTCGCGTGGAGTATGTCAGTCCATCAGGAGACACTACGGTGAGATTTTTTCTTAAGGAATGCGATAGGTTCTATGATGTTAAATGCCTCTTCCAACACAAATCTAACATCAATTTATGTAATAATCTGTTGTGCAGCTGATCTTGCCTTACCGGAGATATCAGTCCGATAAAGTGAGTTTTTTTTTTTAATTTATAAAAAGATGATTCAATCATCGCTTCATTAATACGAAATTAAAGAAACACAGTAGAGCTAATTACAACAAGTCCAAAATACGATCTCTAATCCCCTTACAACGAACAGACATGAAATGAAAAACCATAATTTAAAGATACAAGGTTTGCATACAAAGCTCAACTCAAACCGCAATCGTAGGCAGGAGAAGTCAGATACCACACTCTCCCTTGCATACACTCCTCCCAAGAGTACTACTCCTCATCTTCCATACGTAGCAGCCTTTTCATTGCTCCCCTATGACCTGTCCAAACATGAGTTAGCGCCTAAATTTTATGCATAAGAGTGGAGAAAGTACAGTTGATATCTCGAAAACATAAATCATTCCGAACAAGCCATAACACCACATAGTGGCGGATACAACAATACCCCAATCCTGTCTATCTTTCTTTCTAACCAAATGTACCCCCCAATGGCCCCACACATCTGAGCTAGCCCTAGGGCTTTCTAGACACCCGAATCAAAGACATACCACCTCCTAAGCGAGTTTGGCTTTCGTACATTCGAATAATAAATTATTGGCGTCTTCATCAGCGCTTTTGCACTCCCCGCAAATGGTATCAATTTGCAGATTCCTTTTCTGAAGGTTGATCTTGGATAGGATGGAATCATTCATGACTAACCAATCAAATACCTTTACACTTAATGGAATGTGAAGCTTCCAAATAGTATGAGCGTCCTTACATCGCAAACCGCTGTCATTAATCCTCTTGTACATCGTATATACTGAGAATTCCCCAGATGGATCAAGCATCCAAGATCTGCTATCTTCGATCTCGTTGTTGTACCTACCTTCCTTCCTAATATAATTATTATGTTCGGACAACTCTGTTAAATTTGTCTGGGACAAATGACCTCCGATGTCCAGCTTCAGTCGGTTATTACTCCAGACATCCGACACCAACGTGTCGCAATTTATCATCGCCTCTGCAGCCCCTGGAAATAACTTCATGAGACTTATATCTCCGCACCACTTGTCCCTCCAAAATCTTGTGTCCTTCCCATTCCCAATCGTGCATCTGGTTTGTGTATGGTACATGAACCCTACCTTGGCCACCCCCTTCCATATCATCGAAGACTTCCCGCATTGGCTTTTCCCTCCAAATCGGTATTTTTTCCTCCCTCTGTATTTAGCAAAGGACTTGCACCATCAGTTATTGCGTCGCCTCTTCATCTTTCACCACCACTTACTTAACAATGCTTTGTTCATATCCCTTATGTTTAGAAACCCCAACCCTCCAAACTCTTTCCTTTTGCATTCTCTCCCCCATTTAACTAGCGGCAATCCTTTGTTAGATTCATCAGCTCCTCTCCAGAGAAATCTTCTTCTGCTTTTATCAATCTTCTGAATCACCCACTGGGGAATCTCATAAACAGACATCAGGTACGTGGGAATACTTCCTAGCACCGAGTTGAGCAGAGTTATTCTACCACCTAACGTTAGGAATCGCCCCTTCCAGCCAGCTAGCTTTTCATCAATTTTATCAATCAACGGTTGCCAATCTTCCATTTGTAGAGCCCTATGTCTAATGGGAATACCAAGATATACCAGTGGGAATTGCCCCACCTCGCATCCGAAATAGCTCTTAATTGTATCGATCGGGATAGAGATTTGCTCGCTAATTGGAAGAACACAAGTCTTAGCTAAGTTCACCTTCATCCCCGACCAAGCTCCAAAGCACCGCAGGGCCATACCAATAGCGCAAATCTCTTCTTCTTTGGCCGCCCCAAACAGCAGCGTGTCATCTGCATATTGCAGGATTGAGATAGTCTCTGAGATCCCCTTGGCTCTGATTCCCTGAATCGTCCCTCGATCCCTTCCTCTACTTATCATTTCCGCTAGTCCATCTGCTACGATCGCTAATAGTAGAGAAGACAATGGATCTCCCTTCCTGAGTCCCCTCCTGCATTTAATTTCTTTACCAAGCTGTCCTTTCACCTGTATAGATGATTTCCCTCCTCAGACACATTTTGTAATCCATGCATGCCATTTCTTGCCAAACCCTTTCAACTTAAGCGCTTCATCGACGCACTCCCATTCCATCGAATCATAAGCCTTTTCAAAGTCTATTTTTAAAAGAAATTCATCAGCCTTATCTCTGTGTCCTCTTTAAACAATTTCATGCGCGGAGGCCACACTATCCACTATATCTCTTCCCCTGATGAATCCGCATTGCGACTCCCCAACCACCCCATCCATTTGAGGAGCCAACCTCTGCGCTAAAACTTTTGTAATGATCTTGAAAGACCCATTTAGCAGACTAATAGGCCTGAAGTCATCCACCCCTATCGCCTCTTTCTTTTTCGGAATTAGAACGACATTTGCATAGTTAATCCTATCCAGATCCACATTACCAATGTATAGTTCATTGAATATGTTCATCAGGTCCTCTTTAATGATATCCCAATGTATCTTGTAGAAGAAGATGGGAAATCCATCGGCTCCTGGGGCTTTGTCCTGTCCCAATGTTTTGACTCCACAAAGAACCTCTTCTTCCAATAAAATCTCCTTTATGCCTTCACTCTCATCAATTCTTAACGAGCTCCACATATCAGGAAGAAGCCTGTTACTGAATTCATTGTTAATCCCGAAGAGTTCCTTGAATCTTTTGTCGAATTCTTTCCTAATAATTCCTTCATTCTCTGTCCAGGACCCTTCAATAAGAAGCCCACTAATGTGGTTTTGTCTCCTCCTACCATTAGCCACCATGTTGGAAAATTTGGTATTTGCGTCCCCCTCTTTAAGCCACTGCACTCTTGTGCGCTGCTTCCAATATTGTTCCTCCATGTCTCCAATCTGCTGAATCTCGACTTTATATCTGAGTAGCTCGTCGAGCTCCGCCTCTAGTAGATCTCTCCCTTCCTGATTCGATTCTAGCACTGCCACCTTTTTGGCCAACTCCTGTAATCTATCACAGTTAGCTCCAAATTCCCTCTTTGCCCAATCTTTGATCCACTTTCGCAATCTCCTCATCTTTTCAATCCAAATCCCTACAGCGGATACCTCCCTGGTACTGGCCATCCAAGACTCTTGAATAATCTGGCAAGTATTAGCGGACAAAGTCCAAGCTTTCTCGAACCTGAAAGGGAACTGTTTCTTGATGTAGCCCTCTCCACACTCCAATACCAAGGGTAGATGATCTGAAGTGTATCTTGTAATAGTCTTTACCATAGCCAGTGGGAAGATATCTTCCCAATCCGTGGATACCAAAATCCTATCTAGCTTGGCTAAAATCGGCTTAGACTGCATATTTGACCAGGTGAACTTTCTATCTCTCTGCTCCATTTCCATTAACTCTAGCTTGTCAATGATACAATTAAAGTTATCAAGTGAGTTGCTGCTATATTTAATTCACTGATTTTTAAATCAAACATTGTGACCTTTTTCAAGCAAAGTTTTAATCTGGTGACAGTGTAATTTCTACTCCGTCTTTGCTGGATCCTATCTATATAATAAAACACAAAAAAAGCTATCAAGTGGCTCTCCTTCAATCTCCCCAAAATCAATGGCCCCGATCTAACCTCACAAAACACATTTTCCCTCCAAAAGTTTTCCTCCAAAACTCAAATTCAAATCCCCCCCCCAAAAAAACTCATTTATTTTTTTAATTATATATATATATGTGTGTGTGTGTGTGTGTGTGTGTTGCCGCTGAAATCGGTGTGGGGGCAAACAGATAGATTTATGGATTCGAGGGAATGTGAATAGTTAAACCTGAATGACTTCACCGGAGTCTGACCGAAATCCTCCCGCCGTTAATCTGCAAAAAGTGCGAGACACCGGGGTTGATCCCGGCGACGCACCCTCCGACGCTCTTGTCAGTAATCTGAATGATTAAGAAAGAGCTTTAATTGGCAAAAGATTAATTACCTGGTAACAGTAGGGGATGGGCCGTATTTATAGCCGCCTTAGGAATCAGTTTCAGGATAAGATTAAATCCCTACTTTCCAATGTAAATGGATAGAAGTGGTTAAGACTGCTGATTAAGGATAATCATAAATCTAAATCATCTCCTATCCAGTTGGACTGGGTTTCTTACGGGTTGGGACCCGTACCCATTAAGATGGATCTGTTTATAGATTATTGGGCTTTTGGAAAAAGACTCAGTTCCCATTTCAGACCTGTTGTAGGTGAACTTACCGTTTTACCCCTGAGCTTTAAGATTCGTGCCCGATTTGAACGGTTCCGATTTAACCCTATTTTTAGCCATATCACGAGCCCCCCTACTCCCGAAGACTGAGTTTGATCAGCCTTTGAGGAGTAGTTTTACTAATTTAATGGTTGGCGGAGGTGTATCGGAGTCCAAATGAGGGGTTTCAGATCTTAAACGAGGCATTATGGTGTTTTTCTGAGTTGGTAGAGCACTCAAGATTGTTTTTGAGCTCTTCTGGGTTTTTTGGGGATTTTTCTCGATTTTTTAATTATTTTTCGGATCATTTATTCAATTTTGCAGAGCGGTGATGTATTCTTCGAGGGCATTAATTAATTGTTCTAAGCAATAATTATCTACCCAAGGGCTCAAAAATATTTCCCCGAATGTATAATTATTTTTTAGAATTTTTAATTAATTTTTTCTGAATTTTTAAATAAATAATTTGAATTAAATAAATAAAAAATAGATTTTTAATACCATTTATGACGTGGCACAATTTGGACCGCCCATCTCGCGTTGACGCGTGATTCTGAATGATCGGACGGAGGGATGGCGCTGAGCGACGTGGACAAATCAGAGACATTGATCAGAATGTTATGCGACTTTCGGAGTGATCTGACGGTCCGAGTCACTCGGCAGTATTTTCTCCGTGTGGGTAGATCGGATGGCCAGTCGCTCAGATTGAGATTCTGAGCGACGTGGTGTAATCTGGGACGTCCATCAAGCTGCGACACGAATCCCGAAGTCATCTGACAGTGGATCTTTCACTTGATCACGTGGCTGAATCAGGGCCGCTCATCAGATCGGGGCACAAATCACGAGGCGATCTGACGGCTCTTGTTGCTCAGCACCATTTTCTCCGTATGAGCAGCTCGGAAGTCCAGTCGCTCGGATTTGGGATTCTGAGCGACGTGGCGCAATCTGGAACGTCCATCAAGATGCAGCACGAATCCCGAAGTCATCTAACGGTGGATCCCTCGCTTGGTCATGTGGCTAAATCAGGGCCGTTCATCAAATTGGGGCTCGAATCACGAGGCGATCTGACGGCTCTTGTTGCTTGGCACCATTTTCTCCGTATGAGCAGCTCGGAATGCCAGTCGCTCGGATTTGGTTTCGAGCGACGTGGCACAATCTGAGGCGTCCATCTGAAGATTTTGCACGAATCTTGAGGCAAAGGATGGCATGGATCACAAGAAAATGTTATCTTGTCGTTTTGTGATCGTGGCCAAATCTGAGCCGTTTGATCAAGATCTTGCATGAATCCCGAGGAGAAAGTTGTTTTTCTCCACTACGCAGCTCAGAATGTAAGTTGCTCGGATTTGAGTTCCAAGGGACGTGGCTTGATCTAAGGCATCCATCTGAAGATTTTGCACGAATCTTGAGGCAAAGGACGGCATGGATCACGAGAAAACGTTATCTTTTTGTTTTGTGATCGTGGCCAAATCTGAGCCATCTGATCAAGATCTTGCACGAATCCTGAGAAGAAAATTATTTTTTTCCAATACGCAGCTCGAAATGCAAGTTGCTCGAATGTGAATTCTGAGGGACGTGGCTTGATCTGAGGCGTCCATCTGAAGTTTTTGCATGAATCTTGAGGCAAAGGACGGCATGGATCACGAGAAAACATCGTCTTGTCGTTTTGTGATCGTGGCCAAATCTGAGTCATCTGATCAAGATCTTGCACGAATCCCGAGGAGAAAGTTGTTTTTCTCCAATACGCAACTCGGAATGCAAGTTGCTCGGATTTGAATTCCAAGGGACGTGGCACGATCTCCATCGTTTGATTGAGCATCAGGCACAAATCTCAAGTCAAAAGATGTTTAGGCTTCAGGGTTAGTCGTTCGCACTTCTGATGAGCCGTTACGCGGGCCCAAAATGTTTCAAGGCCCACCCAAATTTTTTCTAACTCTTATAAGTTCTCACTACTCCCCTCTCACTTCACTTTTACAGTTTCACTTTTACTTCACATTTTCTAGAGTTGTTTTTACTCTCGAGCGGCGCTACTAGCTTTCGCGGCCAGGCGTGTTTAATCTCCGGCGATCTTTTCCGACCGTAAATCTCACTTCGAGGTTAGTCACTCCCAACTTAACTTTGAAAATGTCTAGAGCATCGTCTGGGGACGATACCTCCACCTCGGACCAAGACACCGGCCGAGCGGTAGTGGTCATGCCGAGGAAAAGGAAGAAGTGATGAAGTCGGCCGAGGTGTCGACGATAGTGGAGACTCCGAGGGGGGCAGGAGAGCTGGGTCGGCTGCCGTCCACATTGTCGAGCATCAGCAGCATTAGGAGTTACCCCGAGGACCTCTTGGAGAAGGTGGTGCGTGGGATGGCCTCGGTATACGAGGAGAACAGCCCGAGAGATCCTTCCGAGGTGGATAAGATACCCTTGATCATGACCGAGGCGGATCTGCATCGAATCAGGAAGGGATTTCGTATCCTGAAGGAGTACGTTCTGTTACTCCCCGGCCCCGACTTTCGAGCGTGTACGGGGACGTCGTCAGACACGTGCGTCTTTCTGTACGACGTACTTAATTCCGGCCTTCGGCTACCGCTGCATCCTTTCGTGGTCGAGGTGCTGAAGTGGTATGGCCTGAGCCCCGTGCAGTTCATGCCGAACATGTGGCAGCACGTCATCGCCTTCATCCTCCAGTGTCAGGCGGTCGGCGTGCAACCCCAACTTGTTCTGCTTTGGAACCTCTACCGCATCTGCCGAATGAGTAAGATGGAGTACCGGTACTACTTGTCTCCGAGGAAGGGAGTCAAGCTGATCGAGAACCCAGACTCCATCAAGCATTGGAAAGAGAAGTACTTCCTGATCCGAGGTTCCGAACCGTGGGGGTTTTCGACGGTGTGGAAAGAAGACATTTTGAATTGGGCGAAGGCCGAGCCGGTGCTCACCAGAGAAGAAAAGGAGGTAGTGACGAAAATCCTCGGCCTTCTGACCCTCGGTTGGAAGGCTATTACCGAGGAAGTCTTGTTCGGTGGAGATCTTAGTCCGATCGACCCTAGTACGCTCTCTTTCTTTTTGTTTATTTGGTCGAGCATTTATTTTTAGCGTTTGTGTTTTTTCACTAACTCTTTTGCTCGGTTTTTCTTTGTGTAGAGGCCCCTGGCATCGATTACCGAGCATTGATGGCAAAGATGAGTGCTGCCGCGGCGAAGGGTGCGGACACGAAGAAGAGGAAGAAGGCCACGGCGGGGCCTTCTTCTGGCCGAGCGGTACAAGCTCCCTCGGCACCAGCCACCGTTGTGGACTTGGTCAACGAGGCCCCCTCGGAACCGCAAGCTCCAGTCCCTTCGGTAGATGCCCCGGGATCTTCGAGAGGAGCGTTCTCTGCCAGTGCCGCTCTGGCCTTGGAGGTGCCGCCGCTCATGGCCGAGGCGGAGGCCATCCTCACCGAGGAGCACAAAAGGCTCTTCGTCCCCGACTGGCGGGTGATGAAGTTGGACGAATTCCTCGGTGATGTGGGGATGTGTATGCAGGCGGTACGCCATCTGCCGACCCCGAAGGACTGCGCAGCGCTGAGTGCCGGTACCGTTGGCGATGACGCCCTGGAGATTGCTCAGTCGATGATGTCGGTAAGTCCCTGAGATGATTTTGATAACTCAAAAATTTTCTAAGTCTTTTGCTCAGTTTTCATCGCTTCTTTTCCTCTGTTTTGTTCACAGACCCTCTGCCACTTCAGCCACATGCTCGAGCAGTTCGCCGAGCAGGAGAAGGAAATGAAGGTGACGAACGATCGCGAGCGGTCGGAGTGCTCCAGGGCAGTGAAGCTGTTCGAGGCCAAACAGCGGCTCTCGGCGTTGCGAGCAGTCGAGGTGGGTGCCCTCTAGACGAAGCTTGCCGAGGCGATCAAACACTCAGCGGCCGAGACTACCAAGGTCGAGGCGCTAGAGAAGGAGAGGGCTCGCCTCGAGGAGGAGCTGGCGAAGGCCTTGAAGGCGTCTGAGGAGGCGCTGAAAGGCCAGGCGCTGAAGGTGGCGAAGGCGGAGAAGGCTATTCGGGACGAGGCGGAGGCCCATATGATGACGAATATGGAGGAGGCCTATTCCAGAGCACTGAAGCACGTGGCGGCTCGCATCCCCGGCTTCGACGGTTCGTCGTATTATTTCTACGATCCAGTAGAGGGCGAGGAGCTCATCCCTTTGGCAGAGGTCGAGCCCGAGCTAGAGGGCAACGAGGTCGAAGGAGACGGTGAGGACGAGGTGAGCCTTAAAGGGGCGCTCGTCACTTTGCCGAGTGAGGGTGCTTCGGAGCAGCGCCGCGAGGTGGCTCCCTGACTCAGTCGGCTCTTTTTTTTTTCTTTTCTTTTTATTTGTAATTCCGAACTACGGACTGGCCACCGCTCTCTTATGTACTTCTTTTTGAATTTCAATGAAACGAAGAGCTTTTTAAGATTTGGCTAAGTGTTGAAAACGATCTTGCTTTGAAATCACCTTTGCTCTGAATTTTTGTTAAGTGTTGAAGATGCATTTGCTTTCAAATTTTGCTAGGTGTTGAAGACACCTTTGCTCTGAAATTGTTTTAAGTATTTCCAGAGCTCAGCGTTGATATGTTCTTGCTTTTCAGATCGTCGAGTTGAGCTCAGCGGTTGAGGCCTCTCGTCTTTGAGCTGACTTAGGAGCAACGAAGTTAGCCCTTTCTCGTAGTCGAGAGTGTTTTCTTAAGAGCGAGTTGGAACTAGATCATCTCAAGCTAATGCTGGCGAAGCGCCTCTCCGAGTTGAAGCAACTGAAAAAACAAGCTCGAGAGGCCCCTCCTGAAGGGGAGGTGGAGTCGCTTCGGCAGGTGCTATTCGACGTCATTGCAGAGAGAGATGGCCTGAAGAACATTGTGCTCAAGAAGAGCTTGGAGACGGTGCAGCTTCGGTGAACCATCATTGAATCTCCTCGTGTGGGTAGTACGAGCAGAATTCCTCGCCTAGAAGTTAGGGTAACTGATGATTCGCTGAAGGAGCGCATTGTTGAGCTAGAGACGGAGGTTCACCGACTACGATGCTTTGCAGAGGGGAGCAACGTCAGGACCACATCTTGCCTTCGAGATGAGTACTCACAGGGACGATCGTTCCATGAGTTAGCATCACGTTCGCCTCCCGTCCCAGGGCATCCTGGGGATGCTCAAAGTGGAGTTGCCAGTTCGTCAAGCGGAGCCTCAGCTGGCAAAACACTTAGGGATAAAACTAGGTTAGCTGACTTGGGGACCTCAACGAGTGCGGGGTCGCAGCGACAGAATGTTCGTCGTCCCTGTTAGTCGCTCAAGAGAAGTATCCCACTTCCTAGGAGGCATTGAAGTAGTCTTGTAATTTTGGCTTTTCAAATTTTGTAACTCGTCGTAGAGACGAGCAGTTGGTCTTGTAATCTGAGTTGTTCTTTAAACTTTATAGAAACGAAACTTGTTTCCTCTTTTGCATTTGCGTGTTCGTGTGTTTAGTTAATCATCTATGGTTGCTGACAGTTGTACAAGTACTTCTGAATGGCGGACCACTTCTTACTCGCTTATGAGCGAGTAGTAGAAGCGGAGTCGAACCAAGTATTGGACTCTGTACTTCGTCTCTTAGGAGAGAGTCAACGGTTGTGGGAGCAGTTCCTAATGGTGAACCACTTCTACCTTGCTTAAGAGCGAGCTATTCGAAGCGGAATCGAACCAAGTTTTGGACTCCGAACTCATCGTTTAAGAAAAGTTCAATGGTTGTGGGAGTAGTTCCGAATGGCGAACCACTTCTACCTCGCTTAAGAGCGAGCTATTCGAAGCAGAATCAAGCCAAGTTTTGGACTCCGAACTCGTCGTTTAAGAAAAGTTCAACAGTTGTGGGAGCAGTTCCGAATGGCGAACCACTTCTAACTCGCTTAAGAGCAAGTTTGTGAAGCGGAATCGAGCCAAGTTTTGGACTCTGAACTCGTCGTTTAAGTAAGTTTCAACGGTTGTAGAAACAGTTCCGAATGGCAAACCACTTCTAACTCGTTTAGGAGCAAGTCTGCGAAGTAAAATCGAGCCAAGTTTTGGACTCTGAACTCGTCATTTTAGAAGAGTTCAACGGTTGTGGGAGCAGTTCCGACTGGCGAACCACTTCTAACTCGCTTAGAGCGAGCTTGCGAAGCGGAATTGAGCTAAGTTTTGGACTCCGAACTCGTCGTTTTAGAGAACACAATTGGGGTGTTAAACAGAGAGATAAAACGATCACAAGAGAATTATTTTGCCAAAAGAAGTTCTTTATTAATTGTTGCTAATCGGCCGCTTCTAAGTTGCAGGTCGCTATTACAATGGGAGGATAAAAAAAACAGATAGGATTGGCCCAACATTTGATGGTACTCAGAGAGGTGTTCAAACACCCTCTTGGTACTTCAGTAAATGGTCAGCGTTCCATGTTCTTGGTATCTTTCTGCCTTCGAGGTCTTCAAGATGATATGCACCTGGCCGAACTACTTTAGAGACCTTGTATGGTCCTTCCCAATTCGGGGCTAGCTTGCTCTTTTGGCTGGGAAATGAGATGGCTAGCTTCCTGAGGACTAAGCCCCCCTCCTTAAGATCTCTGGGACAGACCCTTCTGTTGTAGGACTGCTCGATTCTTTTTCGATAATTCTCTTGGCGATTCGAAACACTTTTGCGGAGCTCATCGATAAGGTCCAAATTGGCTCGGAGCTCTTTGGCGTTCTGCTCTTCATTATATGCAACAAGGCGAGGGGATGGCAAACCAACTTCTAAGGGGATTACGGCCTCGGAACCATAGGTGAGATTGAAGGGCGACTCTCCTGTGGGGGTCCTTTTTGAAGTGCGGTAGTTCCACAACACGTTAGGAAGTTGTTCTGCCCATAATCCTTTAGCCGACTTGTTTAGTCTTTTCTTGATGCCCGAGAGGATTTGCCTGTTGGCATTTTCTACTTGGCCATTGGATTGAGGGTGGGAGACGGAGGAGAACCACTGCTGAATGTCGAGGTCTTCACAAAAGGTGCAGAATGTTGCTCCCGCAAACTGTGTCCCGTTATCTGTCTCCAAGACTCGAGGTACGCCGAACCTGCAGATCACATTCTTCCAGAAGAACTGTTGCACTCTGTTCTCAGTAATAGTTGCTAGCGGTTCGGCCTCAATCCACTTGGAGAAATAGTCGATTGCCAGACTAGGAACTTGAGCTGGCCTGGAGCTGGTGGGAACGAACCTAGCAGGTCCATCCCCCACATTGCATTGGGAATTGGACTCGAGAGAGACGTGAGTTGGGCTTGCGGTAGGCGGCAGATAGTGGAGAATTCCTGACAGGGCTGCATTACTAGACATGTTGTTTTCTGCGTCCCGAAGGAGGGTAGGCCAGAAGTACCCGTAGTTCAAGACTTTTCTGGCGAGGGCCCTTGATCCTGCTTGGGCTCTGCCTATCCCTTCGTGGAGTGCATTCAAGGCATACAAGGCTTCTTCTGGAGAGAGACACCTCAAGTAGGGTCGGCCATCTACTTGGGTATAGGAGCGTTTGTACAAGACTCCCTCAACGAGGGTGTGCCGCTCCGCTCTCGTCGGATTCGGCGAGCTTCTTTAAGATCTTGGGGAAGGCTCCCATTTTTGAGGAACTCAATCAAAGGCCTCATCCAGTTATCCTTGAGTTGGACAGGTAGCGACTCCATTAAGTCGGGGGCTTCTTCTTCGATGCTGGGCCTTAGTAGAACTTCGATCAGGACGGTCTGCTTGAGGCCCTGGAGGGAGGAGGAGGCGAGTTTTGAGAGGGCATCTGCTTGAGCGTTCTCCTCTCTAGGGATCTGCTGGAGTTGTGCTTCTTCGAACGAAGCCAGGAGACTTTGACTTTGGCTAGGTACTTGGCCATTCGATCGTCTCGTACCTCGTATTCTTCTAAGACCTGGTTCACCACGAGCTGAGAGTCACTGAATATTTGGACACGTTGCGCTCCTGCCTTGCGAGCCATGCCCAAGCCTAATATTAGGGCTTCGTACTCAGCTTTGTTATTGGAGGCTTTGAAATTGAAGCGGAGGGAGTATTGGAGAACGAAGTCATCTGGGCCTGCCAGAATAACTCCGGCTCTGCTCCCTTCAGGGCAAGAAGACCCATCTACATACACTGTCCAGATAGGTGGCCCATTTGCTGCTTGACTTACTTTCGGGATCGTGCTTTCCACTATAAACTCGGTTAGGGCTTGAGCCTTGATAGCAGTCTGAGGCTGATAAGATATATCGTGTTGACTTAGCTTAATTGAGCACTTAATTAGACGTCCGGAGGTCTCGGGTTTATACAGGACCTGCTTGAGCGGCTGGTATGTAAGGACGACCACCGAATGGGATTGAAAATAGGGACGAAGCTTCCTGGCTGTCATAACCAAGGCGTAGGCTATCTTTTCCAATCTCGGATAGTGGAGCTCGGCATCTCTAAGGACCTTGCTCATATAATAAATAGGCTTCTGTGCCTTATCTTCTTTCCTCACTAGGACAGCACTAAGGGTTTGTTCAGAAGCAGCGAAGTAGAGGTAAAGGGTTTCCCCGGGTGTCGGCATGCTGAGGAGTGGGGGGTTAACCAAGTAGGCTTTGAGTTGGTCGAACGACTCTTGCTACTGCTGGCCCCACTCGAAGCCCTTAGCCCCCCTGAGGGCTTTGAAGAAAAGGAGACACTTTTCTCCGGACTTGGAGAGGAAGCGCCCTATAGCCACAAGGCGTCCTGTGAGCTTTTGCACTTCTTTCACATTTAAGGGGGGAGCCATATTGAGTATGCCTTTATCTTCTCAGGGTTGGCTTCAATCCCCCTCTGGCTAACCATAAAGCCCAGGAATTTATCCGATGAGACCCCGGAATGCACACTTATTCGGGTTTAGTCTCATTTTATGCTTTCTTAACACGTCGAATGCTTCTTGGAGGTCGGCGACATGGTCAGACCCATGAATGCTTTTTACTAGCATATCATCAACATAAACCTCCATGTTCCGCCCGATCTGATTTTTGAAGACCTTATTGACGAGGCGTTGGTAGGTGGCACCGGCATTTTTAAGCCCGAAGGGCATACTCTATAGCAGTAGAGACCTTGATCAGTGATGAAAGACGTTTTCGGGATATCTGGGGGGACCATTTGGATTTGGTTGTATCCGGAGAAGGCGTCCATGAAGCTCAGCAGCTCATGGTCTGAAGTGGCATCGATCAAGGTGTCAATGTTGGGGAGTGGGAAAGGATCCTTGGGGCATGCCTTGTTCAAATCTGTGAAGTCGATACAAATCCTCTAACTTCCATTGGCCTTTTTGACCATCACGACATTGGAGAGCCACTCCGAATAGTTGATCTCTTGTATGAACCAGGCTTTGAGAAACTTCTCTACTTCTTCCTTTATGGCCTGCTGGCGTTCGGGAGCGAACTTACGCCACTTCTGCTGGACCGGTTTGGACCCTGGAGCGATACTTAGGTGGTGGACGAGGAGCTCTTCAGAAATCTCCGACATGTTGGCAGCTGTCCATGCGAAGAGGTCACGGTTCTTCTTTATGCACTAGACTATATCAGAACAGAGGGCAGAGGGGAGGGTTTTGCTGATGAAGAATTTGCGGATCGGATCTTGCTCTGAGAAGAGCACTTCCTCCAGCTCGTCTACCAGTTCCGACGTAGACTGGGTGTTCTCCCTGGGGAATTTCAAGGGCCTCGAGGGAGAGACGGGTCCTCTGGTCGAGGTCATATAGCATTTGTGAGCCGTTTCCTGACTCCCCCTTACTTCCCCTACGCCTGCCTTGGTGGAAAACTTCATTTTTAGATGGTAAGCTGATGGGACGGCTTCTAAAGCAGCTAGGCCTGGTCGACCTAGGATCACATTGTAGGCAGCTAGGACGTCAACAACCATAAAGTCCATTGGCTCTGTTCGGATAGTAGGAGTTTTGCCGGCAGGTTACGTCGAGGGTTATAACACCTTCGATCGTCACTGGTACTCCCGTGAACCCATGGAGCGTGTAGCCAGCGGGCTTGAGCCTGTCCCTTGATAGTTTGAGCCCTCGGAAGGCCTGTAAGAAGAGGATGTTGACTGAACTGCCATTATCCACTAGAATCCTTTCTACCTTGAAGTTAGCCATGTGGAGGTTAATCACCAGTGCATCACAGTGGGGGGTTCGGACACCCTCTAGATCATCATTTGAGAAAGTAACTGGGACTCCGAGGCCTTTTGGAGGGGGGAGGCTGTGCAACGAATTGACTTCCCTAATGAAGGCCTTTCGAGATGAGTTAGAGGTTCCTCCCATTGTACCTCCGTGGATGAGGTGCAAGATGCGCTCTTCTTCGAATTCGGGGGTCTCATCACGCCTCTCGGGCCACTTGTTAGCCCCCCTGGGGGTGGAGGAGGATCGACCCGGTCCTTCCTTACAAACTTGGCCAGCTGCCTTCTCTGAATGAGGGCTTCGATCTCATTTTTCATAACCCGACAGTCATTGGTGTCATAACCGTGGTCTCGATGGTAGTGGCACCACTTCTCCTTATCCCTCTTCTTCCCAGGAGTATTTATCTTTGGGGCAGGGGGTAGGATTCCTTCTTTCTCTGCCTCTATTAGAATGGTTGAGACATTGGCGTTGAGAGGGGTAAACTTTTCAAATCTGGGAGGTGGACGACGCTGACCCCTGTTGTCCTTCTGGAGCTTTTTAGCTCCCTCGTCTTCAGAGACCTTCCTCTTATTTCCAAAAGAGGATCCCTCGAATGTGGGGCGATGTTCAGCTTCCTCCGCCCGGATGTACTTCTGGCTTCTGAGAAGAAGGTCGGAGAAGTCTCGTGGGGGCTTTTTGGCTAGGGAGGACAGGAGGTTCGAGTTGAGGACATTGGACTAGAAGGTGGCTGCAGCGACAGATTGATTGAGGGAGGAGATGGACCTGGCTTCTGCAGTAAACCACTTAACATAGTCTCTCAGTTTCTCGCCCTTGTTCTGATTAAGGAAGAGTAGCGAAATACTCGTTTTTTCGAAGCGGCGGCTGCTTACGAAGTGGGTTATGAAGAAGTCTCGAACTGTTCGAAAGAGAAGATGGAGAACGGGGCGAGGTGGGAGTACCATTCCCGAGTTGGACCTTTAAGAGTGGCTGGGAAAGTCTTGCATAGGAGAGCATCGGAGGCCTGATGGATCATCATGAGAGTTTTGAAACTCTCGATGTGATCCACGGGGTCTGATTCTCCCGTGTAGGTCTTAAACTGCAGGGGCTTGAAATTTGCTGGAACGGGGGCTTCCATGATGGTTCGGGAGAACAGAGGTCTGCTTGGACGGAGGGTCCTCCCTCTTAGCTCCTCATCCCTATCTAGTTCACCGAGGCGCCTCTCCATCTCGTGGAGACGGCGGTCGATAGCATCATCCCTTCGACGGTACCCTAGGTGAGCCTCTGGACTCGTCTTCGTACGAAGGGGAGCGTGGGCTACCGGCGACGGTAGCTCGGAGACTGGTGAGGACTAGGAATGTGATGGCGGTGGCTCGAAGCTTGAGGAGGACTTAGGGACCGATGGCGAGGGCTTCGGACCGGCTCAGGAGTGGGGACCCTCTGAATATTATTGGTGTTGTTTTGCGGGACATTGAGGGCTCGCAAGACTGTAGCTTGGAACTCTTGGAATTCTGCCCGGGTGATGGGTCCGTTCTGGTCCCTCTGGGAGTGTCGACCAGCTGGGAGAATGGTGCCTTCTTCGACGGTACTCGGGGGACTCCCTCCGCCTCCTATGAAGAGGGGACCTCCTGCGGTCGCAGCAGTGAGGAGATCTCGCATTTGGACGTTCTGAGCGGGAGGCTCCCTCTCGGGCCCGCCTCTTATCCAAACGGTGGCGAAGGTTTTCCTCTTTTTGCCGGTTGATTATGATGTTGCGGAGGTGTTCTGAAGGCCGAGGGTTATGGGATGCCATGGAGTCGGTGGAAGGGTTATGTACTGAGATGTGGTCGCGGTGAAGGGGTTGCTTCTAAGGATGAGGACGAGATGTCCCTATGCCAGCATTCTGGGGCCCGAGTTGAGCCCGCTGGGTTTGAGGATTCTGAAGAGGAGACTGCTCCTACTACAGCGGCGGATCAGGTTGAGGAGGGAGTTGTCCCTACTGCTGGATGGGTTGGAAGGGAGCCTCCGGTTGCGGTTGAGGTGGAATGGGAGTGGCCCACAATTGGACCCTCTGGATCTTACTTTTCTTGGTGGCATGGCTGGAGGCGGTATTGACCGGTGGAAGAGGTTGGACAGCTATTCGTGTTTTCCACAGACGGCGTCAATCTGTTGTCGCTGAAATCGGTGTGGGGGCAAACAGATAGATTTGTGGATTTGAGGGAATGTGAATAGTCAAACCTGAATGACTTCACCGAAGTCTGACTGAGATCCTCCGGCCGTTAACCTACAAAAAGTGCGAGAGACTGGGGTTGATCCCGGTGACGCACCCTCCGACGCTCTTGTCAATAATCTGAATGATTAAGAAAGAGCTTTAATTGGCCAAAGATTGATTCCCTGGTAACAGTAGGGGGTGGGGGGTATTTATAGCCGCCTTAGGAATCAGTTTCAGGATAAGATTAAATCTCTACTTCCCGATGTAAATGGATAGAAGTGGTTAAGAATGCTGATTAAGGATAATCATAAATCTGAATCCTCTCCTATCCAGTTGGACTGGATTCCTTACGGGTTGGGACTCGTACCCATTAAGATGGATCCGTTTATGGGTTATTGGGCTTTTGGAAAAAGACCCAGTTTCCATTTCAGACCTGTTTGTAGGTGAACTTACCGTTTTACCCCTGAGCTTTAAGATTTGTGCCCGATTTGAACGGTTCCGATTTAACCCCATTTTTAGCCATATCAATATATATAATAAAACACAAAGAAAGCTATCAAGTGGCTCTCCTTTAATCCCCTCAAAAGTCAAAGGCCTAGATCTAGCCACACAAAACATATTTCCCCCCAAAAGTTTTCCCCCAAAACTCAAATTCAAATCCCCCACCCAAAACAACTCCTATATTTATTTTTAAAAAAATTCTCTCTCTCTCAGTCCCTCTTCTATTCAAAACAATTAAGAAAATAAAAATTTTAAAATTTTTAAAAAATTAAAAAACTAAAAACTAAAAAAATTAAAAATTTAAAAACTATGAAAATAATTCAAAAAAAAATCATATAATATGTTTTTTGCTGGACCCCCAAAAGTTTTTCATATAATATGTTTGCTACTTCAATTAATTTGCTGGACCTCCAAAATTATTTTATATGATCAAATAAGGTGCACCGTTCTGAAGACGTACCATAGGCACGTGTCAACGGACAAACCTAGTAAACTTATATGGGACAATTCGTATTCTACATTTTTCAATAAGGTAAGTTGTGACAAACATTTTGTTCCTGTACTTATTATTAAGTAAATGAATTGGATTAGGGCCTTAAAATACATTTGTTGTAATACTTATACTAGCATGTGTCTCCATATTAAGAGCATCCACGTCGTTCAATGGAAAAAATGGCAAAATACATATTTTGACAATGCATTTCGAA
The DNA here is from genome assembly GCA_017893485.1 of Hemerocallis citrina. Taxonomy (NCBI): domain Eukaryota; kingdom Viridiplantae; phylum Streptophyta; class Magnoliopsida; order Asparagales; family Asphodelaceae; genus Hemerocallis; species Hemerocallis citrina. The sequence continues at coordinate 219,735,592 of CM030359.1, forward strand.
GAAACGCTGCAGTCGTCCAATGATAATAAAAAATGCATAAGTTCGTTAAAAAAGTAACAGACGGTTAATAAAAATAATTTATACTGGCCGCAACTTAGAAAATAATAATAAAAAATACGGGACAAAACATGAAAGAAGAAAAAAATTTCAAAACAACCAGTTTCGTACGGGTTTAAGGAAGTTTTTTTTTTGCAAAAAAAATTGCAAAAACAATTTTAAAAAATTATTTGTAAAAAAAATTTGCAAAAACAATTTAAAACTTTACAAAATTAATTTAATTTTTTTTTATATATATATAAAGGATTGGGACGAAACTTCTTACATGGGAATAAACATCATGTTCATTCCCACCCTTAAATTCATTTAACCATTTAATTTATTTGGTTTTTAATTTTTTTTTAATTCGGACGAAACGATCAATTAAAAATATAATTAAATAATTCAGACGAAACATCATGTTTCGTCCAATCAATTAAAAATATAATGAAATAATCCAGATGAAATTCGTCAGCTATAATATGCATTTTGCTATTTCGAATGCTATTTCTTCTTTTCTACTGTAGACAAATTGTCAAAAAATGGCAAAATAGCAAACGACTGTGTGCACTACAGTACACAAAAAATGGCAAAAATGGCAAAAAAGCAAACGACTGTGGATGCTCTAAGTAATACTTTCTATGTTGAAATTAACAGAGCTTGCGGTATAAGGTGGACGCTATTCCTCTTGTGGTTGAAGCAACTCAACCACCAGTTGCAGAATCATCCTGACTGGTGTCGCTGGTTTGTTAAGAAGTATAACTTTCCAGATTGACTCATTCAGAGTGCAACTCCTTTGGCACTCTTGCTTGGTCTCCTTGGATCAAGCTGTGATTTTTTAATCGATCTTAGGGATCAACTGTTGAGCAATTTACTGCCATACCTATTTATTTGTAGACATGTATATATGTACTTCTAGCCGTTTGATGTCAATATATACATTATGACATTTAACTATCTTGTATTATGTAGTGTATGTTGAATTGCTTAATTTGTAACTATCACAAGCTCAAAAAAAGTTGGTTTATACTATCGTATTTGCATTTGTTTTGATTGCAGTTCCATTAACAATGACTAAACTAAAAAAATTTAGCTCCTAAACATGTATTCACTTTTCTCCTTATCAGTGCTATATGTATGTTGGATAATCAGTGTTCGATCATTTATTGTTCCTCATAAGAGTGGACATGCAGTAGCCATATGCTGCTTGTAAGGCATTTACATGCCTGCACAACTTGATTTACGATCACTCTTTTGAGATGCATTCACTTCAAGTATCACCTCCTTTATGGCATGAAAAAACGAACACATGGAAATTGGAATTTCATAATGTGTATTGATGTCTTTGTGGCTCAGTCGACCATCCATATATGATGTGTACAAGTTTGCTGATGCCTAATAATCTTAGGAGCGAATTATGGATTTTTCTTGCATTCCAGATGTACGTAATGGGTACCCACTAATCTAATGCCATACATACAGCATGGTAGGTGTTTTGCAATAATCTTATATATTGAGTCAAATAATAAAAATAAAAATTTTTATGTTGTATTTAAGTGTCATACTGTAACATTTACACTCAGAACTGACTACGATTGAGAATTGTAAGTTTGGAAAATGTCCTAACGAGTTTTGGTTCCAAATGGACTAAACTGTGTCGGACGACAACGAAACATTATATTTTTGTTCCCATTTTCTATGTAAATAATATGGTTGGAATAACAATCACCCACTCTGAAGTCTCACCCCATATATGTTTGTAGGGTTGGCATTCAGGTCGACCAGGGGGTCGGGTCGGGTCGGACCCGCCCGGGTTGAAGGCTGACTTGGGCGGGTTCGGATCGGGTCGGTGGGTTAACCAGGCCAGGCCGGGCCGGGTCGAAGAAGTGAATTCGCGACCCGCCCAACTTGTGAACCCTTTCGGGTCCAACCCGGGTCGGGTCGCGGGTTTGTCCGGCTAGAGTTAAACTTTTTTTTTTTACTTAAAAAAAATGTAATTTTAAAAATAAACATAAAAAATCGTAATAATAATAATAAGATTGAAAGAGTGAAATTGCCAAAAAAAAATGATATATTATTCATATGATTTCAAGTTATACAAGTTTCACAATTTGTAATAAGAAATAAAGATTTTCTACAAATTTGTTTTATACAATAACAAATTTTTTATATACAAATTCAATTTACTTCAATTTTTCTAATTTTAAATAACAAGCAAAGATTTAATACAATTTTTTTATCTATTTACAATTGTCTTCAATTTGATGGCATTCAATTTGTTGTTGTTGACTTATTGTTGGTCTTGAATTCTTCATTTTGGTTGCTATTGTTGTGGACGTCGATAATGCTTTTCCTTAGGTCTTATCTTCAGCCTTCAGCCAATCTTCTGTGCATACGAGCATCTCTAACGATTGGGGCTTCAAGTGATTCCTGTAATCAGTTAGAACCCTGCCACTTGAAGAAAATACACTTTTAGAAGCAACTGTACAGACAGTAGGAGTTAGTAGATCTTTAGCCATATATTTAAGAATACTATAAGTGTGTTCATGGTCTTTCCACCATTGTAAAAGATCTAGTGAAGAACTAAAAGACTCAAAATCCTGTTGGTTATACCAATTTAATTCATTTGGTTGATTAGTCCTAAGTTTTTTTGATTAAATTTGTGCAAGTAAATTAAATGTTCTATCATTAAATTTACTCTTACCCTTACCTTTAGAAGTAGCAGAAGAAGAACTAAGTAAAGAAGCTGTACTACTAAAAGCAAAACATCTATCATAATAATCATACAAAAGTTATTTAATGTCGATTCAAATTTAACTAAAAAAGAAGCGCAATCAATTTTTTTATCATCCTCCCCAAGTAAATTAAAAAAAAAATCAATTAAACTCTTCGTACCTTCTAATTTGATACGAGGATCCATCACAGTAGCAACACAATACAACATAGGAGGAGGGTTAAAATACTTCAAAAATTTTGTATATGCAGGTTTTACAATATCACCAACAAAAGCATCATCCATCATTTCTTTAAAAGTTTGCATCATAGTAACTATTGAAATAAAAATGCTACTAGAAGTAGATTCATAAGATTTTGAAAACTTGAAAATTGCAGTTTTAAAAGGTTTTAAAAATTTCAACAAAGATTCGGCACAAAACCAATCGACGGGAGTCATTTCAAAATTTTTGCATATTTTTTGCAATACAAAAATTATTTATACATGCTTTATATTCAGTAACAACATGTAGCAAATCAAAAGTAGAGTTCCAACAGTGTTTAACATCCTTTGAAAATTTTCTAAAAGTTACATTTTTAAGCCTACACCAAGCTTTCCATTCTTGAAATATGGTGCCACTTAATGCAATAAAATGTACACAATTTCTAATTTTAAGTATATATGGTTCGGCTATTTTTAATGCATCTTGAACACATAAATTTAAAATATGACATACACATCTAACATGAAAAATATTGTCAGATAGAGGGTTTAATGCGGTTTTTAAAATACTAATTGATACATTGTTGTTAGATGCATTATCAAAACTTATACACATAATTTTATCGCGAATATGAAAAACATCACAAATTTCTAAAATACAGTTTGTAATTTTATTGCCACTATGGGTTTAAAAACAAGAGGGTTGTGAGAGACAAGATCAAAAAACCAACAAACAAATAAGATACCAAAAATTATAACTACAAAAAAAATAAAAATAGAAGAAGTGAGATATGAAATTTTGATACCGTTCACCGTGGATACTCGTATATAAAAAAAACTGGTGAAAATAAGAATAGAAGTAGAAGTAGAAATCCGGAATTGAAGACTTGAAGAGAGCTTGGAGGGGAGTTAAAGACTTGATCACTTGGAGGAGAGTTGAAGACTTGAAGATGTTGTTGAATTTTGAGCTCGATACGATCGGAATTTGATCGTATATATGTCTTGCTACCTTGTTTGTTCAATTGTTCACAAATTGAAATGAATTGAATAATAATAGTAGAGAGAGTAAGAGAGCAAGGTGTAAATTTTCTGTTTGGGTTTTGGAGATATTTATAAGGGGGAAAAAAACAAAGACTCAAAAAATGGCTACAATAGCCGTTGGTGCTCTCGGTTGTACAGTAGCGGCACTACTGTAGCGCTCATGACCCGTTGGACCCGCGAGTCAACGGTCGACCCGGGGCGGGTCGAACGGTTTGCAACTCGCGGGTCGACCCGCAGGTTGGCGGGCAGGTCGGATTCTTTTTTGCGGGTTAACGGGCCGGGTTACACGGGTTGAATTCACTTAATTCACGACCCGTTAACATTAACAGGTTCGACCCGAACCCGAACCGTCATTTCGCAGGCCGGGTTAAATGGGCGGGTTGCGGGCCAACCCGACCCGTTTGCCATCCCTATATGTTTGTTAGAGCATCTGTAGTTGTTCCCTATATTTGGGAAATTTGGAAAATTTGGCAAAAAAAACTCCTGTAAGCGTTTCTTATATTTCCAAAATTTTGAAAACGAGGAACAGTGTCCGTCTATATCTGGGAGATGATATAGAAATTTTTCAAATATAGGAATCGAAAGATCATCTTGTGTCCGTCCTAAAATTTAAATATATTTTTTCTCGGACGCAAGATGATCTTGTGTCAAATTAAAAGAAACAAAAAAAAGGTGTCGAACGCAAGATGATCTTGCGTCTGATTAAATTAAAAAAGGTAACAGACGCAAGATGATCTTGCGTCCAAATTCAAGATAACATTCACTAATATTTTTGTTAGTTTATTGAGACAACAAAGATAGCAAAGAGAAAGAAAGAAAGAAGCTACATTATATCTGAGAGTTCTTTGGCGATTTCAACCCCTTGTGAGATCCCATTGTGCATTCTTGCTCTATTTCGGAATTGATCCTCCCGATTTCGGTTTGCTTTTCTCTTCACTCGTCCTTCTTATCCTGTCCTTCCTACACTGGATACTTCTCTTCCTGCTCTTGTATCTACTCGAGTATTAGTAGCTTTTTCTCGATCTGCTAGACTTCTTGGTATATCTCGTGAAACTTGTTTAGATCTCTCTCCCCCTTCTCTAAATTTCACTCCCAATTCATCTTTGTGGTGCTTACGGTGAGTGCAGGTTTATTATTGAGGCTTTTGTTACCTGCCCGAACTGAGGACAGCCAGATGGCAGCGGAGGAGGAGGCAGCTCTCGCCTTGAGTGCGTATCCACCATGATCGATAGTAAGGAATTAACAAGGGAACAAGAACAGAGATTAACTACTAAAAATTAATTCATATCTCAACATAATTTCATTACAGGGTTGGCTCTCCTTTTGTAAAGAGAAGCACTCAGTTTGCTTTTGATCCACCACTAAGGTATCGACACGTTAATACGTGCAACCCACGGACTATGAAAAGAAACTACAGTAACAACTGCCATAACAGTGGCAGGGCCCTACCCACTGATCCCCTACCCTCTCCTATGCTACTAGCTAGCCCGAGCTCTGCCCATAACAACTAAAGGCAGCTAAAGTCGAGAGTTTTATTACAAAATTCCCAACTCCTTTACAAGAAACACCAATCAAGAAAGATAATAAATGGAGGACTGATATGCAAGGATTCTTCTCTTCGGAGCTGCTAACATATACAACTCTAAGGAGCTGTATCATTCCTATCCCCTTGAAGAGGAGCTTCCATGGTTCTCTGGAAGCTTGGGAAGCGGAAGTAGATGTCCCAAACCTCCTCCCACTTCTCCTCTTACCTCTCCTCCCTTCCATTGTATAAGAACTTCGGTGACAGCCATGTTTCTTTTGTTCACCATTCTTTTGGACAAGATAGCCATGGGTTCCAGGAGCTCATCATGAAAGTAGGCAGGGTTAGCAGTCCTCAGTTTGCTTGGGTCTCCCACATGCCTCTTGAGTTGGGACACATGGAAAACATCGTGAATGCTTGTGGTGGGGGGAAGTTGAAGCTTGTAAGCGACTGCACCAAGTCGATCTGTGATCAAATAAGAGCCATAGTAAAGATGGGATAGCTTGTGGACTCTCTTTCCTCCTACTGAGAGTTATCGATAGGGTTGCAGCTTGATATAGGCGTAATCCCCAACCTCAAATGCATTATCAAATCTCTGCTTGTCTGCCATTTGCTTCATCCTCCTCTGAGACTTGTGGAGATTATCTTTGAGAATCTGCAAGGCAATGTCTCTTTCGATCAAGTAGTTTTCAACCTCCTGGGATCTAGACGTCTTTGGGGTGTATGACAGGAGGGTAGGTGGAGGCTTCCCGTATAGTACTTGATAAGGGGAGGTCTTCGTGCCACTATGTGTATTGGTGTTGTACCAATACTCAGCCCAGGGTATAAAATGTGCCCAAGTAGAAGGTTTGTATGCACAAAAACACCTTAAATATGTTTCATGGATCCGATTAATTACCTCCATCTACCCATCGGTTTGCGGATGGAAGGAGGTACCCATGCATAATTGAGTGCCTTGTAAGAGGAAGATTTCTTTCCAAAAGGTGCTTGTGAAGATAGCATCACGATCACTAACAATTGACTTCGGAACCCCATAGAGTTCGATAATATGATTCACAAATACCTCCGCAGCTGTGTAAGGGTAGCTGATTTCAGTAAAGTGACTATATTTGGAAAGTCAGTCGACCCCCACCAAAATAGTAGTCTTCCCTGATCTCTTGGGCAATCCCTCGTTGAAGTCCATGCTTACATCTTCCCATACTGCTGACAGAATGGGGAGTGGCTGAAGTAATCCTGTGGGAAACTGGTTCAAGTATTTGCTCCTTTGGTAGACATCGCACTCTCTGATGTACTGCTTGAGCCTATCATGCCCTGCCAGTATGCTACCCTCTTCAATCTCGCCCATGTTTTCTCATACCTTGAATGCCCTCCGTGTACGGTGTCATGGTGTAAAGCTTTTAATTCTTGCACTGTTGGAGACATAGGACTAAGCAATACTCTCCCCTTGTAGTAGAATATACCATGCTTGGCAGTGTACAAACTTGAGTTTAATTCCCCTGCAGATAGCTTCATAACTACTGTGGCATAAAAAGGATCATGTTGCACTTCCTCCATGATTGTATCTAGCCATCTGGGATGGACTATAGATATAGCTTGTAGCTTAGAGTCTTCGAAAACTCTGGACAATCCATCTGCTCCCAAATTTTGACTTCCCTTTTTTTACTCAACTGTATATTGGTACCCAAGGAGTTTCCACAACCATGTATGCTATGCTTCATTCTTTAGTCTTTGTTCCAAAAGGTGTTTGAGGGGCTTGTGATCCGTCTTGATCACAAACTCTCGACCAAGCAAATAGTGTCTCCACTTTTTGACAGCGAGAATGATTGCTAACATCTCCTTTTCATAAGTGGATATATTCTATTTCTCCCTTTTAATTCAAGACTTAAGTAAGCTATAGGATGCCTTCATTGCATCAATATAGCCCCAATGCCCGTTCTCGAAGCATCACACTCTAACACAAATGTCTCTTCATAATTGGGGAATTGAAGGACTGGTGGAGTGGTGAGGGCATCCGCAGCCTCCACCCATTTAAATGCACACTTCGTTGTTAGAGCTACTAAAGGAGCTGCAATTGTTGCTTATTGGGCAATGAATTTTCAATAATATCCCATGAGGCCTGGGAACTCCCATAGAGCTTTGAGTGATTTTGGCCTTGGCCATGACTGCACTGCCGCTATCCTCTCAGGGTCGACTAATACACCCCTGTTAGAAACTATGTGGCCCAAGTAAGCCACCTCCCTGACTCCGAATACACACTTACTGATCTTAGCTACCAGGGAGTTGCTTTGCAATAGCTGTAGTGTCAACTCAAAGTGCTGCAAATGTTCCTGCTAAGTCTTGCTGTAAACAAGGATGTCATCAAAGAACACCAACACATTTTCTCAAGTATGACTTGAAAATTTATTCATAAGTGATTGGAAGGTGGAGGGGGCATTGGTTAAGCTAAATGGCATGACAGTGTACTCATAGTGGCCTTCGTGGGTTTTGAATGCGGTTTTGGGGATATCAGATTTGTGCATTCAGATATGATGATACCCACTTCTTAGATCCATCTTACTAAAAAACTTGGCACCATGAAGCTCATCAAGTAACTCATCGATAATGGGGATGAGAAACTTATCTTTGACTGTCATTTTGTTAAGGGCTCTATATTCGACACACATCATCCATGTGCCATCGTGCTTCTTCACCATGACAATGGGAGAAGCAAAGGAACTAGTGCTTGGCCTTATAACCCCCGACTGCAACATCTCTTTCACTAGTTGTTCGATCTCATTCTTTTGATGCCAAGATGTTTATATGGCCTCAAACTTACTGGCTGAGCATCATGGGTGAGAGTGATCTTATGATCATTAGCTCTGGTCGGAGGAAGTGAGTTGTTCTCTTAGAACACCATCTCATATTTCTTCAATAGCTTGGTTATGTCGGGTGGGTACTCAGGGATTTTTTAAGCTTTCTCTGAAGTAGCAGACACTTGCAGTAGTACTCTTTGTTTCACATACATTATAGCCTTCAACATGGCCTTTGTCTCTGTCAACTCCACTCCTTCGTGGTGCACCCCCTTTAGCACTCTGATTTCACCCTCATACTCACCCTCATACTCAAAGTGTAGGGTATAATTTTTGAAGCTGAGCCACATACCCTCCAATGTTCTAATCGATTCAGCTCCCAAAATGAGTTGGCTAGTACCCAAGGCAAGAACATGAAAATTAGCCATTATTTTCACAAACTCCTTCACACTACAGCCTTTCACCCCCAGATATTGTCACTTCATAAGTTTTCCCCTTAACAATAGGCAGCCTAGCTCTCTTTGCTAATAAGGAATCAACAAAATTATGTGTGGAGCCAGTGTCAAAGAGAGCAAATACCTCCTTCTTAGCCATAGTGCCTTGAAATCGCAATGTCTGAGGAGTCGAGGATCCTGTAATGGCATGAAGAGAGATCGTGGGATGAGAAATGGTTTTGAGTTCAGCTTGAACTTGCTCCAAATCAGCTCCACCCTCTTCTACTTCCTCAAATAACTCTTTCTCATGTTCATCAACTGCTTCAATTTCATCTAACTCCCCCTCAATCATCATGAGTGACCTCCCTTAGCATCGATGTCCCTTGATCCATTTTTCATCACATCTGAAGCAAAGGCCCTTAGCTTTTCGATCTGCAATTAGCATATCAAATGAAGTCTCATTCAATGGATTGTTGTACTTGGTCTCTACGATGGTAGGTTTGTTAACTATAGTTTGTGGATTTTTGTTCGGCTGGTGTGGGGAAGCAAAACCCTCCTTGTTAGTCATTCCCTGATACCTTGCTGCTTTCCTTTGACACATTAAGATAGTTTCCATCGCTTCAAATTCCCTGTAAGCATTTGAGATGGTGATGGGGCGTTTGAGCAAGACCTCTTGTTGAATATCCTCCTTGAGACCTGAAATGAAGCAATCTACCAATACTGGCATAGCCATGGGCTTGCTAAGGTGACTATAACGAATGAACTCCTTGTCATACTTTTGGATAGAGCCAGATTGGTGAAGCTTCAACAAGGTAGCCTGGGGTTGTGCAACTCAGAATGGCCAATTTGGAGTAGCAGCTTCTCCTTCAAGGCCTCCCACCCAATCTCCATTCGATATTGCCCCTTTAACCAACGTTACCACATCAATGCACCATTTCTTAAGAAATAGACACAGAAACCTACCTGGTGCCTTTCATCAATTTTTTGGGGTGTCGAAGTGATGTTCGAGGTGGAAGATCCAATTACTGATATCTTTGCTTCCATTGAAGACAAGGATCTCCAGTTTGGTGTGGCATGGAAAGATGGAATGACCCTTTTCATACTCATCTTCCTCACTCCTTCGAGTCCAACACCTTTCACAGTATCTTCCCCAAGGTAGGTGTGGGTTCACCTCGGAGTACTATGGATTTGGGGTTAAGGGATACAGTGGATTTGGGGGGTGAGGGATATAGTGGATTTGGGGGTGGGGGAGGTATCGGAAACCCACTGCTAAACCCAGAGCAGTTGCCCCCACTTATATCCATCAACGACAAGGCTCTTTAGAGGAGGGATTTAATCTTGTCCACCTAGGTTTGCATTCACATCTCCTGTGCACGCACATCAGCGTTGATGGCTACCAACGAAACCTCAAGGCCCTCCATCAGAGATTCCAGATCGGTTGACTTTTGCGGTTCAACACCCCTAGGGGTGGAACCTCGAATCAACGGGCTCGATTCCCCATGTCCAGAGCTAGCTCCACCATGATCGATAGTAAGGAACTAACAAGGGAACAAGAATAGAGATAAACTACTAAAATCTAATTCATATCTCAACATAATTTCATTATAGGGATGGCTCTCCTTTTGTAAAGAGAAGCACTCAATTTGCTTTTGTACCACCACTAAGGTATCGACATGTTAATACGTGCAACCCCCGGACTATGAAAAGAAACTACAGTAACAACTGCCGTAACAGTGGCAGGGCCCACCCACTGATCCCCTACACTCTCCTATGCTGCCAACTAGCCCGAACTCTGCCCATAACAACTAAAGGCAGCTAAAGTCGAGGGTTTTCTTACAAAATTTCAAACCCCTTTACAAGAAACACCAATCAAGATAGATAATAAACAGAGGACTGATGCGCAGCTTCAAAGGACTGATATGCAAGGATTCTTGTCTTCAGAGTTGCTAACAGATACAGCTCTATTAGCTTTCTGAGGCGTAATCGGTGTATTTATATTGTTCTATTTCTTCTATTAGACTTTTGTCTCTCATGCTTTTATTTTTTGGGGTGATTTTATCAAGCACTGAGTTTGTTTTAGACTGATTGTTGGGTATTTCCCTATTCTTTACTGGCTTGATTCCAGTCTATTTTGCATAGCCTTCGGTGACTTTTGAGGTATTTTATTTATATATATTTTTTCTTCTTCTCGCTTGATTGATTTGGTGATCAGCACTCGTTTGTGTTCTTGCTGTTAGTGGGCTGACTATTATTTAGATGGGGGGGCTTTTTTGGGTCATTTATTTATATTTTTCGAGGGTTGTCACCTGGGTAGATGTTGTGAAATGAAATCAAAAGACCATTAGGGCTCTGACTTTTTTGCCGTACTAGGCCACTTTTTGAAAATATTTATGATTATGGGTCAGTTTCGAAACTATTAGTGCTCGTGGGCTATTTGGTGCCACGTCAGCAGCGGCCACTATTCTCATTAGCGGCCTCTTCACTTTGAAAGTCGCTAATGGGAATAGTGTCCTATATTTTAAAATATTTGGAATTTTTGTTAGTTGTCGCTATTCCCACTAGCGACCGAAGTATAAATGAGGTTGCTAATGGGATTAGCGACCTCAAATGAATGTATTGAGACACTTAGTGATTTTTAGAGAACTTTTGCTCTCTTGGGAAAAAAATTTGAAACTGAGGTCGCTTGTCCGAATAACGACCTCAGTATAAGACTAAGTCTCCTTGCTCTCTGTAAGATTTGCAAAATAATCATTCAACTAAGGTCGCTATTGGGAATAACGACTTTAGTATTCTTTGGTCGCTATTCGCAATAGCGACCTCAGTAAGAAACTCAACCTCGTTGTTCTTTATAAAATTTGCAAAATAGTCACATAATTAAGGCCTCTATTTGGAATAGCGGTCTTAGTACAATAAAGGCCTCTATTCGGAATAGTGACCTTTGTAAACTAAGGTCGCTATTCCAAATAACGACCTCAGTTTTAAAAATAAATTGATTGTTATTTTTTCAGAGAGCAAAAGTTCTCTAGATTGTACTAAGTATTAGAATACAGTTCACTATCGCTAATAGGAATAGCGACAGTAAACAAAAATTTCATTTTTTTTTAAATAGAGGCCGTTATTCCCACTAGCGACCTCTAAATGGAACATGTCGCTAATGAGAATAGCGGCCGCTGCTGACGTGACACCAAGTAGCCCACGAGCACTAATAGTTTCGAAACTGGCCTATAATCACAAATATTTTCAAAAAGTGGCCCAATACGGCAAAAAATTCTAGCGATCCGAAACATTATTTAGACCATCTCCAACCAGGCTAGCCATCTTTCAATTTTAGCCAAAATAGCTAATATAAAGATAAAAATATGCTCCAATGGGACTAGCCAAACTACTCGCCAAAATAGATTTCTAATATTCACTTGCCAGATCTGGCAAGTATTCGCTAAACTTCTTCCCAAAACCACAAAATTGCAAAATCATGGAAATCAATCGCGAAAATTGCAAAATCAATCGCAAAAATTGCAAAATCAATCGGGTAAATTGCGAAATCAATCGCGAAAATTGCGAAATCAATCGCGAAAATTGCGGAATCGCGAAAAATTGCGGAATCGCGACATTTATATTTCTATTGTTGCAGAATCGCGGAAATCAATCGTGAAAATTGTGAAATTTTATTTTTGGGCTTGGAAATTTTATTTTGTATTGGGCTTTTTTATGGGCTTTTATTTTATTTTTTTATTTTATTTAATTTTGGACTTTAAATTATTAATGGTTATTCAAAATAGATAACATGGTTAGAGTGGAGACTTTTTTCGCTAGCCAAATTATCCATTTGTTATCCATTTTGGCTATTTTGGTTAGCCAAAATAGCTAACGTGGTTGGAGATGCTCTTAGGATCCCAAAGGTCCACCCTTTCCTACTCTTCTGATTCCACATCTTCCTTCTCCAAATTCCTAAATCCCTCATCTTCAAAACCCACCACCTTCAACTCTTGGTCCTCTTGTTTCCGCTGCTTACAGGTTGGTCATTTTAAGATTTTCTACCTCAAAATGATGAGGGTGTTTGTTCTGTGAGAAAAGTGGTCATACTCGTCAGTGTTGTTTTTATGCTCCAACAAATTCATGGATTACCCATCAGTATTCCAATCTCAAAGCTAAGTCATCAATGCTCTCGATTTCTCCTCTCTTTAAGGCCAAGCTGCAAGATCTCAAACCCAAAGCTGAGATGAGAATCGATTCTACTCACGCTCTTCTTCCTCTTCCTTATATATGTTCTTCCTCCCGTGAAGCTCACCTCAATATTGGTTTGTTGTGATTTATCATCGGAGATGGAGAAAAAAATCAACGACCTGTTCTTTATGTTTGGAGGAATGATTAGTATCATGTCTCTCGATAACTACCTGAGCAATACTTGTGGTATCCACGGGTGGAATTGGTGTGTTAATTCTTGCTCCAATGGAGACATCGTTATTGAATGCCCTCCGACTCAGGTTCTTAATGACTTGATCTCCAACAAATCTCTCATTAATGGATCCATTAAGACTACTATTAGAAAAATGGCCGTGTTTTCGGTTCTGTGTTGTCTTCTTCTAATTGCGAGAATCTTAGAGCTCCTCTTTCGGGTCTCCCTCCGTTTTGTAACAACCCTAGATTAGTTGCTATGATGTCTAAATGTGTTGGTGAACTGATAAATGGAGACACCCACTGATTCATCTTCATGGTTTTGAGGCTGAAAGAAGTTGCAAATTGATGTTGACTTCATGTGCGATAGGAGTGTGGAGAGGATTAATGCTTTTGATTTAAGAATTGGTGATTCTATATCATATTTTTGTGCATTATCCTAATCTAAATGCTTATCAATCGAGCATTGCCACTCCTTTGTTAAATAGGGCTGATTCTTCCTAACCTGCTCTCCAGTTTCGCAAAGGCAGTTCATCCTTCGTTCATGGAGGAGGTTCTCATAAGGTGTTGGGTAATTGTCCTTATAACGAGAGGTAGAAGGAGTCTTCAGTATAGAAGGGAAGATCACTTGGTGATTAATCAAGCTTCTATCCCTATAGTTCCTTCCAGATTTCTTAATCTTGTGTGGAAGGCACCTACCCCTTTATCTTCATCTACCCCTAGTCTACATGCTTCAGCTCAGCCTGATCCCTCGATTGTTGCTTCATGGGATCACCTTATCCCTTCCAAGATTAATGATGACATTGTTGCTATGGAGAACAGGGGAGTTGATTGGGATGAGTAGAAGGCCAATCCCCAATTTAAAGAACTATTGGAAGCTTATAAGGCTGCTGTTCATTTCTCTCTTTCCCTCTCGGTCAAAACTCCTATCAAAGGCTCTCTTTTATCTGATGAAGAAAGAAATATGTTTTTTTAGGGAAAATGTGAAGTATAGTCACCTTGTTTCATTAATTATACTATATACTTAACAAAACAAAATACAAAAATTAAAAAAAAAACCCTTCCTCTCCCAACTCCCTCTCCCCTAAAATCCTGCTAACTTTCCTCCCCAAACTCAGTAGTTGTCATTCGCCAGCCCGCCCAAATTCTCGACGTCGACGCTTGCTAGCCCGCCATGGGTGATGACACCATCGGTAAGAATTCTCCTATGAGAAATTATGGTTTTTGAATTCCTAATTTGTTTTGTAATATTATATTCATGAAACCTTAATTTACCACCCTAATTTACCACTCGCTTTTACTCTTGATTTCTAATCAATTTCGGAATCCAAATCCTAATTATGGATTCAAAAATAAAAATTGGTTGTTTTCATACCAAATCCTAACTAATGGTATGTTCTTGATTCTTTGTTTCTTCAGATCTAAATAAATTAGATTTTATAGGCCATGGTAGAAATTGGGATTTCGGAAGGCAAAGCGATGAAAAAAAGAATAAACTGTGTGAAAGTAAGAGGTAATGTAAAAGTTTATTATATGTTTGTTTTTGTTTATTCACTGATTTACACTACTCTCTCCAATGTGTACTAGCAGAGTTTCGGAGATGGCAGTTAGGCATGTATGTCATGTCATCGCTGCAATTGGCCCAGATGTAGGTTACCTGAATATCAATTTTTATTCTTCAATTTGATGGTAATTGTGTTCACTACTTCTCATAATCATTTCTCATGAAAAATTATTTTTGTTAAGTTCTTAAGCTTTTTATTTATTTTTGGCAATCTCTCATAATTATTTTAGCAATCTTTTTTCAATTAGAATTGTTGTTTCAGTTTTTATATCTTTTTTTCGGGTAATACTTAATTTATTTGTGTCTGAGTATTTTTCTGCTTTTTTATCATAGTATGGTCAAGTTTTGAGATTCGGGATCAGATGCAAATCTAATAATGTCTAAGAGGGGGTCCACCCCCACCGCCAGCTCCTTCATTGAAGCACACTTTGCCTTCATGGTCATTGAGGAGGGAGAGGAGCAACTCATGCAAGGCTGGGATCAAAGAGGCACTGACGCACCGTCGACATCAGTGAGCGTTTTGAATTTCAAAATTTAAAACGGTTTAGACACCAAAATCTCCCCCTGATTCGTTTCTGGTGGGTGTGCACGTGCCATGGGCGCTGCGCACAGAGCTAAAATGATGTATATAAATTTCTTTTAAGCCGAGCATTGTGACTGGGCCCAAGATGGGGTCCAGTACAATAATAGAGAAATTTTTCATTGGGCCCAGTAGAGTTTTGGGACTATTCTTGTGTCTCAAGAAGGGTCCGGATTGTCCTCTGTTATAGTATGATGCCTAAGAAATCACTTGACCCACACTCAACCCCGAGGTTTTGATTTGATCAAAATAACTTTACTTTCATGGGACTAGTATTAGTATTTCTGGGATTACCAGTGCCTTCCAAGGGAACGGATACGATATCGAGGTGATACTGACTATCGGTTCGACGGCCCACCCTCCATGGATTTTTGTTAGAGGGATCATTTATTGTCTGAACCGGTCATGTTGCTTCATGGGTTTTTTGGTTCTAATGTCCCATCCTCCCATGTATGACTAGAGGTTTTATGTTTGTTTGTAGTTCTAATGTACCACCGGATCACGAATTATTTCACCACCAAATAGGAATATCGTAATCCATACCTATGTATATTTATACAAAAATACGAGTTATTATCTAGACACAAACAAAACCTACAAAAATGTACAAAATAGTAAGTGATATAAATCATACCTTTACAACAATATTTAGAAGGATATAGCCATAGATATATGGGTAGAAGAGTTGAAGTTGATATCCTCTTGAAGTTTATCAAAATTCCAAATTATGAATCTTTCGGAAGATGGGTTTAGGGTTTTGAGAGTGGAAGGTGAGAGGGTTGGGAAAGATTAAGTGACTATATTTAGATTTATAGGAGATTTTGTGAGTAGGAGGTCGATTTTGGGAGGCTAGGGTTTTGGGATTATCAGTTAAGGAGAGAGTAAGAATGGAGATAAGGAAGAGTAAGAATGGATAAGAAAGAGTAAGAAATTCGAGCCTGAGGTATTTAAAAACTCCCAAACGACACTCGCTGTCTCAAAAAGTGAGTTTGGGAAAAACCCCATCGCTTTTTGAGACGACAAGTCTTGGCAAGGGAGAAATCAAAAAACCCAAGTCTCACACTCGCTGCCTCAAAAAGCGATGGGTTTTATCCCAAACTCGCTTCTTCAGCGAGTAGGTCGGTTTGGGAATTTTTAAAAAAAGTAGGTCAGTTTGGGTAAAACTTTCAAAAAGGTCATTTTGGGAAAAAATTCGATGGGAAGAAAGAGTGAGATGGGGTTCAATTTTAGAGCGAAAAGATGGTAGATGGCTCTTGTCATACACCTCTATTTGCCCTAAGATTGAACTCATGCAAACCCTCTCTACATCAATAGACTCCCACTCAACAAAACTGGCTTCTCAAAAACAGCCAAAGCAATAAAGTAGCAGTTTAGAGAGCAGAATAAAGTCTTACAAACCCAGTTTTCAATAAGAAATAGACTAGTAATAGTTCACTTCAACCAGCAGCAAAAAAAATAAAGCTTTAGATCAGCAGTTCAGTGCAGATATTGTACTTGCAAGCTTAGAGGAAGATGAAGTCCTCAGAACCCCCCTCATTGCCCACCACAAGGTTTGCGGTAGTGGCTCCAACAAGACCAATTGGAGAAGCAATATGTTGGCCTCTGAAAAGGCTTTGGGCTCCTTGAACTTCAATGGATTCCATGAGTTCTAACTTTCATCTTGCTAATTAGGGCTACATTCAACCAAGAAGAAAAATGAAATAAAGATATTGGAAATATGTTGTTTTATGGTTGAAGGCACAGAATGAAAACATCTATTGTTTCTCTCAAGCTAAATGATCTAACAAATGCTAATAGATGACATACATCATGTATCTCCTTGCTGTCGATTAGTGGGAGCAAAAGATTGTGAAATACCAAGAAGTGAAGCATGCATACAGTGAATCAAGTAGTGAGGTGATGTGTAAAAGATTGCAAAATAATGACCAGACTGCCTTTGCTATATGACATTCAAAGAAAATAAGAAAGTTTGTTTCAGTTGAACATGCACAACCATCCTCTCTTCTTCAAGTAAGCCTTAGAGTTGAGTTTGTTCCAACTTAGGAGTCATTTGAAGATCTTGCATTTGATAGGAGAATAGTTCCTCCAAGTGGCAGCTGCACGTAGAGATTCTACCCCTCTACTCATGAAGTTGTAAGCATGTTTCACTGTAAATTCCCCAATACTAGTGTGCTTCCAGTTAGGTAAATCTCTTCCCGTGGTTGGGATTGAGTTGGCAATAGTGAGTTGAAGTTTGTTACTCTCCTCAGCTAGCTCCTCTACTAGTGCCCTTCTGACTCTCGACTTCCATGTTCAGGTGTCTCCCTCTCTATAGCCCTAACAGTGTTGCCTGACTGTTCAAAGTTGCATTTGTTAGTTTTGGGAAGTTACGTTGGATGCTCATGCCAGATACCCAGTTGGATTTCCAGAATAGTATATAAGAGCCATCACCTGCCAAGTGATATTTAAGAAGAATTGTTGCTTGCGATGAAAGATTCCTTCCTAGATGGCAGAGGCAGAAATGGGCAGATGATAAGAGCGAAGGTTGACATTGAAGTACAAATACATGAGTGTTTCACAGACCAAACTGTGTGTCTCCTTCTCTGTAGCCTGGGTTTTCATTGCTTGTGGTGAAAAGTTGTACCTTGCCATTGACAACATCTGCAACTGGGATTGGTTGGCCAAGCAGGAGGACTGGGACATTATAGACGTGAGTCACCAAATTTCAGGGCACTGTGTACTTCACCGTGAGAGACTTAGGGATGAGAGTCACATCATCTACTTCGATCAGCACAAGGGCTTGACCCCTGGTCTCCCTATCAAGTGTTCATTTGCTCATGGTTAGGAACTTCCCAAACGGCTTCACTAAGCACTCTAGCGACACCTGATTCCAAAAGTGAATTGGAAGCAATGGCACATTTATCCACATAGAGCAGGGATTCGGTTTCAACTGGGTGCCAAAATTCATGGACTAGGAGGTGAACATCACAGTGAAGCCAGAGAACTTGAAGAGACCTTCAGCGATGGCTTTCTCCGCACTAGCAAGTGTGGGAAACTACACATTGTAAACACCATCGCCTACCTTTTGTAAGCGCCACCACCAACCATTGCCATGCCATGCAAAGTTTAGAGCACGCTCCAGATCCTTTGTGACCAATTGAGTTTTTGGGCTGATCAGGTGGAGAAAGGCACTCGCATGGAGGGCAAGGAGATCCTCCGCAATATCAGAGTTATGAACAACCTCAACCTTTAGCATCTCTTTCATGTTGTGCATTAGGCAGTCTCTAACACGGTGACCAAACTTTTTGCAGTTGAAGCAGTGGAACCCAAATCTCCTACAAGCTGCCGCCATGTGCCCTCCTTCACCACACTTCATACATCGGCGTTCCATCTTGCGGTTTGGTTGAAATTTTTGGGGAAAATTTTTGGTGGAAAAATTGGGTTTTGGGGTGGGTTGATGTAACTCCTGTTTTCCTCTTTCTGTATTTTTGGATGTATTTTTTTCTTTTATTCATCTTTTATCTCTTTTTAGACCGTATATTGGATCTTCATTTTCATTATATTCATTTATTTGATTTATCGTCTTCTTATTTGAGTTCTTGATTCTATTGTCAGCATATTGTTTCGTCTCTGTTTAATCGAGCTATTATTTTTTATCCTCTTTATTTTATATTGTTCATGCCATATTTTAATTATCAATTTTTGTGCCCATCATTATTATTGGATACCCTAAACCCTATTGGATCTTTCTATTCCCGCTACGCCCGAAACCCATCAATAACCCAACTCGTTACACCTAAAACCCTAATACTCCTTCCTATATAAACCCACCCCATTTGTTTAAACCCAAATCCCGATCCCTAAACCCTACCTGCTCCCCCTGCATCCCTCGACAGCCCCCTTTCCCGATCTTCCGACCTTTCTGCCCCACCCCTGTGCCGCCCTACATCTGTGCCAGCCCCTCTCCCGAAGATGCGGCAGCCCCACCATCCCCTGACCACCTTCGGCTTTCCCCTGTGCGCCTCCGACGTCAGTACCCGCAGCCCCCTGTGTGCTGTCTCCCCACCTCCGGCAGACCGCAACACAGTCAGCAGTAGTGCTAGCCAACAGCGATGCCAGCCAGTGCCGCTGTGCCTCCAGCCCCGTGCGCCGTGTCTTCTTAGCTGTCATTGTCTTCCCTCCTCGCAGTACATCCCGACTCCCTCTCTCTCTTGTGTGTGTGTGTTGTACGCGGGTTTCGTTCGTCCTTCGATCGTTGAGATCGTTGCCCAGGAATCCATTCCCGTTACTCTTGCTCTTTGCACCGTTCCCATTGTCAACTTGTGAGCTATTCTTGCTATTTTACTACAAAGGTGTACAAAATTCCAGATTCTGTTTTATATAAATTCTATATGATAATATATTTTTATACTGATGTTAAAGATAATATTTTGATGTAATATTTTGTTGAGTACTACTAGACTTGATTGGGATTAACCCCTAATTTTTGTGGATTTAATTGTTAACTTTTATAAACTATTCTATACTTGCAAACAACCACTATACTTGCAGAATTTTCATACTGTTTAGTAAAGAACCTTAATTTCAACCTGATTCTACTTGCTGTTTATAAAAACTTTGTGAATATAAATTGTAGCCTACTGTATCTATTTTATCATCCTTTTGACAGATCTGAATTTCGATTTATATTTTGTAATCTATTGCTGTTTTAGTATTTCTGTGTTTATGATTTCAGATTTACGAATCTGCTACATCTTGCTGCTTTCTGATTTTATTTGAGTATACTATCTATGTTTAAAAAATTATAAAACTTTATTTTCTATTACTAAACATACTAGGAAATACCCCAGATTTTTCATGGATTTAATCAGTAAGTTTTTATGCTGTTTTCCTGTTTATGAATACAAACTTCTGATTTCTGGCTGAACACGTTTTCTGGATACAAATCTGTTTTGAGTCTTGTTTTTGTGTAATACCATATGACTTATATATATTTGCTAGATTCGGCCAGACGTCTATTTTCCATATTTTCTGACGGATCCAGATTTGTATATTTGTGGCAACGGGAATTCCAGATGTGGTGTAGTACTGTCTTACTATCCTGAACTAGAATTTTATTTTTCCTACCCTTTTATGAGATGTCTTTCATCTGTACATATTTATTTTTCAATCTAAACCTGTTACCTATTTATACCATGTTATTCCTGCTCAGTTTGTGGCACATACATGCCTGTTTAATAATAATAACAAAATAACCAAGCCGGGGTTAAGGGAAAGATCTAGTAGTGCATAATATAGAAATGTGTATTTTGAAGTGGGCTCATGTTTCCCACATGATTATCTGTTATCTGTTACGTGTTCATGACTACATGATACACGATTTTGTTATCTGATTACCTGACTACACACTTCTCTATAGGAAGGTGTACTCAGAAGAGAACCCGTAGGTTCTATCTGTCTGTTATATGTTATCTGATACCTGAGCACACGGCCCTATACTGTCCACTACGAAATCTAAAGGCAAACTTATTTGAATGTAGCAACCATGTGGTAAATGGATGGGACGCATGAAGTGCTACCTAAATAGAAATAAATACAAGACTTGACATAATCTGACATCTGTTATATGTTTATCTGTTACATGCTACTTGACATCTATTATCTGTTTATCTGTTACATGCTACTTGACATCTGTTATATGTTTACCTGTTTGCATGATACTTAACATCTGTTACATATCACATGTACCTGTTAGCATACTATGTTACTTGATTTTATTTTCTGATTCATGTTAGACATTCTGTTTTGCTCTGTAATACTCTATTCCATGCTTTGTTTGTTTCTGCTGTTAGTTCATATCTGTTTATTTTTTCTGTACTTGTGCCTGCACTACAAGCGGCCCGTAACTTGCATTGATAGGCGTTTTGTTATCTTTTCTTTTCCCTGCAATTTGCTAAATTGCAGATCTTGGAGATCAGCTGCCCGATGGAGTAGGTGGTCTGAGATTTTAAATGCTGAAGTTTTTGCTATTATTATTTCCTGATGCTTATTTGAATAAATGTATCTGTTACTTGGATTATTTTGTATTGGGCAATGTGTCCCACAATTATTGACTTGTTCAGATCTGATTTATTTGAAATTTATTAAGCTTTGTTTCAAGTAAAATCGTGGTTGACTTCTCTTGCTTCTTACTGTGATATTCATGTGAAATGTTATAAAGATCCTAACAGCTTATGGATGATGTAAATCTTTCGCTGGACTTAGTCACGTATCCGTATTCCATAATTTTTTTTGGGAAGCGGGGCGTGACAAGGTTTATAGTGGTGTCAGAGCCTAGGTTTGGCTAATGTATTAGTTTGACTAATATATTAGACAAGCTTGGCTCGATCTGGGATTGACTCAACAATACACAGACCATGCATACATGAATGAATTATAATCAACTTTAATCCGGATGCTGATTATTTTGATCTTGTGCAGACCATGGCTCGCAGAGGTTCCACTTCTCGTCCTCAGAAAGATCATCTCGGGCTTGAGGTCGTTACCAATGTGTTCAAACGGTTGATCAATGCAAGTTACGGGCCGCTTGTAGTGCAGGCACTGAGACGACTACCATCCTTCTTGCTTTGGAAGTTGCCCGGATTATGTATCCCTGCTGTGCCTATGCAGGCAACTCTCCCTCCTCGTCCGAGTACAGTCACAAATTTTATGAGGCTGCATCCTGACAAATTTTTCGACACTGAGACACATTTGGAGGCCGAACTGTGGTTGATCCGGACTGTGCAGTTGCTTTTGGCAGCAAGAGTTGCCGATGCTGATATAGTGGATGTGGTAGCCATCCAGCTGGTGGATCTGGCCCACATTTGGTGGAGGTCCGAGTCCGAAAGGCTCGAATGGCCTATCACTTGGGCCACATTCACTAGGAGCTTCTTGGAGAAGTTCTTCCCTAGCAACACTCGAGTGAGATGGAGCAACAGTTCCTGACCATGAAACAGGTTGGTCATTATTCTATTTTGGAATTTTATTACATGTTGTCCATGAAATGTTGTAATATGAGACTTTCTTGAAACAGGGCTCCAGGTCTATAGATGAGTATGCAGCAAAATTTACCAGACTTAGCCGCTTCGCAGTCATTCTTGTGGCGAACGAAGAAGTTAGGGCTCGTAGATTCATATTGGGACTTGAGCAAGATATTCGGGTGTAGCTCATCTCCCTTCGCTTGCGTACTTATGCTGAAGCTCTTGAGGCAGCTCGAGCTCAGAAGCAGGCTCGTGGCAGGTTGACTCCTTCCAAGCAGACTGTTCCACACTCTGTGGTTGCTAGGCATTCTGGTAGGCCGATTCGGAGGCCTATCCCAACACATCCTGTCAGGCCTACTCCCTACTCTTTTGCTGTTTCCCGGGGAGCTAGTTTCTGTGACTTTTGTCAGTTGGCTGGGCATGATCGCTGGAACTGTAGGCGCGTCAACTGCCAGTGCTTCAGATGTGGCGGTACTGACTATTCAGTGCGAGATTGCCCGCAGCAGAAGCGGATGGCTCTTCCAGCCAGGGGTCCAGTTCAGCAGGTAGCTCCAGCTCGTGGTCCAGTCAGGCCACCGCTTCCTCTAAAGAGCCAGATTGTCGATCAGAGGACCGTTGTTCCCAGGAGAGGTCAGGCTTTCAACCTGATTGCTGCCGATACTAAGACCGCAGAAGGTGTTGTTGCAGGTATATTTTGTATTTGTTATTTTGTTGTTTCTCTTTTGCTTCTTTCATTTCTTTTGCATTATTCTTTCATGTTATCTTTCTGCACTGTGTTTTTCCTTACCCTTGATCATCAATCCTTTTTCCTCTTACTTTTGATTCTATCTTAGGTGTTGTCCTTGTTTGCTCTTTCCCTGCTCATGTTCTCTTTGATCACGGGACAACCCATTCCTTTGTCTCTTCCCGCTTTGTGGCTCGCCATCAGTTAGAGTGCAGCATTATATCAGAGGCTTGGAACATTGTGATGGGTGGCGGTGTTGTTATTTGTTCCCAGGAGTGCAGGCAGAGTCCTGTGGTTATTGGTGGCACAGATTTCAAGGCTGACCTGATTGTGATTGGGAATTCAGGATTCGACATTATTCTCGGTATGGATTGGTTGGGTGAGTCCCATGCCATTATTGATTGTCGTGCCAAGAAAGTTGTATTCCGAATCTCAGGTTGCACAGAGTTTGAGTTCCATGCCGGGGAGATGCCCCTTAGCCGAGTCGAGACTGCAGTTGATCAGGAGGTTTGTGCGATGGAATTGCATTCAGGCTGTGAGGCGGCGCCTCTAGTAGTGCGGGATTTTCTGGATGTTTTTCTAGAAGAGTTGTCTGGCTTACCCCCTGATAGGGATGTTGAGTTCGGTATTGAAGTTCAGCCAGGTACGGCACCGATATCGAAGAGTCCCTACAGGATGGCACCGGTTGAGTTAGCAGAGCTTAAGGTGCATATTCAGGAGTTGCTCGATTTAGGATCGATCAGACCCAGTGTTTCGCCGTGGGGTGCTCCAGTCCTTTTTGTCAACAAGAAGGATGGTAGTCGTCGACTATGTATCGATTATCGAAAACTGAACAGTGTTATTGTGAAGAACTGGTATCCGTTGTCCAAGATTGATGACTTATTTGATCAGTTGAGCGGTGCAGCTATTTTCTCGAAGTTGGATCTTCATTCTGGGTATCATCAAGTCAAAGTGAAGGCGACTGATGTACAGAAAACTGCATTCAGAACCAGATATGGGCATTATGAGTACCTTGTGATGTCGTTCAGGGTCACGAATGCACCAACTGTATTCATGAGTCTTATGAACATGGTCTTTTCTTAGTTCCTGGACAGATTTGTGGTGGTCTTTATTAATGACATTCTGGTGTATTCTCGGAACCGGGAGGATCATGCTAAGCATCTTAGGTTGGTTCTGCAGACTTTGAGAGAGAATCAGATCTATGGAAAACTCAGCAAGTGTAAGTTTTGGCTCGACAGGGTTGCCTTCTTGGGGCACATTATCTCGAGCGATGGTATCTCAGTGGATCCGTCCAAGGTTGAAGCTGTGAATGATTCGCCAGTTCCCAAGTCAGTTTCAGAGGTGAGGAGTTTCCTTGGTCTAACTGGCTATTATCGAAAATTCGTCCAAGATTTTTCAAAGATAACAGGACCATTGACTAAGCTAACTGGGAAGGATAAGAAGTTTTGTTAGTCTGAGGCTTGTAGTGCGGCTTTTGCCGAGTTGAAGAGCAGGTTAACGTCAGCGCCAGTGTTGACTATTCTAGATGGTTAAGGAGGATTTATAATTCACTGTGACGCTTCTGGTAAGGATCTTGGAGCAGTACTGATGCAGAAGGGCCGAGTTGTTACTTATGTATCGAGACAGTTAAGGCCGCATGAGAAGAACTATCCGACTCATGACTTGGAGTTAGTGGCAGTGATCTTCGCTTTGAAGCTGTGGAGACATTATTTACTTAGGGACTGAGTGGAGATCTTTACAGACCACAAAAATCTCAAGTACGTCTTCACCCAGAAGGAGTTGAACATGAGGCAAAGGCGTTTGTTGGAGCTTATGGCCGATTATGACATCAGTTTGCAATACCATCCTGGTAGAGTGAACTTGGTGCCAGATGCTTTGAGTAGGAGACCGACAGCTATGTTCCTGACTTGGAAAGGGATTTGGTTGAGCAGATGCAGAGGTTGGAGTTGGATGTGTTGTTACCGAGTTCTGATCGGAGTTGTTTGGTGCTCCAGCTTCAGTCATCTCTTGTTGATCATATCAAAGAGGCTCAGACTGGGGATGAGCAGTTGGAGTGTTTCAGAGCAGAGGTTGAGTCTGGTTCCAGAACGGATATGGTTATTCATGCTGATGGATCGCTTCGTTTTGGATCCAGGTTGTGTGTCCCGAAGGGTAAAGTTCGTCAGAGGTTGCTTGAGGAAGCCCACCAGTCATCGTATTATATTCATCCTGGAGGTACTAAGATGTACCGGGACTTGAAGCTTCATTTCTGGTGGCATGGTATGAAGAGGGTTGTGGCTCGGTTTGTATCTCAGTGTTTGATCTACTAGCAGGTGAAGGCAGTGCATCAGAGAACCGTTGGACTTCTTCAACCGCTTCCCATTCTGGAGTGAAAGTGGGAACACATCACTATGGATTTTGTGACCGCTTTGCCAAGGAGTCCTAAGGGTCACAATGTCATTTGGGTGATTGTCGACCGACCGACGAAGAGTGCTCACTTCATTCCCTTCCGTGTCGGACAGTCTACTGAGAGCCTAGCTGAGAAGTACATGCAAGAGATCGTCAGACTTCATGGAGTTCCAGTCAGTATTGTATCTGACAGAGATACGAGATTCAGATCTCAGTTTTGGGAGAGTCTTCAGAGTAATTTGGGGAGTAAATTAAAGTACAGTACAGTTTTTCATCCCCAGGCTGATGGACAGTCAGAGAGGACCATCCAAACTCTTGAGGACATGTTGAGATCCTGTATGCTGTAGTTTGGTGGATCATGGGAGAACCATTTGCATCTCGTAGAGTTCTCGTACAATAACAGCTTTCAAGTCAGTCTTAAAGCTGCACCGTTCGAGGCACTTTATAGGCGGAAGTGTAGATCACCAGTGTACTGGGATGACATTGGTGAGAGAAAGTTGTTGGGTCCAGAGTTGATCACTAGGACAGTTGATGTCGTGACTCAGACCAAGAAACATCTTCAAGCAGCTCAGGATAGGCAGAGGCGATGGGCTGATGTCCATCGGAGAGCTTTGGAGTTTGAGATGGTGACCATGTTTTCCTAAAGGTATCGCCTTGGCGATGTGTCATTCGGTTTGGTGGTGGGGGCAAGCTCAGCCCTAGGTTTAATAGACCGTTTGATATTGTGGAGCGATTAGGTAAGGTGGCCTATCGTTTGCATTGCCGTCAGCTTTATCAGGAGTGCACGATGTTTTTCATGTCTCACAACTCAGGAGATATATCCGCGATGAGAGCCACGTGATCGACTATTCTGAGTTGACCGTGCAACTGGATTTGACTTGTGAGATTCCGCCAGTTGCTATTTTGGATCAGCGGGAGAAAGTGCTTAAGAACAAGGTCATCAAGCTGGTTCGTATTTCTTGGAATCCTCACTCGCCGGGTGAGTCGACTTGGAAGTTGGAGGAGGAGTTTCAGCTGAAGTTTCCTCATCTGTTTGTGTAGCTTTTTTGTTTGTTCTTTTCTTTTTCTTTCAGGGGTTACCCTATGTATCTTCTTGTTTGAATTTCGAGGACAAAATTATTCTTGT
Organism: Hemerocallis citrina; assembly: GCA_017893485.1. Classification (NCBI taxonomy): domain Eukaryota; kingdom Viridiplantae; phylum Streptophyta; class Magnoliopsida; order Asparagales; family Asphodelaceae; genus Hemerocallis; species Hemerocallis citrina. The sequence goes on from CM030359.1 coordinate 219,762,124, forward strand.
TAGGTGGGTAGAATTTGTAACTCCTGTTTTTCGTTTTCTGTCTTTTTGATTGTATTTTTTTTCTTTCATTCATCTTGTATCTCTTTTTGGACTGTATATTGGATCTTCATTTTCATTATATTCATTTATTTGATTTACCGTCTTCTTATTTGAGTTCTTGATTCTATTGTCAGCCTATTGTTTCGTCTCTATTTGATCGAGCTATTATTTTTTATCCTCTTTATTTTATATTGTTCATGCCCTATATCCATTTTTGTGCCCATCTCATTATTATTGGATATCCTAAACCCTATTGGATCTTTCTATACCCGTTATGCCCCAAACACAACAATAACCCAGCCCGTTACACCTAAAACCCTAATACTCCTTCCTATATAAACCCACCCCATCTATTTAAACCCTAATCCTGATCCCTAAACCCTAGCCGCCCCCCTGCATCCCTCGGCAGCCCCCTCTCCCGATCTTCCGACCTCTCTGCCCCACCCCTGTGTCGCCCTACATCTGATGCCAGCCCCTCTACCGAAGACGCAGGCAGCCCCACCATCCGCTGACCACCTTCAAATTTCCCCTGTGCGCCTCCGATGTCAGCACTCGCAGCCCCCTATGCGCTGTCTCCCCGCCGCCAGCAGACCACAACACAATCAGCAGCAACACTAACCAGCAGCGACTGCCAGCCAGTGTCGCTGTGCCACCAGCCCCGTGCATCGTGTCCTCTTCGCTGTCGTCGTTTTCCCTCCTCGCAGTGCATCCCGGCTACCTCTCGCTCTTGTGTGCGTGTGTTGTTCGCAGGTTTCGTTCATCGTTCGTTCGTTGAGATCGTTGTCCGGAAATCCGTTCCCGTTATTCTTGCTCTTTGCACCGTTCCCGTCGTCGACTATAAGGCAAGTAACTTATATACTTTTCTGTTGCATATAGAAGTACTAAATACCACCTGTAGTGTAGTTGTGTTCTAAAGACAATTCTTGTGCAAAACCCCTGTTATATCTTGTCTCTATGTATTGATCCATCCGTAGTTATCTCGTACACACACGAAAAAAATAACTTAGATCTAATTGATCCCTGTTGCATATATGTATGTTGGTTGTGATCCATTAGTTGTTGTGTGAATCTTGCATGCTTGACGTGTTACTAGTAGTATATCCTGTTGTAGATCTATTAAATCCCCTATACCATGTTGCTTGGATATCTAGTACACCCTATTTCACGTTTGTTATGGTTTGGATGTGTTTCATTTGATCTAGTTGATTTTATGCATGAAGAATAATTATGTCCTTGTTGTTATCCCGTTTTTTATCAGTATTTTAGACCCTATTAAGGTCAGTATATGAAAATTATTTGTGAATATGAATTAAAGAGAAATCTGTCTACTTTCCAGAATTTCTGACAGATCTCAGTTTCGATTTGTGAGTTGCAAGTTATGGCTATTTTACTACAGAGGTGTACAAAATTCTAGATTCTGTTTTATATGAATTCTGTATGATAATTTATTTTTATACTAATTTAAAGATAATATTTTGATCCAATATTTTGCTGATTTCTACTAGACTTGATTGGGATTAATCCTTAATTTTTGTGGATTTAATTGATAACTTTTATAAACTATTATATACTTGCAAACAACCACTATACTTGCAGAATTTTCATACTGTTTAGTAAAGAACCTTAATTTCAACCTGATTCTATTTGCTGTTTATAAAAACTTTATGAATATGAATTGTAGCCTACTGTATCTATTTTATAACCCTTTTGACGGATCTGGATTTCAATTTATATTTTGTAATCTATTGCTGTTTTAGTACTTCTGTGTTTATGATTTCAGATTTACGAATCTGCTACATCTTGCTGCTTTCTGATTTTTTTGAGTATACTATCTATGTTGGAAAATTATGAAACTTTATTTTCTGTTACTAAACATACTAGGGAAATACCCCAGATTTTTCTTGGATTTAATTAGTAAGTTTTTATGCTGTTTTCCTGTTTATGAATACAAACTTCTGATTTCTGGCTGAACACGTTTTCTGGATAAAAATCTGTTTTGAGTCTTGTTTTTGTGAAATACCATATGACTTATATATATTTGCTCGATTCGGACAGAAGTCTATTTTCCAAAATTTGCATATTTGTGGCAACGAAAATCCAGATTTGGTGCAGTACTGTCTTGCTGTCCTGAACTAGAATTTTCATTGTCCTACCCTTTTATGAGATGTCTTTCATCTATACATATTTATCTTTCAATCTGAACCTATTACCTGTTTATCTATATAATAAAACACAAAGATAGCTATCAAGTGACTCACATTCAATATGGTTGAAATCAATGGTCCAGATCTAACCTCACTATATAATAAAACACAAAGATAGCTATCAAGTGACTCACATTCAATATGGTTGAAATCAATGGTCCAGATCTAACCTCACAAAACATATTTTCCCGCCAAAAGTTTCCCCCCAAAACTCAAACTCAAATCCCCAAAACAACTCCTTTAGTTATTTATTTATTTATTTATTTCTCTCTCTCTCTCTCTCATTCTCTCTCTATTTATTCAGAAATTTATATTTTCAGATTTCTGGTATGTAAATTTTTAGATTTTTTATGCATTTTTTTATTGCTCATGTTTCATTGAAAATAACAAATATCTCATCAATAGTTAAATTTCATCATTTTCTATACTCAAAGTTCTAAGAAGTTGGATTTTACACCCCATTTATAATTATTTTTGAACACATACTAATGGAAACATGGACTTTTATTTAACTTGAGCTATATATTTGCTGTTTTACTGTTTACAAGACTTTCATATGCTGTATCGTTCTGAAGACGTGTCGTAGGCACGTGCCCACGGGCAAATCTAGTACCATGTTATTTTTGCTCTATTTGTAACACATATATGCCTGTTTGATAATAATAACAAAATAACCAAGCCGTGGTTAAGGGAAATATCTAGTAGTGAATAATTTAGAAATGTGTACTTAGAAAGGGGCCCGTGTTTCCCACATGATTATCTGTTATCTGTTACGTGTTCATGACTATATGATACACGATTCTATTATCTGATTACTTGACTGCACACTTCCCTATAGGAAGGTGTACTCATAAGAGAACCCGTAGGTTCTATCTGTCTGTTATCTGTATCTGTTATCTGTTATCTGATACCTAAGCACACAACCCTATACAGTCCACTATGAAATCTAAGCACAAACTTGTTTGAATATAGCAATCATGTGGTAAATGGATGGGACACGTGAAGTGCTACCTAGATAGAAATAAATACAAGACTTGACATAATCTGACATCTGTTATATGTTTATCTATTACATGCTACTTGACATCTGTTATCTGTTTATCTGTTACATGTTACTTCACATATGTTATCTGTTTACCTATTTGCATGATACTTGACATCTGTTACATATCACTTGTACCTGTTAGCATACCATGTTACTTGATTTTGTTTTCTGATTCATGTTAGACATTCTGTTTTGCTCTGTCATATCTATTCCATGCTATGTTTGTTTATGCTGTTATTTCATATCTGTTTATTTTTCCTATACTTGTGCCTGCACTACAAGCGGCCCGTAATTTTCATTGACGGCCGCTTTATTTTCTTTTCTTTTCCTTGCAATTTGCTAAATTGCAAATCTTGGAGATCAGCTGCCCGATGGAGTAGGTGATCTGAGATTTTAGATGCTGGAGTTTTTTGCTATTATTATTTCATATTGCTTATTTGAATAAATGTATCTGTTACTTGGATTATTTTGTATTGGGCAATGTGTCCCATAATTATTAACTTATTCAGATCTGATTTATTTGAAATTTATTAAGCTTTGTTTCAAGTAAAATATGTTGGTATATTGATTCGTTTCTGCAGGCGTGGTTGACTTCTCTTACTTCTTACTCTGATATAATCCTGTGAAATATTATAAAGATCCTGACAGTTTATGATGATGAAAATTATTCGCTGGACTTGGTCATGTATTCGTATGCTGTATTTTTTTTGAGAAAGCGGAGCGTGACAATTGAGGACAGGGTTTCAGTGGTTTTTGGTTTTGGGAAGAGGGACTGGTTTTGGAGATGATGGGGGGTTGGGAATTGGAAGGGGAGGTGGTTTTGTGGGTCTTGAGAACGTTCTGAGGATATTGGGGCACGAAGGACTAGGAGGTGGAGAGAACAGTATCTAAGCAAAAGATTTGCTCGCTCTTCAAGGTACCCACCTCTTCGTGTACCCCTCTCTCATCTCTCCTCTCATTTTTCCTTTCAATCACCACTTCGATCTTTCGCTGTTCCTAGTAATTGTGTAGGGATGTATAGGAAAAAACTAGCAACGTTCTTTCAAAAAGATATAATTCGAAGTTACACACATCATATTTAAAAATAATACTTTGCCCTCTTCTTTTCTTCTTTATTTTCTAAACCTCCATCAAATCAATGAGAGGCCTCAAAGAAAACCTAGCAACCCATTTTAAATCAACTCTCTTGCAAGATATATCCTACTAATCATTAGACTTTAATTTTCTTCAAGTTCTTCTGAACAAAAAATCTTGGGTCCTTATTTCTTCGAAGTCTTGTGTTCATCCTCAACCTCTCAGTCGCTCTCCTTGATGTCGCAAACCCTAGCAAGAGCTCTCCTATCACTGTGTTCATCCTCAATCTCATCGAGCTAATGACACGAGCATCTACCATAATGATCATGCATACCGCCAACACGAAGGAGGCCTACACCTCTAACCCTTGTGTCAAGACTTCTACCGCTTCCAATTCCTTGAATTCTTCGCACGCCACTGTGAATGCACAATATTCCAATCATATTATGCATGCTTTTGAATCTTACGAACAAACACACTCCCGGCATTTATATGCAGCCCCTCATTGCCGTCTCCCCTTACCCTACCATGCACCAGATTATTTGCGGTTTGGCTGAAGACAATCATGCCGCCCTTATTGTCCTCCCCTTCCACAGGCAACAGACAGTCGATAGATGCATGGCAGCCGCAAATCTAGCCGTCTGGACGTTTACCAATATGTTCGCGATAACTCTCCTTACTCTGTTGCCATCCTCATTGATTGTGGGCTTCGCATGGCCTCTAGATACTTTGCTGGGAGTGCTCGGCAACAAGTGACAGTGCAGTGATTTCCTTGGTGGACCTGACGATCAGGAGGCACTTTGTTTTGCGTCACTCGTGGTCGGACACCCGAATCTGGTTAGGTTCATAGGAGCAGAGGAATCGCCGAAGAAACAGAAAAAGGTCACTCATTGTCAAACACCCGAATATTAGCTTTACTATGGTTAGGTTCATAGGAGCAGAGGAATCCCCGAAGAAACAGAAAAAGGTAATAACGGTTGAACATGAAGAAGAGAGAGGCAGTTGAATGAGGAATATATAAGCGAGTTTTGTCTAAAGAATGTGAGTTATATTGTAGTTTATATAGAGAAAGTTGTGTGCAATGCAGATGAGACTGTTGAAGGGATTAGGCTGACACTGGATGTGGTGAATGACCTATACATTGTTAGGAATAGGGAGGGGGGATGAGTGCTCACCATTGTCGTCGAGGTTGACAGACTGGAGCAAGTGCCCAGAGCTCGGGCCAATTGGTGATCTGCTTGCATCAGTTGATTTTAGGGCTACGGTGTCAGTGTTGGTGCTGCAGCAGTGTCGGAAGAAGAGGGTAACAGGGAAAAACATAAAAGAAGATGTAGGAATGGAGAACAATGAAGAGTTTGGCAAAGGGTAAATGTATATGGGAAATTAACCTCCCCTAACTTGGGATAGATTATAATTCCTTACATACTTAGGTGAAGGTGTTCAAATATAGATTATAATTTCATACATACATCACCTTCCAGTCGTTAATAATCTCGATCCCTGATAAAATTCATCATTAATGTAGATACTATTTGAAAAGATCAAAACATCGAAGTCAAGTTAAAACTAATATAATGACAAACTAATGACACGAGGATATACGGATAGGACAGTTAAAGGAAGAGCTTAATTCTGCTGTTATATTACATTAATTAAGCAACATTTACAATATTTGATTTCATTTTAGCATTCTTTGGAAAGGATTACATACATAACTGGTTTTTATTCTGCCCAGTTTCAAGGGTGATAAATGAATTCTACACTTAAATCATCCCACTCTTTTTCAGAGAGAACTCATGGCAGGGATAGCTATACTATACAGTGATATTGACAAGTGGATAGTAATTACAACATGGAAGAAAAGATACAAAGCATAACCAGCTGGGGCAGTCCTGTTTAGCTGGAACAATCTAATTAAGCATGACTGTAAATCTGGAATACCTGTGATGAGGACCACCTCTGGGAACTCCAGTTGCAGCAAACTTTCCTTTAACCAGTAAAGCCATGACCCCGTGAAAGGTATTTCTCATTATAAGAGTAGCTAGGGACATATTATCTGTCTAAATAACCAAAACAGAGAGAAGCGAGGCAGATCTTACACATGATATTCTGAGTAGTTCGTGAAGGGGTTGAAATACTGGGCACCATATTCTTCAAATGATTTATCAACCTGTAGACTACGTTGTGAGAGAAATACCGTGAAACTGGAAGAAAATTAAACTCTCTTTTGACAATATTGCAGTGTATAAACACATAATATAAGAATTAACCGTAAACTGGAACACTTCTAACCTAAAAGAATTTAATTTGGATACTCCCACAAAATTAAATGATACGACAGAAATTCATATTTGTAATGAGTGGTGAGATACAAAGGAAGTCAGACTCAAACCACTTTTTTTGACGGGAAAGTCTTGGCTCGAACCAGGTTTGGAGGTTTGGTTCGAGCGGCCACTCAATTACCCACCCCACCCCAATACCAATCAGGCATTGCCTGTTGGTGTCAGGCTCAACCACTTAAAAGCTCAGTTGACCAAAAACACATACACAACTGCATTGCAAAAGTAAAGAGTAACGAGTAACTCATCAGTGACAATGATAGTTAATGATAAGAAAAAAATCAACTTACAGATTTGAAAGAGAGTCAACAAAAAAGAAAGAGGGCAGAAAGAGGCAGGAGGGGGGCACAAATGCATAAGGCACAATATGTGCCCCCCAAACAAAAAATAATTGTTAATAAAAGAATGACCAGGCAATGTTACAAATTAACTCATGTATCAGTCTACGTGCTTGCCTGTCTGCTCCATTCACAATAATGGAATACTATTGATCTTGTCTTCCAATTCAAGTGCTCCCTATTTATTGCAACACGTGATGGTCCTTCGAGTCCTTGCTTGCCAGCATGGGTCAGCAATTCTAATATTCCTCTTTTCTTAACCGTGTGGGTACTTAATACTAACTGGTAGTGATTCTGTGCCTCCTGGAAACACTACTATATGTTGTATTTTCCTAGTAAGTTGAGAATCATGTCCATCTCAGACTTTTTATGGAAGAGCAATATCATATCTCGAAAGGTTATTTGGATTGGGTATCTCCTTCAAAATCTTATATGTCCGCCACTTCACTCTGTACTTTTCAGAATACATGCATCTATACTATATCTAGGTTGGAACAACCAGAGTTTATTAGCATTTCTTCATTCACTTTCTCTATGTTAATTATGTTGTATACATATCATATATCATTATTTCAACATAGCTAGAAGGTTTCATTACAAAAATCCTCATGGCAAATGCTAGCATTCATACAAACACACTTTACTATGTGACTTGGCCAGAGGTTTATTTTGAGATATTTGTCCCAGTTTATTTTGAGATTTTAAAAGGTGAGAAGTAAACACAGATAATTATACACGTATTAATTCCTCTATGGAAACATACAAATTAGACTGTTCCAAGAATATAATACATTGAAACGAGCTTGAATACTAACCCAATTTGGCTCTGACAACTCTTGCATACATGGCTCGTATGAAGTTGGTATTTGAGACCAAGATGATATGAATGGATCCATCTGGTCACAAGGGGGATGCTCATAGCAGTGGCTTCCATATGCACAGTTAGAATTTGCAAAGATACTCCTATCATCCCCTATTATATTGTCCGCTGATGAATCCTACACAGAGACAAGGTAAGACAGTGAGAAACTGGAAATGAGGGTGATAGCTTCAAATTAAGGTTAGTACTTACCCAATTAGATTCAAGAGAAGCAGCCCCGCTGTAAAACTCTCGATAACTTAGATTTTGGGACCATGATGGCGTGTATGGTTCAAGCTCGGACCACGTTGGCTTGTGTGGTTCAAGTTCAATACGAAGGGGTTCTTCACAGGAATGCCTTTCATAAGCACATTGACTATTTCCAAAGAAATTGCTTCCATCAACATATTCACTATAAGATATTTCCTATGTGGAAAACAAAACAAGTGCGTGAAGAAGCAATGTTTATTTCGAATGCTATATATGAAGTACGATGCAGAGATGATACAACGTGAAAAATAAAAACTAAGGATATCCAGATGTATTAATTGGTTATCAAATTGGATATAATAGCCTAAAATCGAACCGTTTAAACAGTTTAACAGGTTCAGCTCATTCACATGAAAGAATTAAGACTCTATAGTCTATATATAACTATTATAATGGGAGAGTTGGAGTTGTCGTTTGTAAATCTACCAACTTACATGCATTGTCCGTGCATAACTAATATAAAAGACGTCTCAGGTTCGAGGCAGACTACGTCGGAATTTTTACTTTAAAAAATATATATTTATTAAGACGTGCATCGCATGTGTATATTACTAGTAATACTTAACTGTACACATAGTGAGTTCCCCAACTCCTGTACAGCTGTGTAACAACCATTTTTCATCATGGGGGGAAGAATTTAGGGAGGATATTATTCATAAAATCAATAGCATTGGTGGACAAGTGCTTCTATATTTTTCTATGAAACTAAAATGCCAAAGAAATCAGATCGAGAGTTTTATAATACAGTTATACGACTAGCTATGCTTTATCGATTAGTAACTGGGCAATTAAGACACGCGCCAAGAAATAAGTATAGCTGAAATGTGGTTGTTGTGGTGGTTTGAATTTTAAAACACTAAAAGTTCAATAATGAATGCATGCATAAAAAGTTCTGATTGGGATACAATGAATGAACTAACTGAGATTAATAACAGTAAAACGGAGGCCAATAACAGCAATGATTAGAAAGAGTAAAATTTTTCTCATATGAGCAAAATTATAAGCATGGAGCTATGATTAGGGGTAAATCTAGAAGGACTTGGAATGAGGGAGTTGAAGGTGCTATTTGATAAAGGAGAAGACCCTAGCAGAGCTGAATAAACATGTACAACTCATGTACCCAGCCTCATATATCTGGGGTGAAGGCTTTGTGGTCCTTGGGTTGTTGCAGAGGGCACAAACACATAGAAAGAGCATGGAGAAATAAGGTAAGTCAATCAATGCAAACTACTAGCAATCTGGGTGCAAAACCAAAAGGAAAGTCCCCTGATTATCCCAGAGCATTACTTCCTCTTAACCCCATAATAATCTATGATTCTATATCAGAAATTGGTGACTATTCTGTGCCATAATGGCAACTAACACCAATTCCATTCCATAAATTGTACGGTTTTCATTCTTAGATTGTTAGGATCAGCTAGCCTGCTAACAATCTTGTATCACTGCAGGAGCAAATTTTATCAGAGCATTACTTCCTCTTAACCCCATAAAAATCTATGATTCTATATCAGAAATTGGTGACTATTCTTTGCCATAATGGCAACTAACACCAATTCCATTCCATAAATTGTAAGGTTTTCATTCTTAGATTGTTAGGATCAGATAGCCTGCTAACAATCTTGTATCACTGCAGGAGCAAATTTTATCTATTTATTAACCTACGTACTGCACTTCTGTCAACTTGTTCATGGTCTCTACCTCTAAAACTTCGGAACGCAACAAAAACTCTGTGCGTTGACATGTAAATCCCTAGAAACTAAGGAAAAACAATTAGCACTAAATTTGAGACAGCTTCCTGTAATTCAATCTATACATGATAATAGTTGCATAAGATCCAGATATAAGGTTAGCTAATCATCAATACCTGATCTCGATACACATTCTCCTCATAACCCTCATAATAAGTCAATTGCTGATGCTGCAATGGCTCAACCATGACTTCTTGAACATAATTTGGATCCTTGTAATAATAATGATTACTATGGTTATAACCATATATCTCATCCTTCTTCTCATCATAGAATGAAGACCGCTGCACCAAAACCAAAATCCCCACAAATTTAACAAATAATAAATTTCATAATCCAAAAACTGCAGATTATTTCATAGCTTACCCCTCAATGCACCCAAAAAAAAAAAAAAAGATTGTTCCACAAGATAACATACTCATAATAGATGTGCATTGTTGATTAATTCTTAAGAAAATGCCCAAAAAGTTAACTACTATAAAATATTCTGACCAATGTTATTTTATCTGCAACTACCCTGAGCCTCTTCGACTATGAAAGGATACAATAACAAAAGAGTTGGGTATCTTAGTTTATTTATTTATGTTATTAAAATAAATCAGAGAGATGAAAACAATATTGATTATTGAATTGAGAAATAACTGAGTACAATATCTCCTATATATAGGAGTGAACCAAATACAAAACTAGCCAAATACCCAATGTGGGACTATAATATCTAACGCCCCTTCTCAAACTCACGGTGGGTCAAACAGTGTGAGTTTACCCACTAAAAATTGAAATCTCTGAACAGTATGAGATTTGGTGAAGAAGTCTGCCGTCTGCTGTGACAAAGTAATAGAATGATGAGAAATGGTCCCTGCTTCAAAACGCTCACGAACATAATGACAACAATATCTATATGCTTTGTTCGCTCATGAAAGACCGGGTTGCTTGCAATATGTAGTGCACTCCGGTTATCACAATGAACAGGAGTAACTCCTGAAATAGTGACACTCATATCTGATAACAGCTAACGAACATGAACAATCTCTCTAGTAGTAGCTGTCATTGCTCTGCACTCAGCTTTGATCGAAGAACATGCAATAACTGCTTGTTTCTTACTTCGCCATGAGATCAGCGAATCACCAAGAAATAGACAGAAACCTGTGATAAACCGTCTGATGGTAGGATCACCCACCCAATCTGAATCAGAATATGCACTCAGCTCTAGTTTGGATGTAGCAGGCATGAATAATGAGCAAGTAATAGTGCCCCGAAGATATCTGAGAATCCGAAGAAGAGCACCGTAGTGAACTGACATAGGAGCGAAAACAAACTGACTGACAACACTGACTGCTTAAGTAATATCGGGTCTGGTCATGCATAAGTAGACAAGCTATCCAACAATCTGTCTGTATCTAGTGGGATCAGGAAGGAGCTCACCATCAGTGAGACGAAGCTTCACATGAAGCTCTAAGGGTGTATCGGCTAATCGACTGCCAGAGAGGCATGTAGCGGAAATAATATTTGATGTGTATTTCTGTTGAGAAATGAGTATCCCTCGAGATCCATGAGCAATCTCTAGATCCAGAAAATAGTGGTCTGCCAAGTTCTTTCATATGGACTACTGGTGAAGGTATTTCTGGGTGGATGCAGTGCCTGCGGAATTATCCCCAGTAATGATCATATCATCAACTAAGCAGTTAAAATCCCCAATTAAGCCCGATTAATCGCTAATCGAGGCTAAGTGATTATTCTTTTAGCGATTTATAATATTTCAATAGTTAGCGATTTAATCGGGTATAATCGTCCGATTAGTGGTTAATCGGCCGATTTAAGTTGCCGATGAACCGATTAAATCTCCTCTAATTTTCATACTCGTTTGCTTTATTTGGGCTCAATCCGGCCCAAACTGAAATCCAAATCCAAAATCCAAAACTCTTCTGGTCCTCGCTTAAACCCAAACCCAGCATGTCGCTACTCTCTTCTTCTTCCTCGCGCAAACCCAAAGCCAAACTGATTCTCTTCTTCTTCCTCGAGCAAACCCAACCCCGACCCGCCATTGCTCCCCCTGTGTTGTTGCATACTTGACCCGGCCTGCAGCTATTGTACCTCCTCTTGCTGCTCGCGCTGCTCCTTCTCTCTGATTGTTTTTGTTTGATGGAACCGACCAGCAAATTCGACCCAACCCACATTCAGAATCCAAACTCAGCTCAAATCAAGTACTTTCTTCTTTTTCTGTATAACTATATGTTCATATTTGCTAATCTCATAATAGTTTTATGTTATGATTTAGGGTTGCTACATAATGAGGATATACATATTTTTAATTATATATATATATATATATAACGATTTTTTCGATTTAATCCCCGGTTATTTTCCGATTAACCGATTAATCACTAATCGCTTCTAGACCGATTAGTTCCAAAAACTGATTTTAACTGCCTAGATCATCAACATAGAGTAGTAGAAGTACTCCCCCCTGCAGTGATGACCGCATAAATATAGAATGGTCCGGAGAACTTTGACTAAAACCAGCCTTGGTTATGACAAGGCAAAAACACTCAAATCACGCTCGAAGGGCCTGCTTCAAACCATATATAGCCCGACGCAGCCAGCAAACATGACGGGGAGTAAACAGGCCAGAAAGAGGATCCATATAAACAACCTCAGATAAGATACCATGAAGATAAGCATTCTTCACATCCATTTGGTATAATGGCCACTGACGGATGGCTGCAACAGCAAGAAGAATGCAAACAGTAGTTATTTGTGCAACAGGAGCAAATGTCTCATCATAATCAATGTCATGCTCCTGAATAAATCTTTGGGCTACTAGACGAGCCTTGTGTTGCTCAATAGATCCATCAGGTTGATATTTGACTTTGAAGATCCACTTGCAGCTAATAGGCTGAACGCCCTCTGGCAGAGGAACGACATTCTAAGTGCCAGTCTGATTAAAAGCTCTGAATTCCTTTGCAATAGCTTTCCTCCACTCGGGATATTGAATTGCGTCCTGATAGGTTCTAGGCACACGTGTAAAGTGTATAGCAGTGAGATATGCATGAAACTGTGGTGAGTAGGAAGCTAGGGTGAAAAAAACCAAACTAGTTAAAAGTACCAGTGGCACCAGGTATATAACGTGCTGGAGGAATACCAGAAGTGAAACTGATGAGGACATCGGTTCAAAACGATTCGGGCATTTCTATCAGCGCAGGCGTCGTCTTGGACAGCTGCTTATTTAGTTTAGGATTTTATTACAATACCATATTTGTTTCTGACAATTATAGCCATATGTAATCTTTTTTGTATTTTTAGATTTTGAGAATATTTGGAGATTTGTATCAAGATGTATTTTGAGCCTATTTATAGGCCTTGAGATTATTGAGAAAGTATGTTATTCTTGATTTTAAAAATTGTGTGAGTTTTTGCTCTTCCTCTCTGTGTGATACAAGTGAGATCCAAATAATTAGGGTTTGTGATAAATCCTAATACAATTTTAGGGTTTGTGATAAACTCTAAAATCTACCCCAAATTAAAAAAATCCCCAACTAAAATTACCCAAACACTAATTTTCCAAATCCGCAACACAAAACCCTAATTTTCCAAATCCCCAACACAAAACCCTAATCCCCTATTCCAACACCTACTGCCATCCATCCCCCTTCATCTTCTTCTTCCTCTACCCCAAATCCCGATCACCAGAGAACCCACCCCTTTTTTTCTTCATCTCACCGCAACCACCACCACTTGTACGTCCCATGCTCCTCTCCATTACCCACACACAGTCACCGCAACACCCCCGATCGACCTCCCCCTCATCGACATCGCCGACGCCTCCCGAACCCTAGCCTCGACAACACCCCACCTTCCCCGATCTCATCTTCACCGCAACCCTCCTCTCTTTCCGTCGACACCCAGGCATTTCCGTCACCTCCCGGCCGTCACGTCGCCCTCACCAAGTGCGACTTCCCCCCCCCCCCCCGGCGCCGGCCTGCGTCGCCCCAGTCGACGTCGCCTCCAAGCCGTCGGCCAGATCTGTGGCATTATCTTCACAGTTGCTGCCCGTGCTCTTGGTAGTCTTGCTGCCTTGGCTGTTCTTGGAGTGTTGTGTTATTAGTTGCTGTCCAACTCTGAGATCTACGCTGGTTTCTTCACACGCGGTATACTCTTTCCACTATTAAATATTTGTATTCTACTGCCCTATTATCTATTATAAATCTGATTTGCCTGTCGTCCACAAAAATAACTGCGGTTGAGTGTTCCACATGCTGGAGTAGAGTACGAATCAATATTGAACCTATTACTTGCTAAAAACACTTAGGGATTTAATAATTGATTGTAGAGTGAATTATTAATTGGGATTGTTAACGTGATTCAGTTCTTAAAAATCCATCCAACTAATTAATTGTTTAAAAACTTTCCAACTTTGATCCGCACCTACGTGTTGGTAAAATTAATCCATTAAGAATCTTGGAAATTCTCTATTTTAGGGTTAGTTTTACATCAGAAACGTGTACACTAACGAAGCGGTGGTGGATGGACAGGGTGTGGGGGTGAGGATGGTGGAGTGGGTGCATGTGTTGGTGGGAAAGTAGGTGGGGTGGGTGCTGGCAGCTGTGGGGATGCAGGTGGTGTTTCAGTAGGAAAAACAATAGGTGTAAAGACTGCAAGTGATGTGAATGGAGCCAGAGAAGTTGGATCAAAAGGAATGTGGGAAGATGAGGTCGGAGAGCTAGCAACAACTGGAGAATCAAGAAATCTAGCATCCTTGGGGGAGTCAGGTAGTAAGGAGAGTCTTCCACAAAGGATACATGTCGAGAAATACGGACACGACCCACCGATGGATCAAAACAACGATAACCTTTGTGTTCGGGACTGAGACATAGGTGAATGTACTTAGCAGCTCGAGCGGAGAGCTTCGTGCACTCAGTAGATGGGAGAAGGACGTAACAGGTGCACCCAAAGGTACGGAGCATACTGTAGTCGGGAGGTGAGTGATAAAGAGCCTCATAAGGCGTTGTACCAGTTAGGGCAGACGAGGAAGTAATGTTAATGAGACTAATAGAGGTCATGACAGCTTCAGCCCAGAAAGAACGAGGAGCGGAAGAGAAGAGTAAAAGAGAGCGAGCCGTCTCAAGGATGTGACGATGTCTGCATTCAGCTACACCATTGTACTCATGTGTGTGAGGGCATAATTGCTGAAAAAGGGTGTCGTGAGCTACGCAGTTAAAATCGGTTTTTGGATCTAATTGGTCTAGGAGCGATTAGTGATTAATCGGTCAATCGGAAAATAATCGGGGATTAAATCGAAAAAATTGTTATATATATATATATATATATATATATATACACACACACACACACACACTAGATTTTCCCGTGACCACGTGCCGTCTTCAGAACGATATAACATATAAAAAGCCTTGTAAACAGTAAATTAACAATTATGTAGCTGAAGTTTGATAGTGTGACAATAATTAGTTGTAAATAAAAGTCTCTGTTTCAATTAGTATATGGTGAAAAATAATTATAAATTGGGGTATAAAAGTCCATGTTTCCATATTATATATATATATATATATATATATATATATATATATATATAGAGAGAGAGAGAGAGAGAGAGAGAGAGAGAGAGATGAGAGAGAGAGATAATAAAATAAATAAATGAGTTGTTTTTTTTTGTGGGGGGATTTGAATTTGAGTTTTTGGGGGAAAACTTTTGTAGGAAAAATGTGTTTTGTGAGGTTAGATCTGGGCCTTTAATTTTAGGAGAGTTAAAGGAGAGCCACTTGATAGCTTTCTTTGTGTTTTATTATATAGATATATATATATATGAGAAATGCTCCATTGAAAACGGGTTTGTTTTCACGGGTTGGAAAACAGCGATCAGAGCCATTGGATCGCTCATGATCGTGATCAGCGGCTCAGATCGCTGCCGCCCATCACCCAATATCACTTAAGTGGCGGGGGTTAATTTAGGAATTTCGTCCCAAATAACTCTTCGCCTGATTCGCTCTGAAAAATTTATATAACCTAGGTCGTTGTTCCCAACTACGGCCTAAGCTATAAAATTTCGTTGTTTCAAATAAGCTAAGCTATAAAATTTTATAGACTAGGCCGTTGTTGGGAACAACGGCCTAGGTTATAAAAAATTGAATGAAGGCCGTTGTTGCAAACAACAGCCTATGATTCAATTTTTTATAACCTACAACGGCCTAGGTTATATCAATTTTTCAGAGCGAATCAGGCGAAGAGTTATTTGGGACGAAATTCTCAAATTAACGATATTGGGTGATGGGCGGCAGCGATCTGAGCCGCTGATCACGATCAAGAGCGATCGAATGGCTCAGATCGCTGTTTTCAAAAACAAACCCGTTTTCAATGGAGCATACTCTTTCTATATATATATATATATATATATATTAAAAAAAGATATATCCTCATTATGTAGCAACCCTAAATCCTAACATAAAACTATTATGAAATTATCAAATAGAAAAATATAGTTATAGAGAAAAAGAAGAGAGTACTTGGTTTGAGCTGAGTTTAGATTCTGGATGTGGATCGGGTCAGGTTTGCTGGTCGGTTCCATCAAACAAAAACAATCGGGGAGGAGCAGTGCGAGCAACAAAAGGAGGTGGAGCAGATGTGGGTCAAGTATGTGATGACGCAGGAGCGACGACGGGTCAGATTTGAGTTTGCTCAAGGAAGAAGAAGAGAACCAGTTTGGGTTTGGGTTTGAAGAGAATTAGTTTGGGTTTGGGTTTGGGTTTAGGTTTGCATGAGGAAGAAGAGAGCGGCGACATGTCGGGTTTGGATTTGCGCGAGGACCAGAAAGAGGTTTGAATTTTGGATTTGGATTTGAGTTTGGGCTGGATTAAGCCCAAATAATGCAAATAAGCATGAAAATTAGAGGTGATTTAATCGGTTAATCAGTCACTTAAAATCAGCCGATTAACTACTAATCGGCCGATTATACCTGATTAAATCGCTAACTATTGAAATATTATAAATCGCTAAAAAAATAATCACTTAGCCTCCGATTAGCGATTAATCGGGGATTAATCGGACGTAATCGGGAATTTTAATTGCTTAGGCCGTGAGACTGAAGGATCGATCTCATAGTGGAGGAAGTGTACTCACGAGCACCGTCTGGTCAGAAATTCTTAATGCGCACACCGAACTGAGTGTGAATCATAATCGTAAAGAACTTGTAAATATCAGGTATCTCAGGTCGCTGACGCATAAGAAAAATCCATGTATGTCTAGTGAAGTTATCGATGAAGGTAACATAATAGAGATAGTCTTTCCATGAAGATACAGAAGAGGGTCCCCATATGTCAAAATGAACAAGTTGAAAATGATGTATGGTTTGAGAAGTGCTTTTGTGACTAAAGGATAGTGCGATATGTTTGGCCAAATGACAACCCTGACAATCAAATAAATGTTTGAAAGTAAGAGAACCAAGGGCACCACTACGAGCTAAAGTCTGGAGATGAGACGCACTAATATGACATAAACGTCTATGTCACAGATCAGCATCAGATGAAACAATACCGACAAAACTAGAAGAAGAGTGATATGCACGAAGAAAATCTAGATGATATAGACGACCCTGACAACTAGCATGCCCAAACTCCTCACCAGTACATGAATCAGTAATAGAACAACCGAAAGAGTCAAAAGTAACGACAAGACCACTATCACATAACGCACTAATCTATACTATTATTAAGCAAAGCCCCATTTTAGCGGCTTTTTACAATCATGTCCCTATATACATAAAAGACTAAAAAAAATCTGTATGGTTAATTCTGTAATTTTCACTTCACATTTAAAGTCTCCATAAAATTATATTCCCTCAAAAATCGAAAACGTCTCTTCCTCTCCCTCCATCAAATCCGTGCATTGCACGTGCATATCCGCAGTCCATATTGCACGTGCTAACCCATAAAACGTGCATTGCACGTACAGATTACTAGTAGAAATAAGGTTAATGGATAAATGAGGAGCATAAAGAACATATGGTAATGTGAAAGTAGGAGAGTTTAATTGCCCCTGAGTGTGTAACAAGAAGTAGTGAGTCATCAGTTGTGTGTAAAGATGGAAAGTGAGAGGAAAGTGTAGTGCAGGTTGTGAACAATATCTGATTACTAGTGAGATGATGTCATGTACCAGAATCTAAAATTCAGAATAAATTCATATCGAAAATGGCAGAAAATGCAAGAGCAGAAGAGCCAGCATTGATAGACTGACTCATGAGCTGTAGTTCCAGCTGAGTGAGGCGTTGCTAAAGATTAGCCCAATCAGCAGGAGACGGCAAAGCTGAAGTAACGGGCATGGTCGAGAATGTAAGGAAAGAAACACTACGAGGAGGAATAAGACTAGTGTTGCTGTGACTGAGAGCACAATGAGGAAGATGCTGCTTGTGTCTGCATCAGGGTAGGGGGCAGAACGGTGCTACCGGTATCGAAAGTAAAGGTGGGGTAGGGTTAGGAATGATGCTGGGAGAAGGTAGGAGACTGAAGGCAGACTGAAGATGGCGCTGCTGCTGTTTGAATCTGGAGGAGGAACGAGAGGCGGTTGCAGCGGAAAAGTCGGTGGAGGCGGAAATATGTGGGAGAGACTGAGATTCCATAAAGTAGTACCTATAAAAAAAAATATTTTTTTTTTTTGAAAACAGAAAAATAAAAACAGGTTTGAGGGTTGTGGATAGGGAAGGAGGGTTTGGGTCTACGGGTCGGGTATGAAGATGTGGGTTGGGATTAAGGCAGGGAGAAAAAATTAGGATTAGGGTTTTGAGATAGGAGACGGGAGAGTTGTGGCTAGGGTTTGGGATGAGGAGGTTGGAAGAAGGCAGATGAGCGGGATGGGGAAGAGGAGTCATCGAGGAGTTCGCCGGGGTTTTGGGTGGTCGGGGATTGGAGGTCGACGAGAATGGAGATTGGAGAGGTTGACGGGAGTGGAGATTGGAGAGGTCGACAGGAATGATGAAGTTGGAGAGGTTGACGAAGATCAGAGTTGAGGTCGACGAAGATCGGAATGGTGAAGTTGCTGACCTTCTTGATGTTGATGACGATGCTGATGCTTTGCTCTTTTTTTTTCTTTTTCTTTTTTGTGGATGGAGAAATTTAAGAGAATAAAATTTGTATAATTGGCTCTGACACCATATTATTAAGATAAATCAGAGAGATAAAAACAATACTAATTATTGAATTGAGAAATAACTAAGTACAATATTTCCTATATATAGGAGTGAACCAAATACAAAAGTAGCCAAATACCCAATGTGGGACTATAATATCTAACAATTTATTTAATCTCATGTGAAGGATGACTAAACACAAAACAGGAATTTTACACATAAAAGTAGTAAACTTGAAGGTATTTTTCTGATAAATTAGTGGTGCATGATTCATTCTGTACAGATTCAGATTGAATGTAATAGAAAATACTCACAGAATCACCCTCAAAGTAACAATAATCCAACTTCCCCTCCCTCGCTGGCTGAATCTCAAACGTCAGAGCCTGAGAAGCCTCCTTCTTATTCGCATAAATCGGAATCCCGTAGCTATCAACCCCAATCCTCCTCTCCCCATACCCTTCCGAATACCCGAAAAGATAATCCCCAGCCCGTCTCCACCGACCCCAGTAACCCACATCCTCCACGTCAGCAGGGTTCAAGAATGACGGCCAGAACCCGAACAGATCGAAGCTCGGAGAGTAGTCCACCGGCAGGTAACCAGAACCGTTGGCATCAACAACAGGGAGGAGGTTACTGGATTCAACTGGAGTGTGAGTGGAATCACCGGAATCAAGAGGAGGGGGATGATGAGTGGAATCACCGGAATCAAGCGGAGGGGGATGATGGTTATTAGAATAATGGATGGGGTAGCAGGTGGAGGGGGAGGGGGGGAGGGGCTGGCCGTAGGTGAGGGCGATGTCGTAACCGCCTTGGTAGGGGTGGGGATTGTATTCGGGGAAGTCGTCATCTTCTTCGTCATGGAAGGGAGCCATTGAGCGAGAGTGAGGATGAGAGGATTAGGTGGTAATGACATGTCATGTGGGGTTTTTTTTCTTTTTTTTTTTTTTTTGTAGGGTTCTGTGTCGGTGACTTTTCGGTAGTCTAGATGCTTGAGAGAGTGAAGGTTTTTGCTTTTGCCGGGAGAAGGGGGTTGATCTGGGGAGTGGGTAAATAGTGACAAAAATGAAAAGATTGTATACGTTCAATTCCATGGTTGGTTCAATTATATAATATCGTATGAACAGAGAACTAAGTTAAGTCAGCATCGCTACAGTTATCTGATTTTTTAGTCCCCCAAACTAAGCCACTTTTTCAAACAAATTTTTCTGTGCGTCACCTATCAACCTATCCCCAGCTTGATCTTGTTGTTGCCACTATCGCATAAGTTAGGGTTGGCAACCAGGCCGGTCTTACCTGCGGCTTGCCTGAACCTGTCTGAACTGGACCGCCATTAAGCGTTCTAGGCTCGGGCTGGCCTACCAAAAATTAGAGAGGCGGGCCGGGTCACCAAATCCCCAAATTGGCCTGAACCAGACCGAACCGCAACGGTCCTATCCGGTTCAACCCAGCATGCTCAACAATCAACCTACCCGGGCCGGTCGTTGGTTTGATGTTTTTTTCTTATTAACCTATTTATCCCCTTAACAGCTATAAAACGACTAGCTTTTTACGGTAAAATAGGAAATCCGAAAAATATAAAATTCTGTAAATTGCCACCCATTCAATACAATTTTCTTCGCACCAAAACTTACAATACTCTCTCAATTCATTCCAAACAATTTTCTCAAGTTTCCAAAAACATGGAACATACGATATGACTAACTACCATTTCTACATAGTTTTCAACAACAACAAAAAACATGGAGCTCCTACCTAACCCCCCTTCTTCTTCCTCTCTTCGGCTCATCTTCGGCGTCCTCTGTCAACATCTTCGTTACTGAACTCCTTCTCAACCCATATCTCACCAAATCACTCCCCTCAACTTTCGATTCCTTCTTCTAACCCCACCGCTTCTTAGCAAAGACCTATCTGCTTCTTATCGACCATGCTATTGCTACTAGCACTCAGTGGGTGCGGGCCCAATGAGAGGGTCCGCCACCCACCAACACCAGCACCAGCAGCAGCACCACTGTCGGAGTCGACCCCCACTCTCTCACCACCCCAGCAACAGCCACTACCACCCACACTTCCCACGCTCGGCTCCACAATGCAGACCTCCCCCTCTTCCCCCGTGGCAGTGACCATCCCAGCAGCCCCACCGCTGGCCCCTTCACATTTGATCCCACACCCCGATGAGGGAGGGGGTCGACAGCTCAGACATGTTCGCTCCCCGACGCGTGCACACCATCGTGCACATCAACGTCGCTGAGGGGAGGAACTACGATCATCATCGCTTCGGAGAGGGCTCTGCCAGAGGCTATGAGCATCAACGCCGACATGAGGAGTTTTACGGGGGAAGGGCCCAACGATGGAGTCCTCCTACCGGCCATTATAGGCGTAAGAAAACCCCACCCCCAGAGCACCGTCACTACCAATCCAGGGGACACTCTCTGAGAGAGTATGAAAATGTTGCACGCAGGCAACACCACCCTCCTACCAACACCAACACCAAACCAAGTTATCAACCACATCATCAACCTCAACAGTCCACTCTACAATGCCTACATAAACCCTCTGATGAACTCCCCAGGGGTTCTGACCCTCCCCATCACCACAGCAACCACAGGGAACTCCACGAAATTCTATAAACTGCCCCGACCACCCCCCCCCCCCCCAAATCCCACCACCTATCATCTCGCCACTCCAACACCACTGGAGCACCATACACCTAAATCCCACGTCGAGCGAGCCCATGAAGGGGCTGCGCTAGACGGGACTACGGTAGAAGGGAACTCCGGCGGTGAGGAAAGGGAGGGGCAGTGGGTTCAGGTTAGGGGGAAGAAAAACAAGAGTCAGACTAGTTCCACTAATCTTCAAGCCGATCAGCTCCAACACAATAAGAAGCAGAGGAAGGACAAGCGTAAGCCGGCCCCGTGTTTCAACTGTGGGGATCTAGGCCACTACAGGAGTGAATGCACCAAAGAAGTATGTTGCCTCAAATGCATGAAGTGGGGGCATCTCTCCTATGTATGCACCAATGTGGTGGAGACTCACAGTGACGAAGAACGTCCAGTGAGCTGGGGGAGGTCCCCTGACAACCCTACAGTGATTCGATTGGCAAAGAGCCTGGAAACTATCAAAAGTGAAGAACGGTGGCTACGGCAGTGGTGTGCTATTGCCAAAGTTAGTGCAGGGAGGCCTTCGAAGATACATGTAATGCAAGCTCTTACTAAAAAATGGCCTATGAGAGCCCACAGAGATTGGGTCGCAAAGAAGTTGTGCCATTTGCAATTCCTAGTCTCATTCCCTTCGCCAAAGAAGGTCACAGAAGTTGTTAGTTTGGGAACTGTCAACTTTGGACATTTCCAACTCGAATTCAGCACTTGGATGCCGACGTTTGGAGCAGAGCTCCCACAGGAAGAAAAATACTGGATTTGAATTCACAACATCCCCCTACACTTCTGGAAGAAAGAAGCTCTTCAAGAGATAGTAGCGGAATTCGGGACTGTGGTAGAGATAGATGAGAAGACGGTGCGACGGTCAAAGATAGTCTCGGCGAGAATGCTCATCAGAAGCACAGATATCTCTTTGATGCCGCGCTTCGCCAAAGTGTTTTCCTTCGAAGAATCTTAGCTAATCAGATTCATGCTAGACAAGAGAGAAGAAGCACAAAAGGAACAGGCGGCCATCACCTCCCCCTCGCCTACATCAGCCCTTAGAGACAACAGATCCTACCGGTAAGTGGTCTCGCCAACAAAGGATCTGACTATAGATGGTTCCCACGAAGTGGAAAGTGCTCACCGGGAGCTCATTAAGGTGGCAATGGGGCAGGAGCAGCGCCAAGGTACACCGACAGAAGGGTTTGGGCTGAATAAAGACTCTCCATACAAAGCTGGTTGAGACAGGGATCTCTCCGTCAGATCCAACGGTCAAAAGTTCTCAAGAACTTCCAACTCATCAGATCGAACGATGGATCTGCCCAACCTCCCTATTTTGGAAAGGTACGCTGCTCAAGAGAAAAAATTGGAAGGGACAGAGACCAACCACACAAAAGGGGTCAAAAGATTTGCCCAAAATGGTGGTCAAGCTCTGCATGCAAGAGAGGAGGAGCACGTTGTGGCTCAGAGGGGAGGGACAGGGCATGTAGACCCTAAAAATGGCAAAACTCCACTCTGCAACAACATGCAGGCTTCGAGACTGGGGTTGGTAAAGGAAACCACCAGTCTGGGGAAGAAGACAAGCGAAAGAACACTTTCGACCAGAAAGTGGGTAACCAAGCACTGGTTTTCACCAGAAAAGGAAAAAGGAGCTTCTTTGGAGCAAGGGCGACAAGAGGCAGAGGCCATTCTGGGGAAAGCGACGAGCGAAGATCTGCTCAACCACAGAGAAAAGAACACTAAGGAGAACGAGATTGACGCTGAGGGAGTGTGTAGCAAAGCAACGCTTTTGAGGAAAGGCAAAAATAGTAAAGAAGACAACCGAGAAGAAGAAGGAAATGCCTTGGTGCGGAAGGAAGAAGGAAATTTCATCCCTTCGTTTATCACGCCGCATGCTTTGATACCCTATGCCTTCTGACTCCACCGCTCCCCCCTCCAACCATTCGTCGCCAGCTGGCATTAGGGGTGAGATTACCGCCCAAAGAACTCAAGCGGTGAACGCAAATTTCGAGAGCAACGGTACAATGGAACGCGGAGGAGCATTACTTTGTTCCTCAGATGGGCTTACAAATTGTGGGCAGGATTGTGCGCAATTTATAAGCGTTAATGGGCCCAAAGAGGAGTCCAAAATGCATTTTATTGTCTATGGGACTAGTAAATCTAGAATGTCGAACAATCAGACACAATGTCAGATGGGTAACGGACCCATCGAGGGGACCGCAACAGAAAGCACCACTATTACTATTGAATCGCCAATCTGTGGGCTCAATGAGGAGTTCGCAATGAGAGAGCCTACTCTACAACGGGAAGTTCAGCATATAGATAGTGATGAGGACCTGGAAGGGCAGCTAAATCTAGAAGAAGAATTCTCATTCACAGGTGAGGAGTCAGAGGATCTAGAGTTCATCGCTAACACACAGAGGGAGATCTCGCCAGAGATGGTCTTGTCCACACTTCCAGAATCAGCACCTGGAGATAGTATTGGCACATCGCGCAGGACAGTTGGGTTCATAGTTCAACGATCGCCCAAGAGGGCTCATGTGGAGTCCTTGGATGACTATCTCGAAGTAGCAGCGGCAGGCAAAGCTGCAAAATTCGACAACGGAGGTACGAGAAGTTTTTTAGCTACTATATTAAATTTCATGTCGGACTCTGAAGTTTTTTTCCTAGCTAAAACATGTGGGTTAGAGGTGTGTGACACAGAACGTAATGCTTTACTACTCAATAAAATTAGGGGTTGGAAAACTGAAAGGGTTAAGACTTGTTATGAGAATGCTCTAGGAGATAGCGCTGGGTCGACAGACATCCCCAAGGATGAAGCCGGCCCCACACCCACACCAACGATCACCCCTGACACAGTCCCCCAATGAATACACTATTCTGGAATGTCAGGGGGCTGGGGGATAGGGGAAGAGAGCTATGGTTAGGGACGTCATTAGCAATTCCAAGGCAGAAGTTGTAAGGCTGCAGGAGACCAAACTCCAGCACGGGCTCAAACTCAAAAGAATCGGGGGTAACAGAATCAAGGAATGGGTGTTACGCCCGTCAGCAGGAGCCTCAGGAGGGATTGCTATTGGGTTCAACTCGGATATTCACTTGCACCGAGGTATATAGTGGAACGTTCTCCCTAACTATCCGACTGAAATGACGGTCTGATGATTGGGTGCAGACGGTGACTGTCGTTTATGGGCCGAATGTGGTTATAGATCGAGATGCTTTTTGGCAAGAGCTTGTCAATATCCGACATCATTGGTCGGGAGCTTGGATTGTTGGGGGGGATTTCAACATCACCAGATTTGCTTTCGAGCACAAGGAAAGGGGCTCCAGCGACAAACACAGAGAAGAGTTCAACTGGGTGATAACGGAACTAGAGCTGATCGATATCCTAATTAATGACAGACTATTCATATGGTCTAATATACAAGTGGCTCCGGTTATGGCCAAGTTGGACAGGATACAAGTATCGATGGAGTGGGAAGCTAAATTTCCATTAGCTACAGCTAGATCGATTCCTAGACCCACGTCAGATCATACCTCGATCCTACTCGATGTGGGGGTACGCGGAGCTCAGAGGCCACGGAAAGTTCAGATTTGAGAAGGCTTGGCTGGAAATTCAGGGGTTTCACCACATGGTGATGGAAAATTGGGCGCTCCCAACTGCTGGTAGGGACGCTGCATCCTAATGGTGTGAAAAAATTAGCAGATTGAGAAAGCGGCTGCGCAGATGGAATCGGTCTAGATTCTCGACCATCTGGCGTACAAAAGATTCCTTTCTGGAAGGAATTGATGAGCTAGAAAGGATAGAAGAGACGAGAGTCTTGTCACAAGAAGAAAGAAACAGGCTATTAGAGCTTCGAGAAAATATTGCCAATCTGTATAAGTTGGAAGAGATCAAATGGCAACAAAGGTCAAGGATTTCGTGGCTCAAAGAGGGAGACGCGAATACGGCCTACTTCCATCGAGTGGTAAGCGCAAGACGTAGATCTAATCTCGTCCTATCAATATAGACGGATACAGGAATATCGCAAGACGAAAATGTGATTTTCACAACCTTTCAAAATTACTACAAGGGCCTCTTTGGAAGGAAGAATCATTTCAGGATCCCATTGAGGGAGGATTACTAGCAAGCATACCAGAACGATCCAGCTCAAAATTTTTCCACTTTGGAAGCACCTTTTTCGGAAATGGAAGTGAAAAAGGCTATCAACCAAATGGGAGCAGACAAGTCACCTGGGCCAGACGGCTTTTCAATGATATTCTTCCAAGTGTTCTGGGCAGAAATTAAAGGAGATATTATGGCACTGATGAAGGAATTTTTCCACAACAATCTCAGATTGGGCATGTTCAATTTTGCGGAAGTTGTCCTAATACCCAAACGGGAGGAGTCTAAGCGCGTGGGGGATTTTAGACCGATTAGCCTCATAAATTGCTCGGTGAAGATCATCACAAAGGTCCTGGCCATCCGCCTGGAAGTATAATGGATAGTATAATCAGCAAAACCCAGACGGGCTTCATCATAGGCAGATGTATCCTAGATTGTGTGGCCACTGCTGAACAAGTTATCCACCACTGCCATACGAGCAATTCTAAGAACTTCCTCCTAAAACTGGATTTTGAGAAGGCATACGACTCTGTCAACTGGGAGTGTTTGCTGGAAGCTCTCAGAGGGAGAGGATTCGGGGAAAAATGGGTAAGATGGATCAAACAGTGTTTACATACTAGTAAAACGGCAATATCAATGAATGGGAGGCCAGGACCATCATTTCCTTGTAAGAAGGGACTCCGGCAAGGGGATCCGTTATCCCCACTTCTATTCACTATTGTTGCAGATGTGCTAAGGGGAATGCTAGAAAATTATCAGAGAATAAGTTGGATAACACCCGTGGCCAGCAGCAACTCTAATCAAGGGTGCATGATTCTCCAGTATGCTGATGACACCCTACTCTTTGGGAATGGGATCAGATCAGAAACAGTCTGCTTTAAAGGGGCCCTTTATTGTTTTGAAACCTGGTCAGGTCTCAGGATAAATTTCCACAAGGCATTACACTCTCCGATGAAGAAGCACGGGAATATGCCACCATACTAAACTGTATGAGGAATGAGTTTCCGATCAAATACTTAGGGCTCCCACTCAGACCAGGGAAGCTCACTAAGTCGGACTGGCTGCCTATAATAGACAAGGTGGAGGACAGACTATCTGGCTGGAAAGGAAAATCGCTCTCACTAGGAGGAAAAGTGGTACTCATTAACTCAGTATTGTCTAATCTGCCCATTTACTACATGTCATTTTTTGAGCTTCCTAAGTGGGTTATTCAAAGGATTGACCGAATCCGAAAATGATTTCTTTGAAAAGGAGCAGATTCGAATAGGGGAGGTTACCACCTGATCAAATGGAGTATTGCTTGCATGAAAAAGAAGCATGGAGGGTTAGGCATCATCGACCTTAGAGATATGAACCTTGCCCTTTTGGGGAAATGGTGGTGGAAGGTTTTTCACCATAGCGGGGAAGGATGGCTGGATTTCATTCAACCATACCTTCGGGAAAAAGGTACGAGAAGTCTAGGCTTCCGAGTAGGGTCTAGAGTTTCGCGATTCTGGAAAGGAATTACCAAAGCAAGCGGACCGTTCAACTCAGCAGTTACGTCAACTATCGGTAATGGACGGTCCACCAGATTTGGTGAGACAAATGGTGTGGTGCTCATACACTGAAGGAAACTTTCTCAGAGCTATATGACAAAACGAATCGACTCAATATATCTGTGGCTGAGGCTCGGAAGAGGGGAAATTGGAGGCCGACGTTCCGAGGAACTCTTACCCCAGGATTACATCAGCAACTGCTCGAATTGCAAACACATATCACATGGACCGGGATGAGGTGCGCCCAAGGCCCAGACCAGATGCGATGGGGACTCGAACCCAAGGGAGTTTTTATGGTCAGATCCCTGTACCATCGAATTCACTTTCGGGGATGCAGACCTAGTTAGGCACAGGTATTATGGAAGGCGAAAACACCACTTAAAGTCAGAGTCTTCCTCTGGCTAGTGCTCAATAATGCAATCCTCACCAGAGAGAACCTGGCCAAAAGACAGCCCCAGATTGCGACCGACTGTGGATTCTGCAACATGCATAGGGAGAATTTGAATCATCTTTTTATCCATTGCTCAAGGAGTAAAGCGACTATAGTAGAGGTATTACGAGTCCTAGGAACAAGTGACTACCCCAACGAATATGAGGATTTGTGGATTGGCCCCAAATTCTCCTCGGTTCGCCATGAAATGAAGGATGCGTGGTACATTACCATTGCGGCAACTACATGGGTGTTATGGCTAGACAGAAACAATTTTTATTTTCGTGCTTCATGTAATAGTATTTCTGGTAACCTTACTCATACCATGCATCTTATTTCCTTTTGGGCTACAGCTGCTGCCACAGGAGCGAGAGGGAAGATTGCCAGAGTCTTCCAGGTGGAGGAATTTGATGACGAGAAGGTAGAGTTTGGGCTGACTCTGGACTGAGAGGGAGGCGCCATCCATACTCATCAGAGTATCACCAGCTGCAGTATCTGCTAATTTGTATTTTGCCTACTGTACTTTTGTACTTTTGTGGGTTTGATGTACGAAGAATTAGACCCACCCCTAGGGTTTTGTTGGGGGTTATGTTTTATTTCCCGTACTGTACTTTATTTCCTCCACTGTTCTTTTGTATCGCTCTCGGTACACCGGGGTGTTTTATTAATTTTTCATTAATGAAACAAAGTGGCGTTATTCCACCTTTTACCTCAAAAAAAAAAAAACAATTCATTCCAAATCAAGTCGCAACTCTCTCAAGTCTCCAATCTCAAGTCTCAATATAGTGATCTTCTCTTGCAATTTATGGAAGATGGAAGTGATCAAGTGAACAAACATTCAAGAAACTTTCTCAATTTTCACGTCTCAACTTTCTCATGTCTCAAATCTCTATCTAGTTATCTACTCTTGTAATTTTTGAAGTGTGGTATCATTTTTGTAGTTCAATTAATATTTATTAGTTGTTAATTTGTAGCTTGTTAATTTTTTATATACTTTTTTCTCATATCAATTATTCAATTTTATAATTTTCATACACTAATGGCATAATCACGATCATGTAGCGACCGTAGTCAAAGTGGACAAAAACCCACCAATACATCTCGCATTCCTTATGATCTACAATTTGAGATCGACATTATTAGAGATTTTGATAGTATTCCCGAGTTTTCACACACACGCAATGATAAAATTCTAGTTGAAGAAACCCAAGCACAAAACACCAAGTAACTTCAACCCTCTTCTTCCTGAAAACATAGATAAGTAACTTCCGAAGTCCACCAATATTATACATTTATTCCATCTTAGTCTAATCCAAAAGAGGAACAAAAGGTATGTAACAAGTGTCAAACCGCTCACAAATGAAAAGTGGGTGCTGGAACAGGTACACTTAAGCGCAGTGATGGAGCCATGAAGGGGGGGGGGGGGGATGACCCCTGACTTTGCGAAAAACTCTCCCTACATTTTAAATTTTTTACCCTTTTAGTCCCCCCTCAATATTTCTACAAAACCCCCTATTATATTCAAAATAACATCCACCTCCCTCCAAATCTACAATTTATTACTTGGTCACACTCCCACCTTTAATTTATCGATGATTAATGCAAAATGATATCTAAGATTTGTTTTTTTTTTTTACCAATAGAACAATTTATGAATTTTTTGTCAGCTATGCCCCCCCTGCGAAAAGTTTCTGGCTTCGTCCCTGCTTAAGCGGCACTTGGAACGATCACACCCGAACATATTACAAGACCATATAACCCAACAAAAGACTAACCCTAAAACCAATCATGTAGATAGCTATAACTACAATCATGATCTTGTTCGTAGGGAAACAACTCGACTCATTATTAAGGATGAGTTACCATTTTCCTATTTCGTCAGCAGGAACCTAGAGACCTTTAATCAAACCGCTCTAAACCCCCATTACAAATAATTCCTACAAACACCGTAAAGTTTGAATTTTATAAAATCTATAACGAGCTTAACGATTTTTTAATTGCTACTTTTTATGCTTTAACTTGTAAGGTGTCATTAACCGGCGATGGTTGGAAAGGTTGTAACGATGTTCCAATAATGTGTGTAACTTGTCATTGGACCGATAGTAATTGGATCCTTCAAAAAAAAGATCATATTATTTGGATATTTGATACATCCTCATAATGGTGTGGCTATCTATCACGCCGAGCTTCCCACAAATATGGAAGTATGGGAACGCGACTAAGGACCATCGAATTATATACATCATTCATAAGTTGTACATTTATGATTCAATAATATAATCATGATCACAACCATGCATGGAATAAAATAATTACACAAACAGGGAATGAAATTTTGTAATCCACAAAATAACCAACATCTGGAAACGTAAACTTCGGGTCAAAATTCTCGGATACACAATCCACAAAATAATAACAACATCGACTGAGGAAAATCATAAAACACTAATACATGCCAAATCCGACTCCATCCTTTAGAAGGTTTGATCGCCATATTCTTATAGTGGTTTCTCTTCGGTACCTACAAACTATAGTAACAAGATAACAAGGTGTAACATGGATAGAACAAGAAATGACAAGTAATTATCTGGAAACGATTCAACACGAGTAACAGCAGTGCGATAGTACAACCATGACTATAGGGATAATCAATACATATGCAGTGAGTCAATGAACAATGGTTGATAATCAATGATTCGATGGTCTATAAACAATAGTCGATAATCAATAATGCAAGTGTCGATGCTCAGTGTCAACTTTTGGTCTATCAGTCTTTTATTAACCTATCTAATGCACGCAATCCTGTGTCGCATACCACGGGTTCGGCTGTATAACAACAAGTGAATGTTTGGACAAGATAACAAGGTGTAACATGGATAGAACAAGAAATGACTAGTAATTATCTGGAAACGATTCAACACGAGTAACAGCGGTGCGATAGTACAACCATGACTATAGGGATAATCAATACATATGCAGCGAGTCAATGAACAATTGTTGATAATCAATGATTCTATGGTCTATAGACAATAGTCGATAATCAATAATGCAAGTGTCGATGCTCAGTGTCAACTTTTGGTCTATCAGTCTTTTATTAACCTATCCAATGCACGCAATCCTGTGTCGCATACCACGGGTTTGGGTGTATAACAATCAAGTGAATGTTTGGACATAAGTAGTGAAATCTATCGGATCATGTACTTGGGTTTTCCAATAACAATAAACGATGACCAATACACGATACACGATAATCGGGTTACTATGGTTAATAATCTACAATCAATCGATGAACAATAAACAATGAACCATGGCCGATAACAATGACCGATATGGGAAACACTAGCCCCTTTCCGAGTACAGTCTTTTATGTTGTCCACTACTAAGTCGTACCATTTATTACCTCAACTTGTTATTCTTTTACTATGATCAATCATGAATATGCAGTCAAGGTAATTAGTGGGAACGGTGGTATCAAGACAATTATTTCACTTATTATGATATTGGATTCTAGAGCTGGCCCCCACGGATTCTAGAGTGTTGGTATATGCCCTAGAGGCCAGTTATGTATTGACATTACTAGTTTAAATTGTATCATGATATTAATTCATATACGAGGTATTTTATTTATTGTGTTATTTATTGAGATTAAATAAACATAATAAAGTCCTTAGAATAGTATGTTCAATACCATGGGATATCGAGTGCATGGCTTGATAGTGAGATCTTATTGGTTGTAATCAGAACACTAATATTAAATGTCCCTAGTCTAGTATTATTGTGAATTAGGACAACAAAATACATAGAGACTAGTATGTGTGTCGACTGATGACCATATCTCACGGGTCAAGGATATGAGATATCAAGTTTTCACATGAGTACATATTAGAGTAATAATGTATTTGACTAGGCCCACCATAAGAACGCTGCATGGATCGTTATGTGTCATAAGCAGTTCTCACAGTGACCATGGTGTATGTAGTCCTTTGACTTGAAGTCACTACGGTTCCCTACATGAGAAGTTATATGTTTTAATATCATTCAAACGTTGCATGTAATAAGGTGATTATAAAGTCGACTATTGGATATACTACAAATCATGCGGAGGGATGTGAGTAGCTTAGATAGGATTTGTCCCTCTTACATAACAGGAGCGATATCTATGGGTTCTTTGATTGAGACTACAAAATGCATGGTCATACTCAAATGAGTCAATATAAGATATTGAGCTCATTTGTTTTAGTAAGTCTATTCGAATATCAAAAAACCAAAGATTGAACTATACAAGGGTGACACGCTTTATGCCTTATGGTCAATTAAGATATCTGGACAAATGGACTATACTGCATGGTAACATTGGTCATGAATAGGTTATGTCTAATCATTGACATTCTTGTTACTTGAGTAGCAGTGATGTATTGCTAGATACTGCTCAATATTTGTAATACTAAAATGTGATTTTAGTATTACTATCAACGTAACGAGAACCTACAGGGTCACATACTTAAAATCGATCGAAATTGGAATTCAAATTCATAAGATGAATTTAATTGGGAATCCAAGTAAGACTTGGACTCCTGACATTGGTTGGATATTTAATTAGATTAAATGGGCTGGCTAAAGTTCAATGGCCCACACACGAATCTGAACCAGGTCAGATTGTGAGTCTAACAGCCTCATTACTCTCTTAGGATTGATTTTCTGTAGCTATATATATGATACGTATATGTGAAAAAGTGTTACATGAGAAAACTTTAGCCGTCACAAAAATTGTGTGAGAGAGAGATCGTGAGGAACATCCCCTTCCCGCAGCTTGCACTGCGGCATGAGGGAAAGCTTGATTTGAACCATTCGTGTGGATACCGTAGAGGCACAGTGATATTGCAGTGCTGTGATCGACATTAATTGGAGACAGAAGATCCATCTTCAAGGTATAACTCCTAAATACGATTTATGGTTTTCGCATGGATCCATGGCTAGGTTTTGATATTTCTTTATAATCTCCCAGCTATGTATTTGATCTGAGACTACCATCGAAACCTAATATAGAGGTGGTTCCCCACAGACTCTTGAGGTGGCCCCCATTGATTCTAGAGGTGGCCCCCGCAGGTTCTAGAAGTGGCTCCTATCGATTCTTACGACGTGACATTTAGTTCTACATGACACTTAGCTCTATGTGTCACTTAGTTCTACGTGTCGCTTAGTTCTGTCATCCCAAGCAATAACAATAACTATGCTAACAATGCATGTTATGACAGAAACGGGATGCTAAACAGTACAAGTATCAAGAATTGATGCAGTACATGATAAAGGGACAAGATGGTACTCAAGATGGTTTTGAACGATATATGGAAATGCATGATATGGAACTGTTCTATCAATCCACTATATTAGTAAAATTCATTAAGTATGAATAACAATATACATATAGTGCAAGAACACAAAATACAATTCTGGATAGCAATACATGACGGGACTAAAACTCACTTTTCCGCTGCTACAGGAAAATCGATTTTGTCAGGGGTTTTAGAAGGTAGACTCCCTTCTTATAGCGCCCCAAATCCCCATACCGGGAACTTGAGACCCTACTCTAGGAGTCGAACTTCAAAATAGCCATAATCACAGAAAGTACAGGAAAATTTAAAACTTTTATTCCATATAAATGTTACATTTACAAGTGTTACAATGTCCAAATAAAAATTACAATATTTACAACAATATAACAGTGCTTGCATATGTCCCTTGGATCCTTGGACCAACTCGAGCTCTGTAGTACCTGTAGATCGGCTCTGGATACCTACAAGGTGGGAAACGTCAGTACTTCGACTGACGCAAAGCTGATGATAACAGCGATCCTCTAAAATTCAATCACAACCAATAATTTATGCAAAATAGAAAGGTGATGTGCCAAAACAAGGGTTTAATGGATTCGAGTTCTAGTGCAGTAGTATGACATGACCTTATGACTAGATACAGCAAATTCACATGCCTGACTCTAATGCAAGCAAGACTTTGGAGCATGAATGCATCCCATACTACATACGCCCCCAAATCTAGCCGTCTTTCTCCACAATTTAGGTATTCGAACCCTCACCATGCATCCTACTCTTGTACTCAACTAGTTTCCAATAGATTGTCCGTCGCCTAAGGAGGTTGCAGTAGGTCGGTCTAGTTCTGCCACTGCAGTGCCTAAGTGGTAGCCGCCACTTGGTACCCACGTACGGACCTCCTTAGAAAGCTGCGTTGACTCCGATTGCCCGACCGATTGATTCCCCATGTCCACCTATGGACCGACGCATGCGTGTTCACCCCTGATCAGGTTATGAACTTATATATATACCAAAACACAAAACCTCCGCGCATAGGAACGTGAGCACCTTGGGAGGTCAAATCCTCCTGGCCTCTCGTACCTTACTTCGGCAGAACTTTGGGAATTAACAGATCGAGATACGAGCCGAGGACTCATCCATGAGTGCCAAAAACATATCCCTACGACTTGAAGGTACAACACCGACTATGGTTTACTAGGACTAATGCAATTTTCCAGCCCCTTAATATGCCATTCTAACCCTGACCTTACTCTATCACTTTGGGTAAAGATGAAATTTGCTTCCACACTCGCCTATCAACCTCTGGCCCTGGCGATGCCGGTACAGTTTGCCACTTCTCCGGCTTGGAGTTGTCCAGCATTACAGCCTACATTCGCCATTTTCCCGGCTGTGAATGTATGTTCACCCCTGACCCAGGGTTATGAACTTATCTCAATGGCACGCTCGGATGTCCTACGCTTCGGCGGAAGTTTATAATGCAGGGTTGACAGGTGCAGGGTATCCCTTACCCTAGTGACTAACTCAAGTCACACACCCATTATGGGAGTCAACAACACCAACAACTGATATCAACCATCCCTAGACAAGAGTCATCGACTCTGATAGTACACAAGGGAAATATCCTCACAATACTTAGTCAAAACCAAGACTAACCCCCTACGGGGTTTCTACCCAAATCTTAAAATGGTCATAACTCTCTCGATACAACTCTGATTGGAGTGTATGAGCCCAATCCGAAAAGGTAAGATCCTAGGCTACAACTTCCTAGTTGATCATGAATATAAATTCAATCATCTTGATCCTCAAAATAGCCTCTCAAGCCTCAGCCTGTGTACTTCCGGTACACGGGCTGCACCTTACCGATAGCACAAAATACTATTCGTTCATCAGAACGTCACAAACCCAAGTTCTATAGAAAGGTGTGGGTGTCCTCAACATCTATCTAGTTGGTCATGAGCCAGATTATACCCATAGCTCATCCTAACACACACATCTCTCACAATGCACCAAGTTACACACTAGGTCTTTCTAAATCAGAGCACTCAGATCCACTCTAGGTCTCTGTCCAGTATTACAAAAATCACAGTAAATCAACCCTTTATCACCTCAAATTGATCTTGTTGGAAAGATCTAGATGTCTACTACAAATCTCTAATGAATCAGGTTCTCAAATTGTGCTCTTAATGAGTCTCAAATGTCCAATCTCTATAGGGTATCCAAACTGGCTGAAACCAGCACAGTACATACTCATAAAATCATATTAAACTTCGTACTTATTCAAATGACACAGAATTTATAGTGATGAAACTAGAGATCATAATAAAAAAACATGCAAAAGGTATCATGTCAAAACTCCAAGTATACAGTGAGTTCTCTCTATTTCAATTTAGCACAGAAAGTCATCATGTTCTTCAGTTCAGCTTCAGCTACTGATTAAAGATCAATTTTTCTCAAGCCTATAAATTCATCCAAACATTCTCCTGACTTTTTTATAGAATTTAGATGCATGTAGGAATATAGGGTAAAAATTTCAGATCAAGAACATGCTCCAATAAATTAGGAAAATTTCAACAACATCAGTCATTCTGTTAACCAATTGCTGATTCTGCCTTACGACATAGTTCTACCATTCGATTTTATTAAAATATCAAATGACCTCAGAAAAATCCGAAATAAATCATCAACTATCTACACATGCATATGAACAATCCTTGAAATTTTCATGGCATAGTTCTTTGTAGTTTGTTCTCGGAAAAATCTACAAAATAGCATTCTGAACCAGTTTTCTAGTTTCAGTTCTGATTTCATCTTTCAACTTCTTAGATAATCATCCTAGCACATCCTATCATACATGCATGCAAGAAAACCAATTAAAAGACATAAAGGAAGGTTTAGAGTAACTCCCCACCCTTGGTTACTGTAGAGGAATTGATCTCCTTGAACTTTTTTCTTTGAAAATCCTTCCTTGAGACCTTCTCTATCACTCTCTCTTCTTCCTCTCTTTTTTTTCTCTTGGAGGAGTTCTTGAAATTTCCAGAGCAAGGAGGTGGGATGGAGTGGAGAAATGAAGGAGAAGAGAGGGGGATATGGGCCGGTTTTGAGCTAGGGGGGTAGGGTAGGCTAGTAGGGTGGTTTTGATCAAACCATGGCTTGTAGCCCATTATTTTGTGGTTGTTGTGTTGGCTGTCCTATTTAAGGTTAAATGTGTCCCTACGAGTGCGAGACGAGAGGTTTATCAAGCGCACACAATATATATCCACTGTAGTATCATACAGTGTTATATTTGCAAGGCGTCGTACCGAAAACTAGCATTTATACTAGTATCGGTCCTCCTCGTTCTCGTGCATTTTTTTAGAATGCAATCTTCCCATGAACCATCCCGTAACCCTAACCATACACCACGATAGCAAAATCAATCCATAATACTGCAATCAAGTGTACGCATATGGACAATATACATACATATATATATTTAGGTATCGTACAATACGGGGTGTTACACTTCTGAATTCAACTCCTATTCACACGACACATTCTAAGGTCAGTAACTATGTCTATCAGTCAATTCTTTATAGATATAATGTTCAGGCAATAATATAGGTTTAAATTTCTCATGGCTATAACTCCAAAAAAAGTCTATTAATAAATTTGGTTCTTGACGATGTCTATTAGTATACAGGATTTCATCATGTCAGAATTTCAACAATTGATTCCAATTTCAAATAGTTTTCGGGGACCATACGCCTTAAATAGAAATCTGAAAAACTAGACGGTGGAGACCCAAATTCCAAACACAGGTAATTCATAGCACAACCAGGATTATTACTACAATTTTGTACAGAAATATAAGGAATTTAAGACTTTTTCATTACAACAGAGTTTCCTATCATACGCAGCAGAAATTCACATATAAAGTACAACTTATATAATCAAAAATCTTCAATCTTGCAACATCCCTTGACACCAAATTCATGCCCAAGCCGCTCACTAATCTAAGTCCTACAAACTTGAGAACTGCAGGCACGTCAGTTGAATGCACAAAACACAAACTTAATGCACAAAACAAAAGCAATAATGACAAAGATGAATTCAAAAAACAGAAAGTGAATCTAATCTAAGTGTATAAGTATATGCCATGAAGTATCAAACTGCATAAAATAATGACATAAAATAAGTACTCAAGAAAGCAACAATTCACACAATGCACACTAATGCACACTTGTTTTGATTCCATGCATCCCATAATACATAGGTCCGAGGGCAAGTCCTTCGCATACTCCTCATTGTAGAATTTTATCCCTCGCCATGCAATCCTATAACAGTGACAAAATACAAGGTTTAGACGTCCCACGTGTATTGGTTCCAGTCCCGAAATTCACTGCCCGACTATATAGAACCCTCATCATGTAGACATCCTGCAAGCGTTGCTCTAGCTCAAAATACTGGAGATATGCCTCCCTTCCGCCCGACCATTCATAATCCCGGAATCCATCGCCCAATCATTTATAGTTCCAAAAATAATTGAGACTCGTCTCGCTCCGCATAGCAATTACAGTCCCGAAATCCACCGCCCGACTACATAGAGCCGCCTTACTCACGTTTGCCCAAGCTTCATCACATCTCCTTTTCTAGTGCATGTTCTTAAGTTCAAACATAAATAATATCACCTAGAGCTAGCTTACCCTCCTACCGAACTTAAATCAACACACGAGAACATTAACCCATATTGGCCACTTCTCAAACTTTCGTAATCACAAATTTGCCGGTACCCTGGGTCTCGCATAGCCTCTAGAATCCACACATTCAAAGCTCATAAACTTTCTAGGCCATCCATAACCTCTTTTATAACCATTACAATTTTCATTCATTTGTATACTCAATTTATCTCTTATTCATTCCATCCGACTAGTCATTCTCAAATAACTAGATAAAATTTCTCAAGCTGTTATAATAGGAGTTTTAAAAAAACGTTAATTCAATCAACATCATCTTTGTTCTAATAATTCAATTCAAATTACTAAATGTTTCACTCTAATATGGAATTTAATCCAAAACATCCAACTTCAAAAATAAATTAAGATAATATCCCTAAAAAAAATTCTTGATTATTCCAAATACTTCAAAAATATTTGTACCAATTTTTATTAAAATAATATTCCTCAAAATCAGTTTCTAATTCTCCAAATATAATATTCCTCAAAATCAATTTCTAATTCTCCAAATCCACAAAAGTTAATATCCTTCGAAAATCAATTCCTTATTCCTCCAAAATATCAAAAAGGAGTAAATAAAAATCAGACCCGTAGTTAATCATTTGATTTATTGCGGAAATTAACCCAAAAATACTTGTACCAAATTCTATTTATACAAAACTCCAAAAATACAATTTTTAAGTTAAAAATACTCATAAAGTGAATTTTTTGTTAAACAAAAACTAAAAATGGTTCCTCCGTGGTTCAAACCCGCAACCTAGCACAAAGCCCCAATGCCCAAAGTCACATCCTCTAACCAAGCTTCCAAGCCTCACAATCTACTAATAATCCTCAAAGAATTAAACTAATGCTTACGGGCTCAAATTCAATATATAAAAAAATTTAGAAAATATTCAAACTCTTTCTGAATCGAACCCAAGACCACCCACACAAACACACAGTGCTCTAAACAATACCCACTAATCAGGCTCTCAAACCTCACTATCTACTAATTTCCCTCAGAGAAAAAAAATGAATGCGTTACTCGGATTCTAATCCATACCAAAAAAATTCAACAATCCACATATACATTAATCCAAGTATCAAAACCCTAAGATTTAAATCATGGTAAAAATTGAAGGCAGTAAAATAATCATCTAAAATTTCTTCTTTTTAATTAACCAATCATGAATTTTGTGAGCGTACAATACATTCTAATCATGAATTAAAACTAATTATACTCCCTCTAAAAATAATTAACGTACCACGCTCTCTACTTCTATTACTTCATAGCAATTTATTTTGCACAATATTTGAAACTATCATAATACTAAAAAACAAATCAAAGGTGGAGCACACCCATACATTTATATATATTTGCACAATCTAGCATGAATATTACTACACAAAATTAAGAAAGTTAAAGGAACGTCCACCTAAATAATGAATTCTTTGCAAGTAAAAATTCTCAAAAAAAGATGTATGTATGTGTATATCTGTGTAGGAAGGAAGTGGGGAGATTGATGGCTTCGATCGGGATGGTGAAAGAAGGAAGGGATAAGATGATCTGGCTTAAGTGGAGATTAGGTTAGTATACACTGGGAGTTGGGGAAGTTGGAGTTGGTATGCAGATACCAGATAGTGGAGGGACTGGGGTAGGCATTTTAGTGGGGTGGTGGGAGAGAAGTAGGGGGATTAGGATTAGTGGTGAATAATAGTTTGGATTAGATGAGTAGATTAGGGAATTGGTCGGATGAGAGTGAAGAAATTATTGGGAGGTTTGTGATAATTTGTGTAGTAGGAAAAATAAGTGTAATTAAAAATAGTATAATTTTTTATATGTTAAAATTAAGAACACATAAAAATAAATATGCATACTTCATTAATTTAATATATTTAAAAAATAATGAACACGTGAGTTGAAAGCACGTGCATTTCACGTATAAACAAAAATATATTTGAGCTGGCTCAAAATAGGAAAAAATGAATTTCAAGAGAATATAAAATTATATATACAATCGAAATAAAAAATACAGAAAAATATTTATGTTAAAAATGTTAGAATATTACACGTAACTATACAAAATACATGTGTGCAAGACAAATGAAAAAAATTATAATAACTCAATTTTGCGGAGCGTTACAGTAGTAGAGTTGATGGGAATATGGAGAAGATGAAGTAGATAGGGATTGGGGTTTAGGAAGGAGGCAATGGAGTTGGTCGGGATTTGAGAGGAGATGCTTGGGATGGCAGCAAGGGACGAGGGAGAGGGTGGAGGGGTCGTCTGTCGACTGTGGGTGAGAGCTGCAATGGAGATCGGAACGGGTGTGTTTGGTCGTGATATTGGAGGAGTACGGGTGATGTAGGGTGTCGGGTATGGTGAAGAGATGATAGAGGGAAGCAAGGGGGGTGTAGAAGCTGGAGTTCGGTGGTGAGGGGCAGCAAGAGGTGGTCAGGTTGTATGGTGAAGTTGCTGATGGTGGTGATGTGGTTGATGGTGATTAGGGGAATAATAAGGAGGAGATGATGATGAAGGGTTAATAAAAGATTTGTGGAGATAATGGGGATGATTGGTTGACATAATGAGAGGGTGATTGTTAAGGCTGGCAATTGATCCGAACCCGACCCGAGCCCGATTAGGTCCGACCCGATTTTAGTAGAATACGGGCCTAAATTTGTTGAATATTTTCGGACCCGGGCTCAACAATTGAGCCCGAATTAATTTTCGAGCCGGGTTCGGGCTTGTATAGGTCCGATCCGAATCCGACCCGGATTAATTAGTCTCAAAACTAGTTAATCTCAAAACTTATAATTCACTGTTTAATTTCTCAATTGACTTAATTAATTAGTCTTAATTAGTCTCAATTGACTTAATTGATTACACAGTTCTCAATTAATCCGTTTAAAGAAACCCATTTCCCAATTGACTTAATTGATTACACAGTTCTCAATTAATCCTTTAAATTGATTACACTGTTCTCAATTAATTTACACAGTTCTCAATTGTCTTAATTGATTACACAGTTCTCAATGCCTATAAATGCCTCCTGTTTGAAATCTTTCTTTCTTTTAAATGGGTTACAACTCCGAGGAAGAACACAAAAATACTTGGCTAAAATTCAGGATTTTTTTTCTCCCAAACCAAACTAAGTGAAAAAAATAATTACAGTCGGTGCATGTTGTAGGGCCTAATTAATAGATTATGCTTCAGCCTTTATCTCTAATCAAGCATGCACCATGCACCATGCACCATGCAAGCACCATGCACCATGCAAGATTATGCATGCACCATGCACCATGCAAGCATGGCTATTATTTGGTTACAATTAATCAGTTCTCACTTACCGGCGCCAATTACTTTATTAATAATTACAGTCGCGATTATTAAGCTATTCTCAGAATTCTTCGAGAGCTGCAGCAGCTCTTGTTGACTTCGGGCCGGGCTCGGATTTTTTGGTTTTATTCGGGCCCGGGCTTGGGCCTCATTTTAATAGTCCGATTGAAAATCGGGCCGGGTATGGGCCTTAGAAAAAAATTCGGGCTCGGGCTCGGATTTGTGTAAGTCCGGCCCAAGCCCGACCCGTTGACAACAATCACTGATTGTTGTGTTGTTAAGGGGTAGTGGTTTCGGGCTTGGGCTTGGGTTAATGGGTTGCGGGTTTGAATTAGAGTTTGGGTTGGGCTTGGATTTATAAATAGATATTTATGACTCTAATTATAAAAATAAAAATGGGCTAGCTTTTTTGGGACACAAATAAGAAATTAATGAATTGCGATCATGCCAAGAATAATGAAGAGAATAGTAGTAAACAGTAGAAGCAAGGAAAAAAAAACATGTGAAATTGTGTACAAATAGAAACGGGAGTTACAC
Organism: Hemerocallis citrina; assembly: GCA_017893485.1. NCBI lineage: Eukaryota > Viridiplantae > Streptophyta > Magnoliopsida > Asparagales > Asphodelaceae > Hemerocallis > Hemerocallis citrina. Next base: position 219,803,769 of record CM030359.1, read on the forward strand.
TATCGCATCACATATCATACAAGCATGCAGTCATTACCATATTCGTGATAAATTTATTTTATAATTTTGATAATGCCTTCAACAATAATAGGGCGATTTCCACATTAATTCATGAGCTTGCTCCCACCTGAAATATTTCATGTTAGATGTGCAGGTCATGTCCTTAGCTTGTATGTGCAAGATGAATTGAAGATAGCCGAACCATATGCGATTGCAATAAGAGATTGTATCCATTTCATAGATTTAGGTGGTCCTAATCTTCAATCGTTCAAAGAATGGTGTAAACTTAAGGGAGTACATTTTTTTAAAAAAATTAAAATGTTAAACACCATCGAAGTTTGTTAAAACTTTTACAACCTTTTTACTCTTGTTTTTTTGTCAAAAGTTTGTTAAAACTTTTGCAACCTTTTGAGAACGGAAGCCTGCAATTTTCAAAATCTTGTGATTCCACCAATAGTGGTATTTTTCTTTCAATAGTTAGTATGATGACAACTTTTCAAGAGATGATGCATGATCCTTACATTGGAGATATTGTTTCTTCCCCTTACACTAAAATTTTAAAATATTTTCATCATTCCTATATTGTATTTTGTTGCTACTTTAATGGACCCCTGTATCAAGTTAAAATGTACGAAGAATTTGATTGATTTGTTTTATAGTATGGTGGGAGATGATTTTGATGATCATAATGCATTTATGGTTAAATTTGAGTCTATAATAAATAATATATATGATATGTATGATAGAACTTTTGCATCTACTTCTAAAACACAGCATACAAGTATATCATATTCTTCTTCTAGAAGTAAGAGAATTGCATTTAAAGCTACAACTGTTAATTTATTGAGTCGTATTCAATGTAGAAATCATAGGACTAATACACTAAATGAATTACATTGGTACAATTCACAAGATTCACTGTCGTGTGAACAGAAGATTGATATACTATCATGGCAGCAACACAATGAATGTTCATACCCTATTTTTTCTCATGTGGCAAAAGATCTACTACCCCCCCTTGGGTCCACAGTTGTATCAGAAAGTATTTTATTCTCTAGGTGGCTGGATATTGAGCCATGCAAGAAATCGCTCGAAGTCGGAGACATTCGAGATGCTCGTGTGGAGTGAAGATTTGATGAAAACAGAAGACAAAACTCAAGGAATACTACATAACACCTCAACTAGTGAAAATAACATTACAGAAGACGAAGCCGAAGCACTCTAGGGAATTTAAGGTGATGAGATTTTAAGTTTAGGTTAAGTAGAGGTGCATGACAGTAGTCCAATGCCTTATCTTCAATCTAACTCTAGGCCATCTCGAATTTTAGATACCAACTTACCATGTAATTATGTAATTGTGTATCTACTTTTTTTTTCGTTGCAAGGAATGATTCAAAATTTAAACAATACAGAAAAATAATACATACTTTTTAATGTGATTCTTGTACATCGGAATTTTCTATAATATTTTTTTTTTTTAATCTATTTTATCTGTTGATTCTGTTCTTAACTGATACAGGGAGAGGGGGAAAAAGTTTTAAAAATTACAAATTCCAGCCCGGCTCAGCTCCATTGGGACTGGCCCGGCCCAGGACCAACCGCTACAGGGACCTGGCGAATTGCGGCCCGGACCGGTCCTCTTGGACCTGTTACCAACCCTAGCATACGACTCTTCATTGAATTTTTTTTGTGTTGTCGTAGTTGCCAACTACGGCAACAATATAAATTGATTCTCGCAGTTGGCAATAACGACTTAGAGCCAAGTAGTGGAGATAGAATAGACATTTAAAGAAAATTTTAAGTATATTTGAGTTATAGAGATGCTGCAGTTGGGAATCGCTTCTAAACAGAGGCTGCAGTTCCAATTGCGGCTCGATTATAATGAGGCTGCACTTGAGAATTGCGGCCTCTGGTGGGACCACTTAAACACACAATTAAGTATCGGGCTTCGACTCTATTCACTTCACTTCATCTCTCCCCAGCTTTATCTCCTCCAACTCCAAAACCCAAATAAAAAAAACCCTCCGCAAATTCGTCCAACTCCTCTGATTCCTCCACCTCCATCAATTATCTACCAACTCCTTGAATCCTCCAACTCCATCAAAGCCCTTCATGGTTATCTATTTCACATCCCTCTCTCCAATTCTGAAACCATAATTTAAAGATTTCCCCTAATTTCATCTCTCTCTCTCCAAATCAAAACCCTAATCCGAAATCTTGCATCGTCTCCAGCATCATCCTCAATCATCTCTGATAGCATATACACCGTCATCTCTATCGTCATCTCCAAAATCATCTTTGCCACAGTTCTCAATCATCGCCGACATCATCTATGCTGTCAAATTTCTTTATAATTTTTGTTATCTTTAGTAAAATTTATTTATTATTCTTATTTGAATATGGATTAACGGAATTTAAGCTAAGGTATTGTGAACGATTGATTCATAGGCCTAGGTTGAATACTTCAAATTCGGTTAGTAAGAGTAGTGCATGTATGTTATGTTTGTGATTGTATAATGACACAAATTCATCGCTTTATGTATAGGTATGGATTACAAAATGCCTATTTGGTTATATTATGAGAAGAGTCGACCCATGAGATAAGTCCCATTCCAGTTCCTGAATCACATGTAAGATTAACATATTCATAAGAAAACATGTTTACAATTCCAACACGACCCATCTTATTTATTTATTTGTCAAGTGAATAATATTTTTAACACTAATTTGCAGGGTCATCATTGCACTAATGGCATGAACGCACAGTAATGCCTGACCTTCGGGTAGTACTAGCGGATGGTGAAGTCATATGCTTTTGGACATTTAAAGAATATGTCCATTTTCATGCATTTATCAAAAAAATGTTTATTTATGCAAGACAATGCAAACGAAGCTGCTGGTATAAGTGTCGAAGGACGGGGACCATGAACAGGTAGTGGACAGCCCCCGAGTAGTACTATCGAGCCTTCTACTAGCAGTAGCTGAAGACACACCTACACATGTAAGTTGTATATAATTCCTTAGCACACTTTTGAATTTTTTTTAATATAATGTTATAGCTAATATAACAAATCTTTCATGTTTGTGTAGATTGTTGACTAATCATCTTCGTCTACCGATGTTGGTCAGGCATCTTTGTCTTCTACTGCACCTGGGGGTCTAGTTCCAAGAAACCCTACAGTGTTGACGCTGCAAGAGAATCACAAACCTCAGTATGTGTGGAACAAGTCATCAAAAGAGTGCACTTTCTGTACACACACGATATTTTCAATGCTCCCACGTACACACGGCTTGTTAGTAAATGATGATTTCTACAGCGATGAAGCTGAATCGTGCTCTGCTTGCAGCTCTTCTCGAGAGATGGTTACTGGAGACACATTTGTTCCATCTTCTTGTAGGAGAGATAACCGTCACACTTCAGGATATTGCAGTCATTTCAGGACTTCCGATTGATGGGATGACCATGATTGGTAGTATGGGGTTTGATGGTGAGCATCTCGTTAGACATTTCCTTGGTGTTCAGATGAGTGGGTCTGTTTTTGTTGGCCAATCTATCTGATTTTCATGACTTAAGACAACTTTCGACGGATTTGATATGGTCAAAACAAGGGGTTCAATCGAGACCGTCCAAATGGGGCACGAATCCTACAGCTCAGGGACGAGACGGTAATTTCACATGCAAACGGGTCCGAAGCGGGTACTGGGTCTCCTTCTCACAGATCCAATAACCCGCAAACGGATCCACCACAGCTGGGCACGGGTTTCAACCCGCTGCCAACTCGATCCAGCAAGACACAATCAAGGTCCCTGATTAGATCTAAATCAACGGCCATGATTCACGTCAATCTTTACACTGGGATTTAGGAATTAAAAATCCTTATCTGATTACCAGAATATACCTTATCAGATTACTTTCCCAATCTGTTTACAAGGAGATTGTTCTATATCAGACTACGCGGATTACATTCCTAAATTGTTCTCTAAGACGCCTATAAATACCCCCCACCCATCTCCATTAAGAGGTAATCAATCTTTCTCTAGTTAAACGCTCTTTCATAATCATTTCTGGTTACTGACTTGAGCGTCGGAGGGTGCGTCGCCGGGAACAACCCCGGTGTCTCGCACTTTTTGCAGGTGCACGGCGGGAGCGACGATCAGAGTTCAACGGAACAGGTATACAGGTTCTCCTATTCAGTTTCCCCAAAGAACTCACAAATTCATCTGTTTGCCCCCACACCGAAATTAGCGGCAACAGATTGGCGCCGTCTGTGGGAAACTAACGAGTAGAGACCTCTCCTCTTCCCGGTGAACAGGTTTTCTCCAGCCATGCCGCCTCGCAAAGTCAGATCTAGGGGCTCCAATCGAGCGCCCATCCTTGACCAGCAGGAAGTCCTTCCTGATCCCACTCAGCAACAAGGGCAGCTCCCTCCTACTGTGGAAGAGCCGCTCCAGCGGAACCCTCCACATCCTGATCCGAAGGGGCCTAACCCCCAGAAACAGCCTCTTCATCCAGAGAACATACCCAACCACACTGCCTCCAGTGCCTCCATGGCCTCCCATCATCCCCGAGCCTCTGGTCGCCACGATGCCCATCCCAGACGCCCGGAAGATAAGGACCTTCGTCACCATCTGGACGAAAAGCGGGCTCGGGGAGAAGCCTCCCACCAAGAACGATCCCCCCGACACCGGGGACACAGGGGGTCCCCCGCCCGAAGAGGGAGAAGAGACTCCCCCGATCACTACCGAAGGAGGCACTCACCAGCAGGTCGGCAGCAGCATCGGAACAATGAGGCACCCATCACCCGTGCCGAGTTCCAGCAATTCCAAGCTATGGTACAACAGGCCCTCAATCTCCGTCAAAATCCCAATGAGCCAAGGGCCCCCTCCCCTCGTCCGGTCCGGAGCCCTCGCCAACGTTCCCCTTCTCCTCGACCCGCTCCTACCAATTCCAGACGCACCCCAAGTCCTCGTCGTTCCCGAAGCTACCATCGCCGCAGTCCTCGCTCCCCATCCTACGAAGACGAGTCCCGTGGCTCGGCAGATCACCGCCGGAGAGATAACACCATGAACCGCCGCCTGAACGAGGTGGAAAAACTCTTGGGACGGATAAACCGGGAAGAAGAACTCAGGGGGAGGACCCTCCGTCCTAGCCAACCCCCGTTCTCCCGGACCATAGTGGATACTCCTGTTCCCTTCGGTTTCAAACCTCCCCAGTTCGAGAACTATACGGGAGAGACCGATCCGGTTGACCACATCGAAGGCTTTAAGACTTTGATGCTCCTCCATCAAGCGTCCGACGCCCTCCTCTGCAAAACATTCCCTGCAACTCTGAAGGGCCCAGCTCGAGAATGGTACTCTCGCCTTGCCCCGGCGTCAATATTCTCCTTTGAACAGTTCGAGACCCTGTTCATCACCCACTTCGTCAGCAGCCGAAGGGCCGAGAAGACCAGCATTTCCCTGTTGCACCTCCGTCAGCAGAAGGGGGAGAGATTGAGGGACTACGTGAAGAGGTTCACAGCCGAGGCCAGAACTATCGCATCCCTCGACCAATCCGTTGCTACCGCGGCGTTCCAATCCAACATCCTAAATTCTAACCTCCGCTCCTCCCTCGCCAAAAAACCGCCACATGACTTTTCTGACCTCCTCCTCCGTACTGAAAAGTACATCCGAGCTGAAGAGGCCGAGGAACCGCCCAACTGGGAAGCAACCGCCTCCGGGTCTAAGAGGAAGGGAACGGAAGAAGAGGGACCCAAAAAGTTTCAGAAGGATAATGCTGGCCAGCGCCGGCCTCCCCCTAGATTTGAAAAATTCACTCCCCTCACCACAAACATCTCCGCCATTTTCATGGAAGTCGAAAAAGAAGGGGTCCTGCCTCCAGCTCCAAAGATGAACACCCCAGCCAAAAGGAGGGATAAAGACAAATGGTGCCGTTACCACCGGGACCATGGGCATGACACCAACGACTGCCGGGCTCTGAGAAACGAGATCGAAGCCCTCATCCAGAGGGGGCAGCTGGCGAAGTTTGTAAGAAAGGACGGGGCCGAACTTCCTCCCCAGCCTCGGGGGGCTAACAAACGTCCGGAACGGGAAGAGACGCCAGAATTCGAGGAAGAGCGAGTCCTCCACCTTATCCATGGGGGTCCAATGGGGGGCTCCTCGAACTCTTCTCGGAAAGCTTTTATTAGGGAAGTAAATTCTGTCCGGACCACCCCTCCCCCCAAAGGACTCGGAGTGCCCGTCACCTTCTCTGACGACGATCTCGAGGGCGTCCGCACCCCTCATTGCGACGCACTCGTCATCAACCTTCACATGGCCAATTTCAAAGTCGAAAGAATCCTAGTGGATAACGGCTCCTCCGTTAACATCCTATTCCTCGATGCTTTTAAGGGGCTGAAGCTCTCCCGAGACAGGCTGAAGCCCGCCGGGTATACGCTCCATGGGTTCACGGGAGTGCCGGTGACGATCGAAGGGGTGATCACCCTCGATGTCACAGCAGGCAAAACTCCTACTACCCGCACGGAGTCAATGGATTTCATGGTTGTAGATGTCCCCGCGGCCTACAACGTCATTTTGGGTCGGCCCGGCCTAGCCGCCCTTGAAGCCGTCCCTTCTGCCTATCATCTCAAAATGAAATTCCCCACTCGGGCTGGAGTGGGAGAAGTTAGGGGCAATCAGGAACAGGCCCGCAAGTGTTACATGACCTCCACGCTCGGACCCGTCCTCTCCTTAGAAACACTCGAGATTCCACAAGATGCTGCTCGGCCGACTCCCGAACCAGTCGATGAGCTGGAGGAAATACTCTTCTCGGAGCAGGAGCCGACCCGTAAGTTCTATGTCAGCAAGGCACTCCCGTCCGCCCTACATTCAAATATTGTGAAATGCATCCGAGCCAACCGGGACCTCTTCGCATGGTCAGCAGCGGACATGCCCGGTATCTCCGAAGAACTCTTGGTCCATCGCCTCAGCGTTGATCCGGGGTCCAAACCGGTCCAGCAGAAGAGGCGCAAGTTCGCCCCCGAGCGCCAGCTCGCCATCAAAGAGGAGGTAGACAAACTGTTGAAAGCCCGATTCATACAGGAAGTGAATTATCCGGAGTGGTTGTCCAACGTAGTCATGGTGAAGAAATCCAATGGGACATGGAGAATCTGTATTGATTTCACTGACCTCAACAAGGCCTGCCCTAAAGATCCCTTCCCTCTGCCGAGCATCGACACTCTGATTGACGCAACCTCGGGACATGAGCTCCTCAGCTTCATGGATGCTTTCTCGGGTTACAATCAGATAAGGATGTTCCCCCCGGATATTCCGAAGACATCTTTTGTAACGGACCAAGGACTCTATTGTTACCGAGTCATGCCGTTCGGCCTGAAGAACGCAGGGGCAACGTATCAACGTCTCGTCAACAAGGTATTCCAGGCCCAGATTGGTCGGAACATGGAAGTCTACGTGGACGACATGCTTGTGAAAAGCATCCGAGGCGTTGATCATGAGACCGACCTCCAAGAAGCGTTCGATGTTTTGAGAAAGCACAATATGAGACTCAACCCGAACAAGTGTGCGTTCGGCGTCTCATCGGGCAAGTTCCTCGGCTTTATGGTCAGCCAACGAGGAATAGAGGCAAATCCGGAGAAGATCAGGGCCATACTAGACATGGCCCCGCCCAGAAACGTCAAAGAAGTTCAGAAACTGACAGGTCGTTTAGCCGCCATTGGGCGCTTTTTGTCGAAGTCCGGAGAGAAATGCCTCCCGTTCTTCAAAGCCCTGAGGGGGACTAAGGGGTTCGAGTGGGGGCAGCCGCAACAAGATTCCTTCGACCAGCTTAAAGCTTACCTCGTCAACCCGCCTCTGCTCAGCAAACCCATACCGGGCGAGCCCCTCTACCTCTACTTGGCAGCCTCGGAACAGACACTAAGTGCGGTCTTAGTCAGGGAAGAAGAAAGAACTCAAAAGCCCATTTACTACGTCAGCAAAGTGCTCCGGGACGCCGAGCTCCGGTACCCGAAAATTGAGAAAGTAGCCTACGCCCTGATAATGGCTGCAAGAAAGCTTCGGCCATACTTCCAGTCTCATTCCGTGGTCGTCCTTACCGACCAGCCGTTGAAACAGATCCTTCACAAGCCAGAGACTTCCGGCCGCCTCATGAAGTGGTCGATCGAGCTGAGCCAACATGATATTACTTATCAGCCTCGGACCGCAATCAAGGCGCAGGCGCTGGCCGAATTCATAGTTGAGACGACTATCCCCGACTCCGAGCAGACGACGAAGGGACCGCCTGTCTGGTCTGTATATGTCGATGGATCCTCTTGCAACGAGGGGAGCGGGGCTGGAGTCATCCTGGCGGGCCCAGACGACTTTGTCCTTCAATATCCCCTCCGGATAAACTTTAAAGCCTCGAATAACGAAGCCGAATACGAGGCACTCATAGCCGGCCTCGGGATGGCCCGAAACGCAGGGGCGCGACGCCTGCAGATCTTCAGCGACTCTCAATTGGTCGTCAACCAGGTCCTCGGCGAATATGAAGCCCGCGATGACAGAATGGTAAAGTACTTGGCCAAAGTGAAGAGCCTCATGGCGCTCTTCGACGAGGCCCTCATCCGAAGAATCCCCAGAGAGGAAAATGCCCAGGCCGACGCCCTGTCCAAACTAGCTTCCTCATCCCTGCAAGGCCTCGAACAAACCGTTCTGATAGAAGTCCTCCTCAAGCCCAGCATAGAGGACGAGGCTTTCAACTCCGTCGAAACACTGCCGCTCCCCCTCGAAGACAATTGGATGAAGCCCCTCGTCGAGTTTTTAAGAGACGGACTCCTACCAAGGGATCCGAAGGAAGCCCGAAAGATAAGGACCCGGGCCGAGCGTTACATAATGGTCGAAGGCGTTCTGTATAAGCGCTCCTTCACCCAGGTGGATGGTCGACCCTACCTAAGATGCCTCTCCCCCGGACAAGCCGATTACGCCCTGCAAGAGCTCCATGAGGGCATCGGCGGAGCCCACTCCGGCTCCAGAGCCTTGGCACGTAAAGTGTTAAACTACGGGTATTACTGGCCCACTCTCCTACGGGACGCCGAACGACACGTTCGACAATGCACATCCTGTCAGAAGTATTCCGACATCCGACGCCTTCCACAAGCACCACTCTCCTCCTTGTCGAGTCCGATCCCCTTTGCAATGTGGGGGATGGATCTACTCGGGCCATTTCCACCGGCCCCCGGACAGTTGAAGTTTCTAGTCGTGGCAGTCGACTATTTCTCGAAATGGGTCGAGGCCGAGCCCCTGGCTACAATTACCGAACATAGAGTCGTCCAATTCTTCTGGAAAAGTGTAATCTGTCGTTTCGGTGTTCCCCGAGTCGTAGTTACGGATAACGGTACGCAGTTCGCTGGAGCTGCCTTCCGAGCCTTATGTCAAGACCTAGCTATACAGCACCGCTTCTCCTCAGTCTCTCATCCCCAGTCAAATGGCCAAGCCGAGAATGCCAACCGGCAGATCCTCTCCGGCATCAAGAAGAGACTCGACAAATGCTCCAAGGGATTGTGGGTCGATCAGCTGCCCAATGTGTTGTGGAATTACCGAACCACGAAGCGGATCCCGACGGGCGAGAGTCCGTTCAATCTCACCTATGGGTCCGAGGCCCTCATCCCACTAGAAGTTGGAATACCCTCTCCTCGCCTGATTGCCTTCGAAGAAGAACAGAACGCCAGGGAGCTCAGAACGAGCCTAGATTTGGTAGACGAGATTCGGGAAAGAGCCGCCATACGGCAGCAAGGTTACCGAAGAAGAATCGAATTCGCCTACAACAAACGGGTCCGCCCAACCGACTTGAAAGAGGGGGACCTGGTCCTCCGAAAGCTGGCCATTTCGTTCCCCGGACAGAAGAGCAAATTGGCCCCAAATTGGGAGGGACCGTACAAAGTATCCAAAGTAATCCGCCCCGGTGCGTACAAGCTAGAAGACCTTGAGGGTAGAGAAATTCCCAGGACTTGGAACGCCGACCATCTTTTGAAATACCTAGAGAAGGCAACCCCGCCTATCTAAGTAACTCGAGATGTCGGGCAACCACTCCTGCTACTAGTAATTTTTCCTTTGTTCTTTTTCATTGTAATAAACGGCTAGCAACTTTAGAAGCAGCCGACCATTAGATATTAATAAATAAATAAAGTTTTTCTTTACATTGTCGCGTACTTCCGCCTCTAATTCCCTTATCACACAATGGTTCGGAGTCCAGCACTCGGCTCGACTCTTCCTACTCGGCCCGTCTTCAGACGGGCCGGGGGCAGATCGCCGATCGAAATTGCTCCTGCAGCCGTTGAATGGATCGGAGTCCAACACTTGGCTCGATTTTGCTTCGCAAATCCGCTCCTAAGCGGACTAGAAGTAGCTCGCCATTCGAAACTGCTCCTGCATCTCTCAAACTTATCACACAATGGTTCGGAGTCCAGCACTCGGCTCGACTCTTCCTACTCGGCCCGTCTTCAGACGGGCCGGGGGCAGATCGCCGTTCGAAATTGCTCCTGCAGCCGTTGAATGGATCGGAGTCCAACACTTGGCTCGATTTTGCTTCGCAAATCCGCTCCTAAGCGGACTAGAAGTAGCTCGCCATTCGAAACTGCTCCTGCATCTCTCAAACTTATCACACAATGGTTCGGAGTCCAGCACTCGGCTCGACTCTTCCTACTCGGCCCGTCTTCAGACGGGCCGGGGGCAGATCGCCGTTCGAAATTGCTCCTGCAGCCGTTGAATGGATCGGAGTCCAACACTTGGCTCGATTTTGCTTCGCAAATCCGCTCCTAAGCGGACTAGAAGTAGCTCGCCATTCGAAACTGCTCCTGCATCTCTCAAACTTATCACACAATGGTTCGGAGTCCAGCACTCGGCTCGACTCTTCCTACTCGGCCCGTCTTCAGACGGGCCGGGGGCAGATCGCCGTTCGAAATTGCTCCTGCAGCCGTTGAATGGATCGGAGTCCAACACTTGGCTCGATTTTGCTTCGCAAATCCGCTCCTAAGCGGACTAGAAGTAGCTCGCCATTCGAAACTGCTCCTGCATCTCTCAAACTTATCACACAATGGTTCGGAGTCCAGCACTCGGCTCGACTCTTCCTACTCGGCCCGTCTTCAGACGGGCCGGGGGCAGATCGCCGTTCGAAATTGCTCCTGCAGCCGTTGAATGGATCGGAGTCCAACACTTGGCTCGATTTGGCTTCGCAAGTCCGCTCCTAAGCGGACTAGAAGTAGCTCGCCATTCGAAACTGCTCCTACATCCCTTAAACTAATCTAACGACCGGATCCTTCCTCCGGCTCGACTCTATCTCTCCGACTCGTCCTTAAACGGTCCGGAACCCGTCCCGACCGTAGACTGTGCCGAGCTGACGAGGTACCGACCCTCGTTTTGGGAAAAAATCACCCCGAGGTCAACTCGCCGTTAGATCCTCTCAAATTGTGTGCCAAAGCGTGATGAGTGGATCCAGTAGTGCCACGTGCCCACAAAACGACAAGATAACGTTTTCTTGGTACTCGTGCCTGCCTCTGGATTCGTGCCCCCATCCGACGGTTATGGACACCCCACGTCGATCGGCACCAAGAGCCGAACGGCGGAGTCAGAACAACACATTGTTGGAGAATTCGTTTCGGCCATCAATTGTGCCGAGCTGACGAGGTACCGACCCTCGTTTTGGGAAAAAATCACCCCGAGGTCAACTCGCCGTTAGATCCTCTCAAATTGTGTGCCAAAGCGTGATGGGTGGATCCAGTAGTGCCACGTGCCCACAAAACGACAAGATAACGTTTTCTTGGGACTTGTGCCTGCCTCTGGATTCGCGCCACCATCCAACGGTTGTAGACACCCCACGTCGACGGGCGTCAATAGCCGAGCGACAGGATCAGAATTGCGACAAAAGACTCGACGAACAGCCAATAGAAGACACTTCGGATAAATCGACCCCAATTTTATTAATGACTTGGACGAGTTTACAAAAAGATTACTACAGCGAGTTCAACAAAATATTAGAAGGCATGACCCGCTCATTTCCTCCGAGGAAGGGGGACACTCCGGTTCAACGACACTTTGGGTCGGCGCTTCTTAGCCTCCGAGCTCGTCTCCAGGCCGACGAACCGGGACGCCCCTTCGCCGCTGAGCCTCACAGTCGCCCCAACCGAAGCACCACTTGAAGACACCGCCACACCACTTTGTGCATCGGCGGCTGACGCCCCGATGATAGGAGTCCGGGACGCCGCTTGGTAGAACGTGATACCTCGCTCGATCTCTTCGCGGGTACACGAGGTGCTCCGGACGTTGGCCCTCACCGGCTGAGGCTTGAGCCGAGCGACCTCCTCCTCTAATTCGACGATCCGGTCCTTCAGTGCCTCGTCCTTCACGACAATTTTGAACCGAGGAAGCTTCGCCGATCCAGGGTATTCGGCGCTGTCAGATATGACACGACGCAGATGGGTCACCTCGATACTCTTGTCGACTGTCACCCTTTGCAAATGCTCGACCTTCTTCACGAGCTCATCTCGTTCGGCCAAAACAGAAGCCAATTCTTCTTCCTTAGCAAATAGCTCGGCTTCGGCTATCCGCAAGTGGTACACTTCGGCCAACAGATCCCCGTTCTTCATCTCCATATTGTACAGCATCCTCCTCGTCAGGTTGATCTCGCCCTCAAGGCGTTTCACGAGAGATAGATGGAACAGCTCTACTTGTCGCCGAGCCATCGTAGTGACGGGGGCCTACCCTACGACCGAACCAAACACTTAGACAATTTCAAAGACAAAACGTTTTTTCATTTATCAAAAAGCGGTGGCCAGTCCGCAAAAGGCGTTACAAAGCTCGGAAGAAAAAGCAGAACAGAAACTACAAAAAGATTAACGAAAGAATCAAGGGTCCACCTGCGTCTCCGCTCCCACCCCGGACGCATCGACGGGCGGTCCCTCGATCTCTCCCTTAGCCGGGTCATCCTCTCCCCCCCCGTCTTCGCCTTCGACCTCGTCCTCGGCATCCCCCTCCACGTCGTCCGCGGGCGACCCGGGCCACAGTTGATAGCCGACTCGCTCGAAGCCGGGGACACGAGCCTGGACGTGGTCCAGGGCCGTCTGGTAGGATCGCTCCATGTTCTCAGCCATATGTTTCTTCGCCTCTGCCTCAATCTCGGCTTCGACCTCCGCCCGGATCCTCGCGGCCTGCGCTTCCCTCTCCGCCTTCTCGTCGGCCAAGGACTTCAATGCCGCGGCGAGATCTTGGGCGGCCTTGGCAGCTTTGGCGGACTCCGCTTCGAGGCCCTCCTTCGCTTTCTTCAGGTCGGCAGTAAGGTCGGCCACCCGAACGTCCAGAGCCTCGGCCCGCCTCTGCTCGGCCTCGAGATCCTTGACCGCCCGGACCTTCGCCAGCCTGTCTTTCTCGCTGGCGGACTTCAGCTCCTTCTCCTGTGCGGCGAACGCCTCCATGAGATGGCCGAAGTGAACGGTGGCCTACGAAGACAACGATAAGTACGAAGTACGCACCGAGTAACAAACTTGAAGAAATTTGCGAACACTTACCGAAACAAGCCCCCGGGCGACTTCGTAAGTGTCGTCGCCGACCCTCCCCGCATTCAGCGCGGCCTTATCCTTCGGGGTCGCCAAGTGTTTGACGACCTGCATTGACATCTGCGAGTTGCCGAGGAAACCATCATGATTCCTCACCAGCCAGTTCGGCACAAACAACTGCTTGTGCTGCTCGGTCAGGATTTCCTCGGCATTCTGAGTCAATGGGGGAAGCTCGAGCGCCAGCGCCGCATTGACATCAAAGACACCCTCGTTCACGGACGGGGCGACAGGGGCAGAGGTCTCCTCCACCACCACTACCTCCGAAGGCACCTCGGTAGCCGGGGGAGGCGGAGCAACGTTAGTGGCGACCGTGGGCTGAACACCCGAAGACGCACCCTCGGCCGCCCTCTTCCTTTTTCTGGTCCCGGTCAGCTTGGACCTATCGGCCATCATAGCTTTAAAGTCAATCTTCATCGACTCTGCATCGACAAAAAAAGAGGGGGAGAAAACCGAATCAAAACAGACGAATTGAAGACTTAGAAAAAAAAAATGAATGAGATGTCAAGAGCGTACTCGGGTCGATGGGGCTTAGTCCGGACCCGAACAACACCTCCTCGGTCAACTCCCTCCAACTCAGTACCGGAAGGGCCGTGATCCTCCTCGCTACCTCCTCCTCGGCCTCGGATAGTGCGGGGTCGCCCCGCGCAAATTTCGGCACTTCCACCTTCCACCGGGACGGAATGTGCCAAATCGCTTCGCCCCTTACGATAAAATACTTCTCCCTCCAACCCTTAAGAGAGTCGGGATTCTCTACAATCTTAACACCTCTCCTCGGCCCCAAATAGTACCGGTACTCCGAGCCGTGTTGCTTGTTTATCCGATAGAGGCCCCGGAAAACTGACAGATCCGGCGCTACCTCGGCTCGGTGACACTGAAGCAAGAATGCGTTCACATGACGCCAAGTGTTTGGACTGAACTGAGTAGGGGCGAGACAATACCAACCGAGGATCTGAAGTATGAAAGGGTGCAGCGGAAAACGCAGTCCCGCGTTCAAGGAGTCGACGTCAAACATGCACATGTCCGACGAAGGCAACTTAGTGTTTGCTCGCACCCCGGGGCCAGCGACCATCAGCTTGTACTCCGACGGGATAGCGAAAGCCTTCCTGATCCGAAGAAGATCCTTCTCGGTCAACGACGAAATGAGCTCGTCAGCTTCGGAGGGATGGAACGGATTAGGCTCCTCGACGATCTTCGACTTTCCGTAGATTGCTTTCTCCAGAAGATCACCCTCGTACTGCCTGACTCCCGAATGCCCGGACAGGACGGAAGGATATTGTCCTATCTCGGGAGCTCGTTTCGGGTTCTCCACAATCACCCCCACTATGGGGGGCGGGGTCTCCCCTGTCCTCTTCTTCTTCCCGATCCTCGACTCGACAGCCAGCGGTTCGGCCATCTGCTTCCCCTTCCTGCGAGCTTCCGCCCTACTCCTCTCCCCGGCGCCATCACCGCCCGAGGACGAGGCACCACTACCCGAGCTTACCCTTGACATCTCTTGAAAAAGCTAAGGCAAGGACAAACTAACCTTTGAAGTGACGTTCACGGTCGGAGAATGCTCGCCGGAAATCGCCTGGCCCACGCGACAGCTAACGACAACACCGTGGAGCAAGAGCGCCGCTAGCAGAAGACTTAGAGAACAAAAGTAAATTCGTAGAGCGAAAAGTGAGAAATGAGCTCAGGGGTGAAGGAATGGTAACTTATAACCTCAACTGATAACGGGCCTCCTTGGGAATCCCAAAGGCCCACTAAGAATCCCAAACGCCCTACAAGAGAGAGGCGGCGGTATGAGAGGGATGGCGGAACTCCCCAAAAAACACAAGTTGCGACTCGGCCACCGGTCTAATGAGCCGAGCTATCGAACGAAACGCTCAGTGACCGAGCCACCGAGTTCGCCCAAAAATACCCAAATCCGCGCCCGGCAAACAGCGCGAGGTACGCGGACCGAGGTGACGAGATACCGACCCTCGTTTTTGGCAAAAAATCCTCCCGAATCAAAATCACCGTCGGATCTCTCCAAAATTCGCGTCAGGATCTGATGAACGGTTCAGATTGCGCCACGCCCACAAAACGACAAGATAGCGTTTTCTCGTGATCTGAACCCCATCCTCGTGATGCGTGCCCAGATAAACGGCCCAGATCTTGCCACGTCGACAAAACGACAAGATAGCGTTTTATGGGGATCCACGCCAGAGATGGGCGGCCTAGATGATGCCACGTACCTCGGATGATCCGAACCGAGGGACCGACCCTTCCAACCGAGTCGTCGACCCCCCTAGCCGCGGCACTACGCATCCGGGCCGTGGTGCTGGGGTACCGACCCTTCCAACCGGGTCGCCGATCCCCCAAGCCGCGGCACTACGCATCCGGGCCGTGGTGCTGGGCTACCGACCCTTCCAACCGGGTCGCCGACCCCCCTAGCCGCGGCGCTACGCATCCGGGCCGTGTTGCTGGGGTACCGACCCTTCCAACCGAGTCGCCGACCCCCCTAGCCGCGGTGCTACGCATCCGGGCCGCGGTGCCGAGGTACCGACCCTCGTTTTTGGGAAAAAATCCTTCCGACCCTCAGGAGCCGTTGGATCTCGTAGGAAAGCGCGCTCGTCATGATGGACGTCCCAGATCTTGCCACGTCCACAAAACGACAAGATAGCGTTTTATGGGGATCCACGCCAAAGATGGACGGCCTAGATGATGCCACGTACCTCGGATGCTTTGAACCGAGGCACCGACCCTTCCAACCAGGTCGCCGACCCCCCAAGCCGCGGCACTACGCATCCGGGCCGTGGTGCTGGGGTACCGACCCTTCCAACCGGGTCGCCGACCCCCTAGCCGCGGCGCTACGCATCCGGGCCGTGGTGCTGGGGTACCGACCCTTCCAACCGAGTCGCCGACCCCCCTAGCCGCGGTGCTACGCATCCGGGCCGCGGTGCCGAGGTACCGACCCTCGTTTTTGGGAAAAAATCCTTCCGACCCTCAGGAGCCGTTGGATCTCGTAGGAAAGCGCGCTCGTCATGATGGACGTCCCAGATCTTGCCACGTCCACAAAACGACAAGATAGCGTTCTATTGGGATCCCCGCTAAAGATGGACGGTCTAGATGGTGCCACGTACCTCGGATGATCCGAGCCGAGGTACCGACCATTCGAACCAACTCGCCGACCCCTCGAACCGCGGCGCAACGCATCCGGGCCGGGGTGACGGAGTGCCGACCCTCGTTTTTGGGAAAAAATCCTTCCGAGGAGCAGGAGGCGTCTGATCGTTCCGAAATTCGCGCTCCATCTTGATCGAAGGCCCAGATGATGCCACGCCATAAATAGGTATTAAAAATTGGTTTTTATTTATTTAAATCGGTTTATTTATTTAAAAAATTGCGAAAAATCGCTAAAAATTCGGGAAAATTAGCTAAAAATTCCAGGAAATAATTAAAAATTCGGGGAATATTTCTAAGCCACCGAACGAGCAATTATTACCTAGAATACGCGGTTAAAGCCCCCGAACAATTAGCCAACACATCGCAAAATTAAATAAATCATCCGGAAAAATAGATAAAAACTCGACACAGCTTCGGTGCATCAAAGAAGGAGGAACTAGCCTACCCCCGTGCTCCAGGATTCAAAAATCACCCATTCGGACTGCGACACAGTTCCACCGACCACTGAGTTAGTCAAACTACTCCTCAAAGACTGACCACCCTCAGTCTTTAGGAGTGGGGGGCTCGTGATATGGTCAAAACAAGGGGTTCAATCGAGACCGTCCAAATGGGGCACGAATCCTACAGCTCAGGGACGAGACGGTAATTTCACATGCAAACGGGTCCGAAGCGGGTACTGGGTCTCCTTCTCACAGATCCAATAACCCGCAAACGGATCCACCACAGCTGGGCACGGGTTTCAACCCGCTGCCAACTCGATCCAGCAAGACACAATCAAGGTCCCTGATTAGATCTAAATCAACGGCCATGATTCACGTCAATCTTTACACTGGGATTTAGGGATTAAAAATCCTTATCTGATTACCAGAATATACCTTATCAGATTACTTTCCCAATCTGTTTACAAGGAGATTGTTCTATATCAGACTACGCGGATTACATTCCTAAATTGTTCTCTAAGACGCCTATAAATACCCCCCACCCATCTCCATTAAGAGGTAATCAATCTTTCTCTAGTTAAACGCTCTTTCATAATCATTTCTGGTTACTGACTTGAGCGTCGGAGGGTGCGTCGCCGGGAACAACCCCGGTGTCTCGCACTTTTTGCAGGTGCACGGCGGGAGCGACGATCAGAGTTCAACGGAACAGGTATACAGGTTCTCCTATTCAGTTTCCCCAAAGAACTCACAAATTCATCTGTTTGCCCCCACACCGAAATTAGCGGCAACAGGATTCTTGAATGACAATTTGTTCGAGTTTCATGTCCAGTACTACACTCGGGCCTACCTGGTGACATTGTTTAGAGGTGTTCTCAACTCAGACTCTTCAGGTGATACTGACATTGTTTGGAGGTGTTCTCTATCCGGACTCTTCAGGTGATATTGTGCCCCTAATGTACTTGTCGTTGATCACTGACCTTAGCAAAGTTGGCCGGTATAGTTGGGGTAATGCCGCATTAGCATTCTTGTACAGGAGTTTGTACGGAGGAGCTTTGAATGCGGTACAGATGACTGGGGCGATGGCAATACTACAATTTTGGAGCTAGAAGAGCTTACAGGTCGGTTGACCCCGAATAAGAAAGCAGTAACATGGGTGGGTGGAATACACAGAGAATGAACCAATGTTGCCTCCCATCGGTGTGTACTAGGCTGGGGAACATACATGGAAAGATAACCTACGTGGAATGTTGACCTACTATAGGGATAGAATCGAGCAGTTGCGAGATGTTCGTCCAATGGGAGCCATACTTGACCGAGAGATTGGATAGAATACCACATGCTTGCACAGCGAGTAGAGAGTTGTGGTTGACAAAAGCACCACTCATCAACTTTAGGTGTTGTAGAGTTCGACTTTCCGGACCGAGTGCTTCGATAGTTCGAACTCCAGCAAAGCATCTCAGTGGCACGATCGTATGACACTTGCATACACTGTGTCAAAGGAATAGGTCATTTGCCTGAACATGATTGGGAAAATATCACCAAGTCCATGTCGATGCATGGAAAGACCGCAGGTTCATTACAATCGTTGCAGGTATTTCTCCGTGCGATGGATCGTTGCACGGTGTGTACATATCCTGGTATCGGAGGATTACACGGTTGTATATTGCTCCTCCTTCCACTATACCAGTAAGGGTCCAGCTACCAGTTCCGAGGAGAGAGACGGAACCATCTTCCAGGTATTTCTCTTTGCAACGCATATATAAATTGAAGCCTTCGTCATCTTGATCCATGGTAAGATAGAATATTTTGTTGTTTATTTCATATATTTATCTTTATTTTTTCTCTCCCAATTTTAGTCATTCTAATTTGTATATGATACTTTCTAATAAGTTGCAGATTGACAACGCATGGGTGATTGTGCGAAAATGTGTTCGTCCCTTGAAAAGTAATGTAGCTTATGGCATCAAGGAGTTCGCACGAGAAATTCTTAAACTGTGTAGGTTGCAACTTGAAGAGGTTGGTGAGGGAGAGTGACTAAATGCTATGTTGACATGTCTTGTTCCTCAAACGGGTAGACGTAAGAATGTGGTTAGGAAGCCCATGCGGCAGGCACAACGACCGGAGCAACAACAAAAACCGCCACAAGAAGCTGAGCAAGCACATGAAGAGGAGCCAGCACGTGAAGAGCCAAATGATGATGACCTAATATGCTCATCTCACAACTGACACAAGTAGGTGGTAGTCGGCAAATCCCACGTCGGAAGAGGAAGAAGCCCACAATTTATACGCTGAGTCAGATTTGTGCATTTTTTGCTATAATTGTGATATTTTGGACTTGTGATATATTGTGATATATTTGTAATATATCATACATGTTTTGAGTTTTAAACAGGAAAACTGTGATATCTGATTTTCAGATATCACTGTTTCAGCTGAAGTCGCGGTTGGGAACTAGCTTCTGTGCAAATGAAGGCTTCAGCATTAAGCACTGTTTTTTATCTCTGACTTGACTCGTAGTTGGAAACTGTGGCCTACACATAGGGGTCGCATTGGGATACTATGGCCTCTCTTTAAATAAATTTGTCCAGAAAGCCCTTGCTCTATAGCCTAAGTGAAGCCTCTGTGTCTCAAAAGTCGCTATTGCCCACTGCGGCAAAGATTTTTACTTGGCAATTATGGCATGCTCAAAAAGTAAATTGAAGAAGCCGCAGTTGGGAACTATGGCTTCAATAACACTATTGTCGCGGTTCCCAACGGCGGCTTAAGCTGACATGGACAAAAGAAGCTCACCCAGGGAATAAGTTTGGCATATGACTCAAGTTGGGATATAGATTTGCTGCGATCTTTTTTGCCTTCATGACCACAAGCATGTCTCTGATAATTTTCATTACCCCATTTTCAACATAGGTCTTGCACCCAAGGCTATCTATTTGTCCCAAAGACAATAGATTTTTCCTCAAGCTTCACGTGTCGTACCTCCTGGATGTGTGAACCGTACCATCAAACATTTTTAGCTTGGTAGTAAAAATACCAATGATTTCCAAAGCATGATCGTCACCCATTTGTATAGAACCTCTCGAGATTGGTTCATATGTATGGAACCACTCTCTCTGAGAAGTCATGTGCCATGTTGCTCCTGAGTCTTGTAACCAGACGTTAGAGAACTGCTTTCTGCCTCCAACCACCGCTGTTGCCTCGATGTATAGAACTTCACCATCATACCGGGTACTCGCCACATTTCCTTAAGCATTTGATGACTTAGGGCCTTCACTCTTCCTCTTGTACCTACAATCCTTCTTGAAGTGCCCTTTCTTGCCACAGTTGTGACATTTGTAAGTCTTCTTACTTCTTAATTTTGATCTACCATAATTCTGACTCCCACTGGGGCCACGTTCTGTTGATCGCCCTCTCATCACCATCAAAACTTCCACTTGCTGCGAACTTCCATGTCTGTCTTCCTTGTTTTTGCGTCTGGTTTCTTTTTCCAAAACAGCAGCTGCAACGTCATCGAAGATTAGATAGTCCGTCAGGATGTTCGTCAGGTTGATGATGAGTTGATCATACGAGAGGGTGTTGATAAGGTTGGTCACTGATGTCGATTTTGTCATTCGAAGAGTGTACAGTCTTCTCTTTAAGAAAATCTTGTTGTGAAGTGACTTGGCCTCATACAGTTTTGTCAGAGTATCACAAATCTCCTTTATCGTCTTCTTTTGCGCTACACTATATAACACTCCATCGGCTAGTGCCAAGTACAGATCGGCAATTGTGTTGCCGTCCATCTCTTTCCATTTGTCGTCATCGGTGATCTCCATGAGTTTATCTCTAATTTCTGTCACACAATTGTCCTTCTTCAAGATTGCCTTGATCTTCATTTTCCACAATGAGAAAATTACTCTCCTTGAATTTCTCAACATCGAACTTTGTTGTAGTCGACATTTCTGTTTCACACCCCGCAACCAAAGCTCTGATACCACTGTTAGGAAATTTATGGGCAGAAACTACCTCACAGCTAAACGAAATTGAGAAAGTGAAAATAAAATTGGCATATATATTTTACGTGGAAACCCCCCCAAAGGAGACGAATAAAAACCATGGGCAACTGTAGTAGGATTTTACGATTGAAAGTAGGGATTACAGTATATTTTTTAAATTTAAGGAGAAAATAATTTCACTATCTCTTATAATAGGAGAAACAACTCTCTCATTAATTTGAGAAAAATATAAAGAAGATAAATTATCTCTATGAATAAACAATATTATCTCTTCTATAGGAGAAACAGCTTTCATTTCCGTACTCTTCTCTGTCAAATTTATGGCACAATCGCATCTGAAAGAGAATGAAGCCCTTTTTTATTTGTTTTTTAATATCTGAATATTATATGCATGGCTGGAGTCTGTTGACTCTATCCGTTTCATCAAAAAATATCTGAATATTACATTCGTAAATGGCGAATGGGGAGTGCGGAGTGTTTGATCAAATCCTTAGTTGTTTCTGCTTAGGATTGACAGGAGAATGAAGGATTTGGAGGTTGGAGTTGGAGGGAATGAAGCGGAAGAAGAGGAAGAAACAAGAGAGGGTATTTTTGGAACTAAAGAGAATTATAGACTTTTATGAGCTGCTTTGTTGCTTGAGAAACCAAAACCATATTGGATTTTGGTTTTTTTGTTTTTTGTTTGTTTTTTTAAAACTTGAAACCTTAAGGGATTTACTGTTATTAGCCCTTTTTTTTTTTTGATATAGTAGATCAACTCGCAAGTGAGCTCCAGCCAAAAAAAAACAAAAAAACAAAAAAACTACAAAGTCTATTATCATGACCATATTATTATTTCTTTCGTTGAGCACACTATCTCGATCAGGTTCAATTTGGACTTGATCAAAACCTCCAACCAATTCTTAACCTTGCATTCGGTAGTGATAATGACAACAATCCTTATGATGTTGATGCTGATTAGGTGGTTTTTAGCTAGTGAAAATCTCTTGTGCTTCGCTGCTGAAGTCAGATTTTTCTATCGTCTTCCTTCTTTTAGTTTCACTTACGTTGCTTGTGTTGACGACTACTGTCTCTGGATTTTCACTCTTTTGTAATATCAGGATATTTGGTGAATGATTTTAGTTTTTTGTGCACGAGTTCTTTGAACTCTAGCTGATTATCCAAAAAAAGTATTACAACTATGTCCAAGAGAAGCCGCCACCACAAAATACCGTAATTTATGTACACCAAACACAGTTTAACTTCAATCACTATTTTGCAAGGTAACTTTGAAATGAGTGAAGATACAATTAAAGATTTGTATGAGTTTGTAACCATCACCCATCCATAAATAGGACGTGCAGAACTTGAAAGTGAAGCGAAGTTTTGGTGCTAGGAACTATATTCCAATAGGATTATGCCAGATAACTAAATTTATTCTAACTTCGTTGATTGAGACTAGTTTTGCCGGTAACACAAATAGGCAGCAAAAAGCTCCTAAAAGGTAAATGATGTGAGGCATCCAGAAAAAGGGTCGTCTAAAACTGAAACTGCATGTCCTTGGTGTAACCCAGCTCGTCAAGGTGCGTGCCCATGGCCTTGTTCATAGGAGGCAGACCACATCTCAAGATCTGCAATTAATATAGTAATGTACCATATACTGTTTATCCACACACAAAATTGCTCAATAGCGCATATGAAATAAAGCAACAATAAATTGAACAGTTCTTTTGTCTAAACATTACATACCTGGATGTCAGCAGCTGGGAAGGGAAAATGAGACTGAATCATTTGTTTCGAGACAAAGCCAACACCACCATTCCATAGCTAGGGAGGCTGTTAAGAATGATGCAAGTTAGTGTCGTAAATCATCTGATAGCCACATCTTCTATGGAAAAAATAAGTTTATAGATAGTGGTCTAAACAGTTGCCTATGTTCCTCATATGAACATTGTTTTTCTTTTCACAGGAAAGTGTGTATTCATGTGATTGAGAATACAGAATTGGCTTGAATTGTAAAACTTCTAACAGTAAGCAGAGTATACAAATAAAATTGAGTTCTTAAGGGAAATCAAAAGTGAGAGAGGTATCTATATTTATCCTCTGATGATAGAGATGAATTTATTGTGGCAAAAACATGAAGAAGCTATTAGAGACGGACTGACAACACTACTAAGAAGTATTAAACTGCTAGAACAAAACGTGAATCACATTTAGAAATAAAATAAGATGATCCTAACTAAGGAAAATAGTTGAAGGTTAAAAAATAAATTTACAGATGTTTCCCATAAGGCTAGCATAGCAAGACTACCCTATGTGGTTTAAATTGGTTGAATGGGTCAAATTGTTCTTAGGGAAAATATAAGAAATAACTGATCCATGCAGAGCTTGCCAGATACATGTTTCAGTAATGTAGTTTCACCTTCACTTGTAAATGTGAAGTGAGATAATTGAAAAGATAATTTTCTCCAGTAGGCAATATGCAAAAATGGTTCTAATCAAGATCCAACTCAGAGAACTATAAAGTAAAATCTACCATATAGGAAAGGTTACCTTTAGGAGGATGTCATCAGCTGTGACATTGGCATAGATAAGATGAACCTGCGTTTTGTCACTTGGGTTCTCCAATATAGCTCTTGCAACCTAACCATAAAAGATTAGACACAAAATTATAAGTTTATCAAGTTCATGAGGAGGAAAAATCATAATTGACAATTTATTGTGTACCTGAAACATAGGAGTTATGCCAGATCCCCCACCTATCATCCCGAACGCTCTGACTTGCCCAGGTTGATACTTAAAACGTCCCTAGAAGAATTAAAAGATGCAACATTATAGAGTGTCATGCATGTAAATGTTGTGCTAAAGAAAATTTTTGGTTAAAATTCCAGGAACACAATAGCAAGAACATGGATCTCACATAGCTTTTTGGCATTCTATACCAAAATGCATTAAAAGCGAGGGCTAAAGGCCCAAACAATTCATTTACTGTGTGGATATAAGTATTTTCTGATGAAACAATAAGGCACAATTTCTTGTTACTGTGTACTTTAGATCACCATCCAACTGAGGATATACATGTAAATTATTCGGGAAATAATAAGACACTTATAGAGTGTCATGCATGTAAATGTTGTACTAAAGGTGGGATGATGAGACGGCAAAAATCATCACAACAAGCATGAGCAAAAAGTATCAAACTATCAGCTACCACCACCATATTTAAATTATGGCTGGCAATTGACCCGAACCCGACCCGAGCCCGATCAAGTCCGACCCGTTTTTAGTAGGACTCGGGCCTGTTTTTTTTCATTTTTTTCGGACCCGGGCTCAAAAAATAAGCCCGTTTAATTTTCGGGCCGGGTTCGGGTGTGTATGGGTCTGACCCGAACCCGACCCGATTTATCTATATATCCTAACTTCTGAAATCTGAACTAGTAAAAGAAGTAAAGATCGATGTGTCCCTTCATCTCCCTCCAATCTTTCCCCTTTTCTAAATTCTTCGAGCGCTTCGTCTTCACAACGCTAGCCCCCACTCCCATGCTTCTTCTTTCTCCCTAGTCCCTATATCTCTCTCATTCAACGCAGCGTTTGCCTATTTATATGTAGTTTTTTCATATTTTTTTCATCATCAACTCTAACCCTAACCCTAGCTCCCAATTCAATCTCATATCTCTGTAATCTGAATAAGGGATCTCGAATTCAACATCTGCCAAGTTTCAATTTCAGGTAAATTTGTTGATTCATTGATTTCACATTGTTTTTGTTGATTTTGTGTGGAATTATAGGAATTATAGGAGGTAAGTTAGTTGTTTGCCAGTTTTTCTTCTAATTTATACAAAGAATAAGGTTTAAGATTTGACATGCAGTTATCTACTTATTCTGAGTGACTGAATCACTCCGGCCATTGTATAAATTATAAAAGTAGATAATTGCATATCAAATCTAAAACCTTACGATCTCTAAAGAGAGGACAACCCAATATCTGAGTTATTGAATCATAATACCCATACGATCTCTATGGTCACTAATATCAGCTGATTCATTAATAAAGCAAGATGGCCTCTCAATTTGATGAATTTGATAGGTGAATTTTAAATGTGGAAATGATGGAAGACAGAATTGTTGTTGATTAAGAATCCCCCGAAGAGGTTTCACTGATGCAATCATTTATTGTTCTCATTGTTCGTCACCTTCTGCTTTTCCACATCTTGCTAAAAGTGGTTGCACACAATCTGGATATTAAATCTCTCTTTCTTTCTTAGACATTACATCAACAATTGGAAACTGAAAAGCTAGTGGTACATCTTGGCATGAGATAAGATCGATATCTTGCAGATTATATGCCTGGAACTTGTCAAATAGCAGGAGTGAGCAACGAGAAGTTGCTGACAGTGTGCCATTGTACTAAAAATTTAATTTAGGAACTGAAGAATTCTTGAAAAGTCCACAATAAAAGTAACTAATTAGACTAGTTGCAATGATGGCTCTTGATGATTTATTCTACATTTAGTTGAGCATTCTTAAAAGTCACCAAAATTCAGAATCAAGTAGGGGTCTTCTTGTTGACATAGCATATATTCAAATTGTGGAACATAGCATGTATGGAAGCATGAGAAAATGTTAGATAAAATGAAGCTGGTATGAGTTTGGCAATGTCTTGATTGGTGATAAAGATAATGATTGTTGCTGCGTTTCATAATCTCAGGCTGACAAGTTTTACAATTTCTCAGAATATGTCTGAATACTAACATTCCTTTTACCACTTTCACGTCGATTCCTTTTTAACTGATTGTTCAGTATTTGTAAGTAACATGTTTCACTAAAAGCAGTTTATGTCTGACCTATTGAATTAGTTCTGAAGATAATATTTCAGATGTGATCAATATATATGGTATGCTACCTGTTATGTGCTATAATCCTTATCTGTTATAGGTTACTTTTCCTGCGAGGCCAGAACTAGAACTGAAAACTGCACTTATCCAAAAGCAACCATTTCATTTAAAATGGTACTGCTGCTAGTTTTTATTTACTTGGCTTCTATTATCACGTTTAATTACTCATGCTTCACCATTTACATCTGCTGTTTATCTCTAGGCAAACTGCAAGGAATAAATCATTTCCTATGCTACTGAAGTAATGAAGTTCAATCTCAGAGATGGCTGTGGTTGTTCACACACTACCATTGAGTTTCCTGTCAATTTCCAGGTTAAGAAGTAGACCATTACATACTATGCTTCATTTCTGGGTTTTTTCAATAACTGCAGTAATAAAATATCAAACATCGTCAAGTATATCAACCATTAAGTTATTTAAGGTGGTTTTATGATGCTTTATAATTTATACACAAATTTATG
The DNA here is from genome assembly GCA_017893485.1 of Hemerocallis citrina. Classification (NCBI taxonomy): domain Eukaryota; kingdom Viridiplantae; phylum Streptophyta; class Magnoliopsida; order Asparagales; family Asphodelaceae; genus Hemerocallis; species Hemerocallis citrina. The sequence goes on from CM030359.1 coordinate 219,830,258, forward strand.
CAGCATCTATAGAAATTTATGCTGAAAACTTGCAACACTAATCAATTATGAGTTTGGTTTTAGGCTGAAATATATTAAAATTTTAAAATCAACATTTAATAACTTGAAGTATACCATAAATGTTAAAATATCTCTACTATTTTAATGGGAGAGTTGGGGTTGTAAACAAACAACCCCTAATTTTGTAACTGAGTAAACCCATGTAATGTACATGCAAACTACATCCACTAAACATTTCCGTGTCATGCACGTCAAATCAAACTATACAAATTCATTTAATTTAATGACTAAACTTTTTTAATAAATGTGCATCGCACGTGCATTATACTAGTAAATAAAAATGAAAAGCTTCTTTGTGTATTTTTATTCAGATAATATTTCAAATATTCTCAGGATATCATAATTATTCTTACAGTTTTTTAACCTTGCATCTGTAATAGAGTTTTTGGATAGATAGAGGTCAAGTTGGCCTCAACAAACATGCATTAAAGTAACAACAAACAATTTAGTAAGTAGAACTATACTAGATAATTCCTTTGCTCATACAATTTCCAGCTAAATGTATGTCTTATGATGAAAAGGAAAACTTTGCTTGTTAATGCTCTTTGAACTTTAAAGGTAGGGTCAAATTAAATAGTTGGATGATTTGGAAACTGCTGCTCCCTTTCTCCAACAGAAAGGACACATCATAATCCATCAGATACCCATTGCTTATAAGTTTATCCATAATAAACAGTTACAAACAATTATGGTTGATCGGAACTTTACAGAATATTTTTTTGGCTAATCAAGTATCTTATCTGATTGTCCATTTGCACTATTTTGTATTGCAGATATTTCTGCTACATCATACAAGCCCGTGCCTATTCTGGATTTAAAGGATTGATTTGTGAAGGCATTTCTGCTACTTGAACTTGACAGCTGATAACAAAATATTGTTTTCTAGGATTTGTATCTTTTCTTGCTATATATATATATATATATATATATATATATATATATATATATATATTCCAACTTTTCAGCTAAAGAAAGCCTTGAGAGGATTAAGAGTACAAGTCACTCATAGAGGTGATAGTTGCAACCTGCACACAACTTGGCAATCTTGTTAAGAAGGAACCTGCACTGGAAGAAGATAATTCTAATTATATCACTTCAAATCAAAGTTGTAATGATAAAAATTCTTACCAACATTGTCCTTATTTTATCTTCTTTGTATTTTTAAAATAAAGATCCTAAAGCTGATGTTATCTTGTATTATTTTTTTAGGCTTGTAAATATTTTTTATGAATGATTATTTTGATGAACTTCATATTTATATGCTGTTGTATTACTTTATATATATATAAAAATCCATGTAATTGTTTTTTTAAAGAAATCGGGCCGGGCTCGGGTTTTTTTGTTTATTTGGGCCCGGGCTTGGGCTTGCATTTTGGAGCCCGATACAAAATCGGGCCGGGCTCGGACCCTACAAACTAATATAAGTCCAGCCCTAACCCGGCCCGTTGCCACCCCTAATTTAAATACTTCTGAGGAAATGAAAGTATGTTGCACTGGAAAGAGAAATTAGAAAGCAAAGTGCATGCTTGAAGACGTGAAAAGAAGATGCTGTAGAATTTGGATCCAAGACAAGCCAATTTTCAATGTGAATGTGAAAGAAGAGTTATAGCAGTGAATTTGTAGCCAATAAGCAAAAATAAAAAATGGCCAGCTCAAGAGATTCTTTGGTAGGAACTAGGAAGCCATTTTGAGGGATGCACAATTATGTGCATATAAACTACGGGGGATTCTCTTGGATGAACTAGGAAGGCACTTCCTAGAGATGTATCCATTACAAATATAGTATTGATAGAGGATTTATACAGTCCTCTATACTGTATCAGTTCTCAGCTATTTTCTTGCATATCTGTCCATTTATTCACATATCAGTCCCTATGATATTTTCTTTCCTTGTTGGGGCAAGTGCAAAAGGGTACGTGTATTTTGTAATAAAGTCCTTTTACTAGTTGTACAGGTGGTCCATGGGCTTAGGTGAAACCTAGCACTATTAACACTCTATTGTAATCTCATTTTGAGAATATGAATGAAAATGAATTAAGCTCTATCCTCTATCTTCTTCTTCCTTCTCTCCTTCTTCCTCCTTGCTTTGTTTTCTTCCTTTTTCTTATTTGATTCATGGGTGTCATTAGAAGTTACAACGATCCATCTTTCAATCGGATCGGGATCGTAACAATGGTATCAGAGCCAACCTATTTAAGTCAAAGGGTGAAGAATATAGAGATTTCGATGGGTGTCTTACAGCATCAGGTGATCGATTTGCAGTTGCAAAATAATGATATCCTAAGTTGGTTGTGCCTCCTCGTGGAGAAGGATGCCCGATACAAAGAAGAAGCCCATTATGCTTCCAACCCTAGATCTCAAACCCTAAATCCCCCAAAGCCCTCATCAATGGGCGACGAAGCTAAAGCCCACTTCACCAATGTCATCGACCTCGCCCCCACTAACCATGTTCTCTACTCCAACAGCTCCGCCATCACCAACCTCAGCGAAACCTCCTCGCCCAACTTTCCGCCGCCATCTCCTACGACGACGACCTCTTCCCCTTCGTCTGCTGCGTCTTCTCCCTTATCCACCGCCGCATCGCCTCCTACCGCGGGCTACTCCTCATCAGCATCACCACAAACAACTCCGAAAATGACTACATCCTCCTCATCTCCTTCCCAGGATCTACAGGACGCCAGGACCCTCGACGCATTCAACCTAGGAAGCACGGATACTTTCAAATGGTCGACGTACCCGTGTCGGGTGCGTATCGGGTGCCGATACTCCTTGGGTACTCCCAGGTGCGTACCCAAGGAGCACCCAATTTTTTAAATGCATTTTTCACAACTATTAGACACAATTATATTTAGATAAATGCATGGGGTCCTAAAGTAATTTCAAAAGTTTGTTGTTTACAATTATGCTCAAACACAAAATAAGACTACCCAAAGATTTGATAGTTAGAATATCATTTCTTTTCTCTAAAATGCTCATAATTATAATGTATTCTTATAGTTCTATGAAATGGTTTAAATGTTTGCATTTTTAACAAGAAAAATATTTTTGTATCTATAAATATAATATAAATTATTTTATATTTAACGTACCCACAACGCACCCGTATCCTACTTTTTTGTAAATTCACGTATCCCCGTACCCGTGTCGTGTCGTACCCGCACCTCGTACCCGTATCTGTGCTTCATAGCATTCAACCCCTACCACTGCCCCCTCTCCATTTCTGACGCTCTCCTCCAGTCTCACCACTTCCACCTCTTCAATATTTGTTGGGTCTTCTCCAAAATTCAGCACCTCACCATGTGTTTGAAGAATTCTCCAAGAGATCCAGGAAATAAACTTCAACCCTATTTTCTCAAGCTCCAACCGCTC
>CM030359.1:220441995-220638405 GCA_017893485.1 Hemerocallis citrina
TTGCTCCCACAACCGTTGATTCTCTCACATAAGCAGCGAGTTCGGAGCTACAGCTCTCTCCAAGAGTTGCTCCTCAAACTCATCTCACAAATGGCTCTCTTCCAGAGCCGAGCTCTTCCCTCCGCTCGCCCCCGAAGCGGACCTCTTCTCAACGAGTTTGGAGCTCAACTCTCTCATAGGGTCCCTCCTCAAACTCATCTCACAAATGGCTCTCTTCCAGAGCCGAGCTCTTCCCTCCGCTCGCAGCCGAAGCGGACCTCTCCTCGACGAGTTCGGAGCTACAGCTCTCTCCAAGAGTTGCTCCTCAAACTCACCTCACAAATGGCTCTCTTCCAGAGCCGAGCTCTTCCCTCCGCGCGCCCCCGAAGCGGACCTCTTCTCAACAAGTTTGGAGCACAACTCTCTCCTAGAGTTCCTCCTTACACTTGTCTCACAAATGGCTCTCTTCCAGAGCCGAGCTCTTCCCTCCGCTCACCGCCGAAGCGGACCTCTCCTCCACGAGTTCGGAGCTACAACTCTCTCCAAGAGTTGCTCCTCAAACTCATCTCACAAATAGCTCTCTTCCAGAGCCGAGCTCTTTGCTCCGCTCGCCCCCGAAGCGGACCTCTTCTCAACAAGTTTGGAGCACAACTCTCTCCTAGAGTTCCTCCTTACACTTGTCTCATAAATGGCTCTCTTCCAGAGCCGAGCTCTTCCCTCTGCTCGCCGCCGAAGCGGACCTCTCCTCGACGAGTTCGGAGCTACAGCTCTCTCCAAGAGTTGCTCCTCAAACTCATCTCACAAATAGCTCTCTTCCAGAGCCGAGCTCTTTGCTCCGCTCGCCCCCGAAGCGGACCTCTTCTCAACAAGTTTGGAGCACAACTCTCTCCTAGAGTTCCTCCTTACACTTGTCTCACAAATGGCTCTCTTCCAGAGCCGAGCTCTTCCCTCCGCTCGCCGCCGAAGCGGACCTCTCCTCGACGAGTTCGGAGCTACAACTCTCTCCAAGAGTTGCTCCTCAAACTCATCTCACAAATAGCTCTCTTCCAGAGCCGAGCTCTTTGCTCCGCTCGCCCCCGAAGCGGACCTCTTCTCAACGAGTTTGGAGCTCAACTCTCTCATAGGGTCCCTCCTCAAACTCATCTCACAAATGGCTCTCTTCCAGAACCGAGCTCTTCCCTCCGCTCGCCCCCGAAGCGGACCTCTTCTCAACAAGTTTGGAGCACAACTCTCTCCTAGAGTTCGTCCTTACACTTGTCTCACAAATAGCTCTCTTCCAGAGCCGAGCTCTTTGCTCCGCTCGCCCCCGAAGCGGACCTCTTCTCAACGAGTTTGGAGCTCAACTCTCTCATAGGGTCCCTCCTCAAACTCATCTCACAAATGGCTCTCTTCCAGAGCCGAGCTCTTCCCTCCGCTCGCCGCCGAAGCGGACCTCTCCTCGACGAGTTCGGAGCTACAGCTCTCTCCAAGAGTTGCTCCTCAAACTCACCTCATAAATAGCTCTCTTCCAGAGCCGAGCTCTTCCCTCCGCTCGCCCCCGAAGCGGACCTCTTCTCAACAAGTTTGGAGCACAACTCTCTCATAGGGTCCCTCCTCACACTCGTCTCAAAAATAGCTCTCTTCCAGAGCCGAGCTCTTCCCATCCGAGCCCCAACATCAAAGAGCCCGGTCGGATGCCGAGCAAGTGCCTTCCCGATCCTGCAAACGGAGAAAACTCACTTTCTCCTCAACATTCGTGCAAGATCTTAATCAGACGGCCCAGATCTTGCCAGCGTCGCTAAACGACAAGATAGCGTTTTCTTGGGAACTGAGCCGTCTCGAGATTCGTGCCATCATCCAACGGCCCAGATCTTGCCAGCGTCGCTAAACGATAAGATAGTGTTTTCTTGGAAACTGTGCCCGCCTCGAGATCCGCGCTGAGATCCAGCGGCTCAGATCGCTCCACGTCGCTCAATATTCCTAGTCGAGCGACTAGCGATCCGACCCACTCGCGCCTCTTCTTCGCCCCAAGGGTCTTCCTAGCCCAAGGGTCTTCCAAGCACAGGGGTCTTCCTAGCACACCTTACAAGGGTCTTCCTAGCCCAAGGGTCTTCCAAGCACAAGGTCTTCCTAGCACATCTTCTCCGCCCCTAGGAGTGGAGCTCCTCTTCCAAAATCCCCAAGACCAAAGTACTTATCAACTTCATGAAGACAAGCATCTTGCGGGGCTATTCTGACCATGAAGGAGGGTGAATCTTCATCCCACTCCTGAAGAGAAGTTGTAGATCTTCGAACTAGCTTCGAAACGAGGGGTCGCACGCCCCGATCGGACCTCCGTAGCACCGGGAAAGTGGATCTCAATGCAGCTGCACCGAATAGCTCGGAAATCCGAGCCGAGCCACTCGCACGAGTCGAGCCACTCGCACGAGTCGAGCCACTCGCACGAGCCGAGCCGAGCCACTCCCATCCGAGCTCTTCCCATCCGAGCTACTCGCACGAGTCGAGCCGAGCTACTCCCATCCGAGCTCCTCCCATCCGAGCCACTCGCACGAGTCGAGCCACTCGCACGAGCTGAGCCGAGCCACTCCCATCCGAGCTCTTCCCATCCGAGCTCCTCCCATCCGAGCCCCAACATCAAAGAGCCCAGTCGGCTGCCGAGCAAGTGCCTTTCCGATCCTACAAACGGAGAAAACTCACTTTCTCCTCAACATTCGTGTAAGATCTCGATCAGACGGCCCAAATCTTGCCAGCGACGCTAAACGACAAGATAGCATTTTCTTGGGAACTGAGCCGTCTCGAGATTCATGCCATCATCCAACGGCCCAGATCCTGCCAGCGTCGCTAAACGACAAGATAGCGTTTTCTTGGGAATTGAGCCCGTCTCGAGATTCGTGCCACCATTCAATGGCCCAGATCTTGCCAGCGACGCTAAACGACAAGATAGCATTTTCTTGGGAACTGAGCCGTCTCGAGATTCGTGCCATCATCCAACGGCCCAGATCCTGTCAGCGTCGCTAAACGACAAGATAGCGTTTTCTTGGGAATTGAGCCCGTCTCGAGATTCGTGCCACCATTCAATGGCCCAGATCAAGCCACATAGTTCGGATCTCCAATCCGAGCTACTGCCCTACCGAGCTTCAAAATGGACAAAAATTCGCCTTAAAATCCGTGCTCGGATTGGCCGAACAAAAAGCAGAGGAGAGGAGCTCGGATCTGCCAAACAAGAAGCAAAGGAGAAGAAGAGGACAAGAAAAAGACAAAAAAAAAATAATATAAAAAATATGTATTTTGTGCCACGTGGCGCCGCGTGGTTGGGCGAAGTTACCTCTCGGTCGGCTGCCGAGCAAGTGCCTTTCCGATCCTGCAAACGGAGAAAAACACTTTCTCCTCAACATTCGTGTAAGATCTCGATCAGACGGCCCAGATCTTGCCAGCTGCACTAAATGACAAGATCGTGTTTTCTTGGGAATTGGGCCCGTCTCGAGATTCGTGCCACCATTCAACCGTCCAGATCGAGCCATGTAGCTCGGATCTACCATCCGAGTACTGCCGTACCGAGCTGCAAAATGGCCAAAAATTCGCCTCAAAACCCGTGCTCGGATTGGCCGAACAAGAAGCGAAAAAAAAAAGGGTACAAGTGGCCGGGTTCGGACCCGTTAGGGTCCTCAAACCCGAACCATCACGGCCACGTCACCCTTCTTCTCCAACCCTGCTGGCGCCAAAACCAAAAACAAAACCCAACCACCCTTCGAAAGCTTCTAACGGCAGCGCCTCCACCACTCCGACGTGCCGAGATCCTCCGTCGCCGACCTCAACTCTCCATCGTCAAGCCATCGAGCTCCAACACAAAGCTTGAGTTTCGCGCCTCCGTCTCCGACCTCAATAACACACAGTCGGCGCTTGGCATGGCCATTGCTACAGCCGTCGCCAACCGCCATGGCCGAACCACGAGCTCCAACGTTGCTGATGCCGAGCTCGAACCCGACTCCTTCGTCAGCGAGCTTCGCCGAGCTCCACTCCCGCTCGTCCGACGTCGAAGCTCGAGCTCCATCTCCAAGCTCTCCTCCTCACCTTGCCGATGCCAAGCTCCATCTCCAACGAGCTCCGCCATGGCCGAACCACGAGCTCCATCGTCGCGGATGCCGAGCTCGAACCCGACTCCTTCGTCAGTGAGCTTCGCCGAGCTCCACCGCCCATCTTCGACAAACTCACCCCTTCGCTGACTCCCCTCGTATCTCCGAGCGCCACCTCTATCGAGCGCGCCAAGGTCGAAGCCCCCATCACCTCCGTTTCGATCTCCTCTGCCGAGCTCTAGCCTCTCCACCGCTGTGTCGAGCCCATTACCTCGTCGATGCCCCCCACGTCGACGAGCTTGCCTCCAAACATCGTGCTCCAAGCTCCATGAACCCCCGCACGGGGTGCTTGACGCGATGACGACGAGGCTCGAAGACGTAGGCCAGGGGAGAAGTCGAAGAGAGAAGAACAGAACTCAAGAAGAAAAGAAGGAGAAGAACGAAGCTGGCGGGTATATATATATATATTTTTTGCCACGTGGCGCCACGTGGCCTCAAATCCGACCTCGGATCCGCTGCGCAAAGATTCGCCACAGTCGCTCGGTCGGCCGCCGAGCAACCCCCTTTCCGATCCCGCAAACGGAGAAAAAATCAGCCGAGCAACTACAACCGTTGGATCTTCCAGAAATTCGTGCTTCTGGTGATGGACGATCCAGATCACGCCACGCGCGTGCTAAACGACAAGATAACGATTTTTCGAAAAGCGCGCCTCCTTGAGATTCGTGCCAGGATCCGACGGCGCAGAACGCGCCACGTGTCAGGTATTAATTAATTTAATTTATTTATTTATTTAATTGTTTTTTTTATTTAAAAAATCCGAAAAAATATTTAAAAAATCGGAAAAAATTAAATAAAAATTCTAAAAATAATTATAAATTCAGAAAAATTATTTTAAATTCTGAAAAATATAATTATTTAATTAGAATAATTATTTAATATTTTCGATAATTAATTATTTAATTCGGAAAATGAATAAAAAATACAAAAAAATGAGAAAAAATTCAAAAAAATCTGGAAAAATCACCAAAAATCCAGAAAATTCTGAGAATATTTTTGGGCATTTTACAAGCCCAGAATAACACCGTTACACCCCGAGCAAGATCCAAAACTCCTTTAAAGAATACCGATAAAATCCCGTATGCCATTAGAATAGTAAAACTACTCCTCAAAAACTGAAAAACTCAGTCTCTAGGAGTGGGGGGCTTGTGATATGGCTAAAAATAGGATTAAATTGGGACCGTTCACATCGGAGACGAATCTTAAAGCTCAGGGGTAAAACGGTAATTTCACCTACTAACGGGTCCGAAGCGGGTACTGGGTCTCCTCCTCACAGATCCAACAACCCGCGAACGGATCCATCTCAACTGGGTACGGGTCCCGACCCGATACAAACCCAGTCCAGCAAGAGGAGATCAGGGTCACTGATTTGACCAAATCAACGAGCCTGATTTGCAGTTATCCTCTCACCGGGAATTAAGGGATTACATTCCTAATCTGATTACGAGGATTTTATGCCTTATCAGATCACAGGAATCACATTCCTAATCTGATCCCAACGGCGACTATAAATACCCCCCACCTACCACTGTTACGGGTTAATCAATACTTTTCAATAAAAAGCTCTTTCTTAATCATATCACTGGTTATTGACAAGAGCGTCGGAGGGTGCGTCGCCGGGATCAAACCCGGTGTCTCGCACTTTCCTTGCAGGTATTCGGCGGGAGACAGCGGCCCAACTCCGGCGAACAGGTTCGGATCTGCTATTCAGGTTTCTCGCGAACCCACAAATTCATCTGTTTACCCCCACACCAGAATCAGCGGTAACATCTCATAAAAGACTAAAATAGACCAATCTCAAGTTCAGGACAGTAAGACCATACTGTAGTAAAACAGTGATTCCCAGTATTACAAACATCCAAATCTAGATCCGTCAAAGGATCTGGAAAATAGACATCCACACGAATCCAGCGAATATAAATAAGTCATATCGTGTTTCAGAAAATCACAACTCAAAACTGATTTGAAAACAGAAAACACGTTCAACCAGGAATCAGGAAAACGAATTCTCAGTCCGCAAAACAGCATCAAACTTCTCAAATAAATCCAGAAAAAATCTGGGGTATTCCCCTATATTTCTAGAATTAAAATACAAAGTTTCATAATATTCCAGTAAAATTAGTTTAGTCAACCAAAATTTGAAAACATCACGAAACAGTAGTTCGGCAAATCTGGAATTCCCAATACTGCTGTACGAAAACTGAATTATCTCGCAAACAGTGAAACGAAATCCAAATCCGTCAAAGGAAGATGAAAATAGAAAAAATATATTAACTTTAATATTTACGAACATTTTTCATTCAGTAAAAGGAAACATAGTGAAAATAGGGTTCTTTACAGATCGATCAGCGGACAAAATACAGCAAATATTTTGATTTCATAAGCGAGCATGAAGAAACACATAAAACTCATCAATAAAATTCACCAAAAATCTAGGTAATCCCTAACTAGATAAAGAAATACTGACCAAAGTTTTGGATCAAAATAATATATGTAGCATAGTTCTTTAAAATGATTTGTCATCAAAATTACCCGAAAAACAGAATCTGGAAAAGATCGAGACCTCTGTTGTAAAATAGTCATAACTCAGTCATACGAAAACAAAATCAAACAAGGTTAGAGGGGTTTGAAAATAGAATTTTTTTTCTAAAACTCATGTTTTATACCGAAATTAAGATACTGACTTTAACACAGTTCAAAACAGCAAACAAAACAGATCAGCGACAAAATACAGATTTTCCCCTTAAAAACAAAGTCAACATGGATTCAAGAAAATTGATCCAAACACATCCAAACATGAAATCGAGTCTACCAATTGTCCAAACATCCTAAATTTGGGTATCTAACATGTTCACACCAAATATATCTCATGGGTCTCAATCAAAATATGATTTCTCACAAAAATCTCACATACATAGTCTTAATCAAGAACGGGTCAATCTTAAGTTAATTTATATCCATATTGTGTCGTGAGTCATCTATGGTCAAGTTTTCACAATAGAGACAAAACCCATCAAGCATATCACAAAGAAAAGTCGTCTCTAGACCCAACTACACTATAGGTGAACTTTTTTACTTGTATCAAACAAATGAATTGGAGTAAAAGTTACTTGCCTGAAAGACGATGAGAACAACACAAGAGCAAGAATAACAGAACGGATCCCGGGGCACGAACACAACGAACCCAAGAACCGAAAGCGAGCAAAAACCACGAACACGATCGGACGGCTGAGATCAAGGGATCGAGATATCAAGGCGATCAGATCCGATCGAACGACTCTGATCGAAGATCAAGATCAAGATCGAGATGTGATCGGTATCTTGATGATGAGAATGATGATCGGATCAGATCGACGATCGGACGACTACCAATCAAAGTGATCAAAGAACTCCAAGATGATGATAATGCGATCCAACGGTCCAGATTGAACATGATCCAGACTTGATCACAAAGAAACCCATGGCATCAAGAGGAGATGACGATCAAGATCCAACAGACGGCTCACAATCAAAGCCAAGGGAACATGATCATGACGATCGAGATGATCACAACGATTGATGGCTCACAATCAAAGAGGAGATCAAACCCAAACAAACCGCAACCACACCACAAAGAACAACCGAGGTTTGTTGCGGCACTACAGGGGGAGCACCGGCGGCTAGAGGACAGGCGGCGGAATAGGCGGCACAGGGAACATCGCGCTGCAGTTGCGCGGCACCAAGGGGAGGCTACAGGCTACTATTCAATCGCGCCGCGCTCGGGTGGAGACAACACAGGGTGTCGCCTGGTTGTCGCTGCAGGCGGTGCTATGCGGCGCTGCAGGGCTGCGCTCTGGACTGGCTGGCGTGAGGAAGCACACAGGGACGCGACGCTGATCGGGGGAGGGAGGAAGGGCAGGAGGCTGTCGGGTAGATGAACAGCGAGTTGAGAAGAATGGGTTAGAGACGGCGCACAGGAAGGGAGCACGGGAGGGGGAAGATGAAGCGGCAGATGGATGGGAGGAGACGAACAGGTTTATGTGGTATATATATAAGGGTGGTAGGTATTTAGGGTTAGGCTGAGTAGGGTGCTAACGGGTGGGTAGTATAAGTTTCGGGTCTGGGGTTGTTAATGGGTCTGGGCTGGGGGTATTGCGGGTTTGGGTATTTAGTAAATTAAATGGGTTTACGTAATAAAACAGGAAATGGGTTTTGGGTATGAGTAGTTTATTGGGTTTAAGAATTTGAATGGGTATTAGGAGTTGGGTTAATGGGTAATTGAGTTGGATGGGTTATAGTATTAGGGTTTTAAAATTAAATAGGAAAATTAAATAACAAATAAAAAAAATATTGCTTACAAAAAAAATGTAATTTGCATTACAAAATAGCATTTATTTAAAATAGATACAATATAATTAGCACATAAAAATGGATTTTTAATAACCCGCCAAAATTAGTAATAATAATAACAACAATAATAACAGTAATAATAATAAGAGAAATAATAACAAAACTAGGAATTGTATTTCAATATAAAATCATAGAAAATAGTTACAATTTAAAATTATTGATCGAAAACAGGTTTTAAAATAGAAGATCCAAAAAAATATATTTTGACAAAAGAATTTGAAAACCGGAAAAATAATTTGCGATTTTTTTTTAAAATACAGAAAATACACAAAAATACATTTTTGGAAAAACAGGGTGTAATGCCCTGATTTTTCAATTTATGAAAAATTATTTATTTTGCACGTAGTGTGCACGTGCAATATTTTGGTTAATATTTTTATCAAGATGAGTAAAGATATTTCAATTTGTGTTTTTAATTACTTTATACAAAAGCCTTATTTTAATTAGATTAAAAAGTCTTTTTCTTAAAGCCCAAAATGTAATTTATTTATTTTATTTTAAAATAATTATTTTAGCCCATAAACTAAAGCCCATGGACTATATTTTTATACAACTTGTCATGTAGAATACAATTTAAAAGACTATTTTATTTTTATACAAAATTAAATGTACATTTTTGGACCTAGTTGCATGCACGTGCACTACACGTACACGTGCAAGTGCACTTCCTTATGCATGGCCGGGAAAACTTCTTTTGGAGGGAGATTCAAAAATTGTAATGGTGATCATGGTGGTGGTTACTTAGATGTGGGTAGTTATTGCAACTCCTACTTTCATCCTAGCCCTCCATCCTACAACCAACCAATTAATTCTAGCCCTCCATTCTATTTGATTTTTAGTATAAATACCCCCCTCCCATGGCTAGTTATTTTGTGCTTAATATTCTCTTCCAAACCTATAGTCCAATAGCATTATCTAGTAGTAGTTTGTGTGTTAAAAAGATTGAGTTGTGAGTGGGATTGTGCTTGCATTCTACCAAGGAGGAGAGGGCTGGCTATTCAAGGAGGAGCTTTCGGTGTGGTGCTTTTGGAGCTTGTGTGCGCGCGTCTAGGAGGAGGTGCACTCGTTTGCAAAGGACTTTTGTTGCTAATTGTGTTTTTCTCTCCATACAAGGTGGGTAAAATTTTTCCTATTTCTAAAGTAAGATTGCATGCTACTTTAATTAAAAAAATTGAAGCATGAAAATGATTAAGAAGAGCACACTTTAATTGGGAAAAATGACTTCTTGAATGATTGAGATGTGAATATGCAAGTTTATATGTGGTTCTATTATTTGAGTTGTAAGTGAATTGATTAGAATCATGGATTGATTGATAGAAAATACATTCTTTTACCATCAAGAATTACACACAAAGTTAGTAGCTTGATTATACTCTTTTTCATGTGTTAAATAGATCCTTTGTGTTGATATGGGCATGAATAAATTAAAATATGAGTTGTATGTTAGATAAATGATTAAAGTCAGAACATTAATGTGAAATTTATTGACAAAAAGACTAGATTGCTAAATGCGAAGAATTGTCGAAAAAGATGAGTAATGTAGTGTTATAATCTAGAATTTGAATTAATGGTATGAAAATATGTTTTAATTGTTGAAAAAATTATTTTTTCATACTGATATGTAAATTGGACAAGAATTTATTAATCTGGAGTTATATAGTATTTTTTATGAAGATCAAAAGAAATTGGGACTAGTTGAACATCGAAATGTTCTAATTAACAGAGAGCACAGATTAAGTGGAATTGAAATTATATTAATGACAACTGAGCGCGTAGCTCAAGTGGTCATATGGTGCGGTTGGGTTCTCTGTGGTGATCAGTTCGAATCCCTGTGGCGCATATATTATTTCACTTTTTTTTTGTAAATATAAGAATCACCAACCGAAGGTATCAAATAGCCTTTGTCTCCTCTTTATAGTGCTTAGCGCATATGGCCTGGTGGTCTGTGCTGTTGACTGTGACTCAGTGGTGCTGGATTCGATTCTTGCTATCGGCAAGGATGAAAAATTATTTTTTTGGGGGGGTTTTAAGTGTCCAAAAATTATGAAAAAAATATGGTTATTCTCCTAAAAATATAAGGGACTTTATAAAAATGATTTGGGGATTATTTGAATGAAATAAACTATGATTTGTGAATAAAAGGCATAAATAGAACTATGGTTCTATATAAATACCCTATGAAAAATTATAACTTGCAAAAAGAAATTGAAATGAAGTATTAGAAGATGATTTGGCAAAAGAAACTTTATTGTGTGACATAATGCAATTTATTCTCACTTGAGAATAATGTGGAAAAATATGAAGTGTGAATATTTGTTAGTGATGTAAATTTCCAAGTGAAAGTTGATAATTGATGAAGCATATGAATTCATGTATAGTCATGGTCTATTGAACAAGTTAGAAATCATGATTGGAAAAGAGAAATGCTATTTTCAGTATGATAACTCAATATAATGAATTTATGAATGGAAATGCTCATTTTGGAAATTGTGAATTGAAAATTGAAACAAAAGAGTAGCTAAGTCTCCCCCGGCGTTGGAAATGAAATGAAATGAAATTTGAAAAGAAAGACCAAGGTTGGTCATGTTGAAATGAATGAATAAGTCCGGTTTAGTGGAGAGGCTAACTCTAGAGCTTTGATTTTTGTTCATGATTCTAATAAAAACTAAGGATTAGTGCATAGTGAAGATGTGATGAAAGTGAGAGAAAAACATGAGTATGAGAACTAGGGTTTACAGTGCGGGTGTGTGAGCCACAGAATGCATGCTTGATGAGTCAAGACATGGCGTGAGCACAACTCAAAATGATCGGACTCTAACCACGCTTGTGGGTGATGGAACTGCGATGAGTCCTAGGACCACGGATTGGTGTGCGTATCGATCATAAAAGCTTAACGGATTTAATACGTGATCTAACCCTTTATAGCAGAATCTAGGGTTTACGAATTATACCTGCGATGAGAAGAAGACGATAGTTTCTAGCAACCTCGAGCCGTCAGCGACCCCAAGATCTTCTGCACGTATTCCTTCCTCGGGTTGGACGTCGGGTGGGCGACGGTCTCCCAACCTTTCTTCTCCTTGGCTGACCTCTCTTTCTCTCCTTACGTGAATCACAAATTTAGAGAAAACTTCTTATCTCTGATGATAATGTGATGGCCAGAGAATAGAGGATATATATATAAGGCTACGACAAGGACCATGAGGAGAAATTAGGGTTAGGTCTCCTAACGAATCTGGGTATCCCGTGTTCAGCCCGAACACACAACCCAGACCCATTAACAATAGCTCGGTCCACTAAAGAGCTATTGTTGCACTACCTTCCTAATCCCAAATTATATTTATGGGCTCCTTTTATTATATGCTCGTTCAGCTCCCCATGTTAAGATATCGAATGTCCGTTGATCAAATTAAGTTACTGACAACTATATTGATCAACATCTTTTATCCTTAAGTAGTACCACTCAACTTTATTTGTCATGTCGGATGTAATCCACCTGCAGGGTTTACATGACATTCCTTATGAGCTCCTTAAGGGGACATCATCAACCCGACGTATCGGGACATGGATTCCTTTTACAATCAACAGCCCATCATACATACAATGCTATTACCCAATTCATAGACATTGTTGATCCATAATGAATCTCACTCTTTTATGAGTCAAAGTAATGCACACTGCATATACATGTCTGTTATTATATCTTGATTAAGAGCATAAGCATCCATAATAACAGAGGTGTTTGTTCTCTTTTGTAGTCAGTACAAAGAGAACAACCTCAAGTGGTCCTGTTCAATACACACAAAGTGTACTAGTGTAAACCTATAGTCAAGATAGACTAATACCAGATTACACTACAACCTTTCCAATAGATTGTCCAAGTCCGTCTAGGTTGTAAACTATTTATATATTCCATAGGGAACTGATAATATGATCTTCTGTGTGTCACCTCACACCATACTATCAACCTTATAGAATATCAGATACTTGCATTAATATTATAATAAACACAATATGTAAACATATGCCCATATGATTCTCATTCAAAAAAAAATAAGGAAATAAAGTTAATACAAAAGTGATGCTTTCAGTATATAACCCTAACAGTGGGATGTTTGGTCACTGCAAGAGGATCGTGTGCCATGAAGTGAGGCTGAATTGCCACAGAATGCATGCTTGATGAGTCAAGTCATGGCATGGGGTTCCCCTCCAGAATTTTCTGTACACGAGCTTGTACTCATAGATCATCTAGGATACTCACCATAGTTACAGTAGTAGATTAAGTCATGGCGAGGGATTGAACCCTACAAAGATGAAGAACGAATAAGAGACTTGCCCTCGGACCTATGTAGTATGGGATGCATAGAATCCGAATAAGTGCGCATTAGTGTCATGTAACATAAATAAATGCATTAAGGACTAAGTGTACAATCACAACACGACATCAATAGGGTAGTCCCTTTAGGTTGATTTGTGACAAGTTTGTGTTTGCTAAATATGGAAAATTAAGTTATACTATTTCCGGCATAGAGAGGATGGCCGTGTATAATGATCGTCGCTTGAATAAACTGACGTACCCACAATCTTATATGCAGGTAAATGGCTTGATAAAGATTAAAGAGGAACAAATGCTTAAAGATTACTCCATGTTGTTGTATATTTGTTTTCATTGTTGTAAAATTTTACTTCTGCTGTGCAATGTAAAGTGTAATATTGATGTAAACTCTGATGTAAAGTGAAAAGTTTAAATTTCCTTGTAAAATTGTACTAAAAGAAGTGGAAAGATCCTGTAGAACATCTCGAATTCAGTATATTTGGGATTCGGGGCGTTACACAGGGGTTACACACAGCAACTGGCCTTTTTGGCTGAAGCTCACTGTTTGGTTGTTCGAGGTTTTTCTACCTCTGATTAACTTAATCTGAGAAAGTTTTCAACTAGAGAGTTGTAGTAGAGTTTCTCACCTTTCCAAAATGTCCTATTTGGTTAAATTCCGATAAGCAAAGTATGCGCTATGAATTTTACAGTCACAGCAGCTGGCCTTTTTGGCTGAAGCTCGTTGTTTAGATTGTTTGAGGTTTTTGTACCTTTTATTGACATAATCTGAGGAAGTTTTCAACTAGAGAGTTGTATTAGATGTTCTCACCTTTCTAAAAAGTCTAAATTTGTTGAATTCCGAAACGAGTAGCACTTTAAATTGCTTCTAGGGTATTGAAGACTTTTTATGTTGCTTTTGTGTATAAAAGATCAAGTTCTCATTAGTAGTATGTTTATATTCAGGCCCGGCCCAAGGCCCAAGCGACCAAAGCAAGGGCTTTAGGCCTCAATTTTTTTTTATAACTACTTGTGGTAGGGTAAAAATGGCTTAGGGCCCAACCATGGCCCAATACAACTCTCACTCAGAAATGGTGAAAACAGCGGTCCAGTTCGGCACCGAACCTCCACTACAGGGTCGGCGCCAAGTCTCCAGTTCACCCCCACAGATCCGGACTCCTCGTGTCCGATGAGCGACTATGGCCCTCGGCCTCCGATCCACGACAGCCCTCCAAGCCGTCCTACCATCCTGGTGTAGAAGGAAGATGACTTGGCGCAGCCCAGGCCCTCAGATCCTCCCAGGAGCACAGGAGCCCCATGATCTGCCCTGTCAGCCCCAAATACCACCAAGGGTTTTGCCACATCAGCCCTATACCACTCCTGGTATTGCCACGTCAGTCCTAAACCCCCTGGGCCTTCTGCCACGTCAGGCCCATGGGCTTTCGGGTTCAGACCCGGCCCCCAAGCGGATCCAAACCCGGTTGGGATTCTCTATAAATACTAGACCCTCACCCACCTTTTCAGGTAATCAATCTTTTTCCACTTAAATTTACCTAGTTATTGCTACTCTCTCACAGAGACTGACTAGATCATCGGAGGGTCCGCCACCGGGACAAACCCCGGTGTTTCAGGACCGTCTGCAGGTACACAAGACCTCGGATCCGAATCCTCTGATCCGAGCCCAGATCTCCGAATCACCCCGAGGTCGCCATAGGTTCCGCCCGGTCAGCCAAGGGTCGTCAGACGAGCAGCATTCTCCTTCAAATACAAATTGAGTCCGAACTCACACCTGGTGCATCCACACGTCTCCCAGAAATAAACCGCATCAGGTTGGCGCCGTCTGTGGGAACACTGCTTCAGAGGCCGACCCTAGCACGACCATCAAGGCACCTCGACAGCCGAACTCTCATGGCTTCAAAGGGCAAGGGGGCTGCTTCCTCCGTCAACCGACGGGACTCGCCCCCACCAATTGCTAATGCCGGTCCACATACTTCAAAACACAGGGCTCCCCATCAGGGATCCCAAAGGAGCGTCGCCCGCCAAGCCCATCCCGACCTCCGGGGAGTCATCGTCAACCGACAGGTTAACCGCAGCAGGGGAAGGGCCGCTTCCAACCCGGCCCCGAACCATCCAAGACCGCCGCCCGAGGGACGGAGGTCAGCGCTCAGCCGCATCGGAAGGCAACCATCGGACCGACCAAACAGGGTCGAGGGAGCCCCCGTCACTCACAAGGAGTTCCGAGACTTTCGGAGAGAAATTCTCGGGGCCCTCCGACGGGCCCCCAGGGAGGAAACCTTCCACTCCCAAACTAGGTCGGATGCCGAGGCAACCATGTCGCACACGTCAACTATCCAGCCAGAAGACGGCGGCGTACTCCTAAGGCGCCTCCAAGAAATGGAGGACCGCCTCGATCACATAGGGGACGGCGACCGACGAGTGGCTCAGGGGTACAGACCCATCCGTCCTCCCTTCTCCGCCCCCATCCTTCAAGCAGAAATACCCAGGAATTTCCGACCACCTCAATTCGAGACCTACGACGGCGAGGGAGATCCCGCTGATCACATGGAGGGTTTCAAAACCCTCATGATGATTCACAGCGCCTCGGATCCCCTGCTATGCCGAGCCTTCCCCGCCACACTCCGAGGTCCGGCTCGTGAATGGTACTCAAAGCTCACCCCCGGCTCCATTTACTCCTTCGACCAACTAGAAGGCAATTTTCTTGCTCACTTCGTCACCAGCTGGAAGGCGGAAAGGACCAGCGCCTCTTTACTTGGGCTCAGACAGATAGACGGAGAGTCCCTCAGAGTGTTCGTCCGGAGGTTTACCACGGAAGCAAGGGCGGTCTCCTCCCTTGATCCAGGCGTCGCCTCCGCGGCCTTTCGGCACAACATCCGTCATGGACAGCTGAAAGCTTCTCTGGCGAAGAGACCCCCCATCGACTTTCCCGACCTCCTCAACAGGGTCGAAAAATACATTAGAGCAGAAGAGGCCCTTAGCCCCGAAGACGCCAGGGAGGCCAACTCGAAGGGAAAACGGAAATCCGAAGAAGTCGAGCCATCAAAGAAAGCTCCGAGGGATGCGGGGGCCGTAAAAAAGATCCCGCCGATCCCCCGCTTCGAGAAGTACACTCCCTTGACGCATAACGTATCCGCCATCCTCTTAGAAATCGAAGACAAAGGCATTGTTCGACTACCTCCCCGACCCAACAACGGCAAGAACCGAGATCAGCGCTTCTACTGCCGCTTCCACAGAGACCATGGGCACGACACCGATCAATGCCGGGCCCTGAAAGACGAGATTGAGGAACTCATCTCCAGGGGGTACCTCCGAGAATTCACCCGAGAAGTCCCGTGGGATCGACGAGATAATAGGAACCGGAGACACTCGCCCCCAAACCCTACTCCGAACCACATCCAGGGTCGGGATTCCGAGTCCGAAGGAGCCGCGGACCCGCCATTTATCTTGCACTGTGTCCATGGAGGGCCAATGGGAGGGGAATCGAATACTTCCCGAAAAGCCTTCATCCGAGAGGTGAATGCTGTCCAAGGCAACCCCTCTCCCAAGCTACAACCCATGCCAGTCTCATTCTCAGGGGAGGACCTCGAAGGCGTTCGCCTCCCCCACTGCGATGCCCTCGTCATTAGCCTCCACATGGCTAATTATGAAGTTCGCCGAATCCTCGTCGACAACGGCAGCTCGGTGAACATTCTTTTCCTCGAAGCCTTCGAGAATCTGAAATTACCTAGAGGCAAGCTCAAGCCGGCCGGATACACCTTGCATGGGTTCTCCGGCGTCCCTGTCGTGATAAAAGGGATTGTCACCCTCGACGTTACCGCAGGATCGGCTCCCGTCAAGAGGACCGAGTCTATGGACTTCATGGTGGTCAACGTCAAGGTGGCTTACAACGTCATACTCGGCCGTCCCGGGTTATGCTCCCTCCAAGCAGTGCCTTCGGCCTACCATCTGAAGCTCAAATTTCCCACCCCACAAGGAGTCGGCATCGTCCGAGGCAGCCAAGAAGCAGCGCGATCATGCTACATGACCACCGTCGGGGGAGGAGTGTTCCCCCTCGATGCCGTCAAATTCAAACCAGAGAAGGACGGCCCTACCCCCAGACCTGCCGTCGAGCCGGAGAGGTTCCCCCTTGACACCAAGCACCCAGTGAATTCCTGCGAAGAACGAGCATAGGTTTTAACTTAGCTAAAAGTGAACCTTTTGTAAAGCTTTCCTTTGTAAAGGGCCGTTTTTAGCGGCCCCCCTATCTTATACTAAGGAAATCTCGTTGTACCATACTCCAAATGCCTCGGCAAATCCGCCCTAATACCAGGTTAGGAGATCGACACCCAAGACTTCACCTCCCCCCCCCACTCCGATTCCTCACGAAATGATAAGGCCGAACCACATCCCCTTCATCATTTCGTATGCTATCAACCGGAGCAAAGAGTGAAATGAATTCCTTATTCATGTTCCTTTATTAGGTTAAGAGGAAACAAACAAAGACCGTTGCAGAAATACTCCCCTTATCTCGAACAGCAGGAGGCCACCCTCTCAAGGCCCCTCTGGTCCGACGAACGGCGGGATCACTCCAAACGAACAACTGGGAACTCTCTCCTTGGCATAAGGGTCCTTTGGTTCGGCCACGATTGATATACCGACCACGGAACTCTGGGCATCGGTGGGCCGCATACGTTCCGTTAGCAACACCACAATAGGTACCCCCCCTGCTCACTGACCACCCGAGGAAGGTCTCGAAACGCCCAGCATCGACCGGTAGAGGTGTATCTCCACCTCCTTCTCCACTAGCACATCGCTAAGTCGCTTCTCAGAGGAGGGCCTCTGCACCAAGGAACTCGACATAGCTTATCCAGGTCCGACTCCCACGAGTTCCCCGATCCAACGTCACCCTCCTCAGACGACTTGCCTCTTCACCAAGGGCTTCGGACATGTTCTTGTAATAGCTAAAGGCCGCCTCGGCGGTGCGGGCCCTCTCACGGTACCAAGCCAAAGTGGCCTCCAATGCCTCCACCTTGCTCCGGAGCCACGCCACGACGGAACGACGGGGGTCCACCTCGGGAAGGAAAGCCACAACCTACAAAGAGAACCAACTCGAAGCACATAAGCAAGGAGATTCGGAAATGTCCGGCGCCAAAACACTTGACAAGTCAAAGATACTTTTTTATAAATTTTGCTGCTTCTTACAAAAAGGCGGTGGCCAGTCTACGGGAGGCAAATACAATCGAAAGGGGGGAAAAGAAAGAAAGGCAAAACTATACAACTCGATTTCCCACCTCGTCATCGATCGGGTTCGCCGGAGGGTCGACGGCCGGGTTGACAACGGGCCCCTCTTCGGCAGGAGTCTTCGGGGTCCCAACGATCTCCATGTCGTACTCAAAGTTGGACAGGTCGACGGTCGGATAGAAGTGCCTCACATGACTGAGGGCCTTCGCGTAGCACTCATCCTGGGCGGCGATCACCATCCGCTGACCCGCATCCGTCAGCTCTTTCCTCTCCTTGGCGAACGCAGCTGTCAACTCCCCCTTCTCCTTCGCCAACTTCCTCTTCAAGGAGGCCACCCTCTTCCCCCACTCGGTGTCCTTGGCCTCGAGCTCCAGCTTCATCTGCTGCTCCCTCTGATGCGAACCCTCGAACTCGATCCGCATCTCCTTCATCTCTCGCTCGCTCTTGTCCGCCCGAGCACGTTCTTGCGACAGGGACGCTTCGTAGAGGTTTTTTACATTAGCTCCCTGCATACAAGCCTGCGACCGAAAGGCACAGATAAGAAAAAAAACTCCTGAAGCAAGACTAACAGAAAGGAAGAGGTCGACAAGCTTACCAACATGGTGGCCTGCGCCAAGCGCGTAAATGCCACCTCTACGGGCTCGCTCTCCATCATCTGGCGGTCGCGAGGCGTCGCCAGCTTCTCCACCACCTCTACGGCCTGGACTTCCTCGGTCAGACAGTCACCCATCCGAACCGACCAGTCCGGCGCCCACCGTTGCCGCAACATCTCCACCACCGGGTCCTCCTCCTCAACCTCTACCAAGGGACCTTTCCCCTTGTCGAGATCGAATGCCCTCGCTGGGCCCTTATCCCTCGAAGGGGCAGCCCCCTTGCTCGTCTCCGAACGAGTCCTCTTAACCCTCGGCTCGAGCGGTACCTCCGAAATAACAAGGGACGGCTCCCTCGGCCTCTTCGCCGCCTCCCCCTTCTTCTTCTCGGCATTCTCCTTCTTCATGGCGAGCCTCCTTGCTTTAATCGATGCCTCATCCATATCTACAGAAAAAACCATTAAGAACAATGAGCAAGAAAATACGAAAGGATCGAGAGAAAAGAAACAACTACATACGCAGAACGGCTGGGCTCAGTCCAACGCTCGCCAGGCGGACCTCCGTCACCTTCGTCCAATCAATACTAGGGGACAAACGGAGGCGCTCGACAAACCCCCATTCCTCGGCCGTCAGATCCCCCGGCCCCGGCACAGGATGGCTCGGCTTGGAGTAGTTCCATCGAGTCGGAATGTCCCAGGGCTCTTCACTCCGGATCACCAGATATTTTTTCTTCCAATCCTTGATGGAGTCCGGGTGGCTATGAACAACCTTCCTCCTACTCCGGGGGGAGATATAGTAAACACCCTCAGCCGCCGAACTAATCATCAGCGTCGCTCGGAACACGTTCAACCGCAGGGGTACCTGTTGTTCCTCGCACATCAGTACAAAACAGATTATCTGCTTCCAAGAGTTCGGCCCATACTGCATCGGTGCCAAGGAGGCCCAGTTCAGCACTTCCCGAACAAACGGGTGGACTGGCAGCCTCAGTCCAGAAATGAACGCGTCCACTGGGAAGACACAATACCAAGCAGATAGGGGATCGGTTGGGCGCAGAGTAGAGCTCGGCAGCATCAATTCGTAGCTAGGACCTATGTGGTACGCCAGCTGCAAAACCTCCAAGTCCTCGCCATCCAAGACGGTCAGAATCGCGTCCATCAACACCCTCTTCCGACTCGGTGAAGAGGCCTGCACACCAAAGAGCTGCTTGTCGGATAGGTCGTCAGGATATTGACGGAAATGCTTCGGCTACACGGGTGAACCTGTCCACAAGTTGCGGTAGACAGACCCCTGGCTCGAACCACCAGTCCTCGATCCTGCCTTCCTCGGAGCCTTCTTCCTCTTCTTGGTTCGCTCCGACGAGGGAATGAATAAGGGCCCCCGACCAGTCAGCATGGAACTCGGACCTGCACCCTGAACTGTGGATCTCCTTACGGTGCCACCCTCGCCTCCCTCTCCCTCGGAAGTCAACTCCAAAACACGGACGCCGTCCGAACCATCATTCGCTTCCTCCGACTCGCTGCTCTCCACCACGAAGGGACGACGAGAGCGCAACAACCTCGCACCATATACCTCCTCCTCACCTACTGGTTCCTCCCACGAAACCGTATCAGAAGACTCATCAACGTGTACTGACTCCTCCTCGAGTACGGGCTCCTCCCAGGACGTCGATTCGGAGATAGACTTCACTTCCCCCCTAGACGTCGACGCTGACAAGCCAGACTGAGCCCTATCCATCTATGCCTAAACTAAGCGGACTTACCAACTCACCTGGGGTTACTTTGGAAGGGCGAGCCTAGTACAGCGAGCTGCAAAGATGAGCGCTGAAGGGTTGAGAAATTTTTTGAAAAAAGAAAGCAGCAAGAAAGGAGTGGACTGATGGGGGAGAGGGGGGAATATTTATAGGAGATAGAGGCGACTCCTCGATTTCCGTGAGTACTGTTCACCTATTTGACATGCAACTGCCGCCTGGGAATTCGCGCCACGTCCTCAAAACGTGCGCTGCTGACATCATCCAATGACAGACTGGCAGCCAGACGAGGAGGTCAGCTCGGAAGAAGTATTCGGGGGAGGGAACATTTTTACTTAAGATTTAAGACGCCATCCTTAGACAGACGCCCCGGGCTCCGAGGCGGGGTTGGTTCCCCTTTCACCCGTGAGCAGCTCGGGGCTTACAGCCTCGTCGGCCGAAGACCCGAACTGTTCAAGGGTGAGACAGAAACCGCCATCACCTGGATCCCTATTGAAATGCAGAGTAGTCAACCTCCAATCGGAGAACGACTCATCTATCCGAGGCTCAAAGCTTTAAGACGCCGCCCTCGGCGAGCACCCCGGTCGAAAGCAGATCAACACTCAGAGATCGAGAGAAGTGCACCATTCCGAGCCAGTTGATGCAACTGCTAAGGTTCGGCCTGCTCTGGCAACGGAACCTTCACAGTTGCAAACAACTGGCCCGGAACGCCCTTCATCTCTTCCGGAAGGACAGAACCTTCACAGTTGCAAACAGCTCACCCCTCGGAGTTCGGTCGTTGCCCCTCTCGCCCTAATCCCTCCTGGATCTGGCTGCCGTATCAGGGCCATCAGATCCAAGAGAAGATCCGGGCGGCAGAGAAACCACCTCTCCGACACAACCGGGGGTAAAAAGTGGCAAGAGACAGGCGTCCGCCGAAGCAGACACCTTTAAGGGCCAATAGACCACCCTTGCTTTGATCTGACCCACTACGGAAAGGGGGGGGGGGTACTTATAGCCTCCCCCAGGGGCCGGCCTTTATGACATGGGGAAGACCAAACGACGGAAGACCATGCGCCATACATTTATTAGGCGGCGCCATTAAAGTACCTGGGAAATTGGAACCTCGCACAGATCCCAAGGTGCCCCCAATGCTCCGCAAAGACGGCAGACTACCCTACTCAACATTCCCAAGGCACACCGGTTCGCCCACAATCTGGCCGGCCCATAAACCCCTCGCCAGCTCGAGGCCAATTTCTAGCACCAGAAAAGTCTTCTCAGGAAGGCTCCACGGCTCGCCATCACCCTTACCAACCCGTAATCCCTCGCCAAGCTCGAGGTCAGGTCTAGCACCAGGGTAGTCTTCTCAGGAAGGCTGAACGGCTCGCCATCCCCCTTGTTGGCCCATAAGTCCCTCGCCAGCTCGAGGTCGGGTCCAACACCAGGGTAGTCTTCTCAGGAAGGCTCCACGGCTCGCCATCATCCTTGCCGACCCGTAATCCCTCGCCAAGCTCGAGGTCAGGTCCGGCACCAGGGTAGTCTTCTCAGGAAGGCTCAACGGCTCGCCACCCCCCTTATTGGCCCATAAGTCCCTCGCCAGCTCGAGGTTGGGTCCAGCACCAGGGTAGTCTTCTCACAAAGGCTCCACGGCTCGCCATCGCCCTTGCCGACCCGTAATCCCTCGCCAAGCTTGAGGTCAGGTCTGGCACCAGGGCGGTCTTCCCAGGAAGGCCAACGGCTTGCCATCCCCCTTGTTGGCCCATAAGTCCCTCGCTAGCTCGAGGTCGGGTCCAGCACCAGGGCCTTCTTTTCAGGAAGAATCACCGGCTTGCCATCACCCTTGCCGACACATAATCCCTCGTCTTCTCGAGGTGCGGTCGAGCACCAGGGTACTCTTCTCAGGAAGAAACAACGGCTCGCCATCACCCTTGCCGACACGTAATCTCTCGTCATCTCGAGGTTTGGTCGAGCACCAGGTCCCTCTTCTCAGGAAGAAACACCAGTTCGCCATCCCCCTCACCGACACATAATCCCTCGTCTTCTCGAGGTTCAGTCGAGCGCCGAGGTACTCTTCTCAGGAGGAAGCAACGGTTCGCCATCAACCTTACCGCCTAACAGGCTCTTGCCGGCTCGAGGATCGCTCTAGACAATCAGGACGCCCCCCTCAGGAAGACCCAGGGGTTCGCCATCCCATTTTTTACACCCGTAGACACTCCTCCACGGCTAGCTCCCGCACCCCCGTAGGAGTGGGGGGCTTGTGTGGTAGGGTAAAAATGACTTAGGGCCCAACCATGGCCCAATACAACTCTCACTCAGAAATGGTGAAAACAGCGGTCCAGGTCAGTGCCGAACCTCCAGTTCGGCACCGAACCTCCACTACAGGGTCGGCGCCGAGTCTCCAGTTCACCCCCACAGATCCGGACTCCTCGTGTCCGATGAGCGACTATGGCCCTCGGCCTCCGATCCACGACAACCCTCCAAGCCGTCCTACCATCCTGGTGTAGAAGGAAGATGACTTGGCGCAGCCCAGGCCCTCAGATCCTCCCAGGAGCACAGGAGCCCCATGATCTGCCCTGTCAGCCCCAAATACCACCAAGGGCTTTGCCACATCAGCCCTATACCACTCCTGGTATTGCCACGTCAGTCCTAAACCCCCTGGGCCTTCTGCCACGTCAGGCCCATGGGCTTCCGGGTTCAGATCCGGCCCCCAAGCGGATCCAAACCCGGTTGGGATTCTCTATAAATACTAGACCCTCACCCACCTTTTCAGGTAATCAATCTTTTTCCACTTAAATTCACCTAGTTATTGCTACTCTCTCACAGAGACTGACTAGATCGTCGGAGGGTCCGCCACCGGGACAAACCCCGGTGTTTCAGGACCGTCTGCAGGTACACAAGACCTCGGATCCGAATCCTCTGATCCGAGCCCAGATCTCCGAATCACCCCGAGGTCGCCATAGGTTCCGCCCGGTCAGCCAAGGGTCGTCAGACGAGCAGCATTCTCCTTCAAATACAAATTGAGTCCGAACTCACACCTGGTGCATCCACACGTCTCCCAGAAATAAACCGCATCACTACTGAAAAGGCCTCTTAAATATTGTCTTTTGATTTCCCAAAAGGCCTCGTTTGAGAAATCAGAAAAGCTGAAAGACCTCTTAAAACTCTTAGAGTCTTTTGGTTTCTAAAAAGAACATTATTGCTAACTGCTTTCATTTACAAAATTTCAATAAATATTGCCTGACTCTCTCTATCGACTTCCAAGACTCCAACTCTCCAACCATCGGCATCATGAACATGGCAGGCTCATGCACTTCATGCTATGTCACCACAGATTCAAGAACTGAAAAACCCTGACAACATTTTTTCTCCGTTTGCGCTAAACTACAATGCATGAATACTAACTTTGTAAATAACAGGATAATTTTCCCAGTCTATGGTGAACTACAATGCAAGATGCAAGACAGCAGTTTCCAATATTGTGATGGCCTCAGCTGTTCTATTCACCATGCTGTTCTTGATGTCATTGTTCTATTACACACCAAACTTGATTTTACCAGCAATCATCATATCAACAGTGATCGGACTAATTGATTTCCATTCGGCCCTTCGACCAGGGCCAGCCCTGAGTTCTCGGGGGTCCTAGGAGAACTTCCGAAATGGGGCCCCTAATAACATATATATATTTTTTACGCGCGAAATACGTGCCTATATTTACAAGGAAAGTTCAAAATTGGGGGCCCCAAAAATTGCAAATTCCGCGGGGGCCCGAGGCGGCCGCCTTACCCGCCTCCATACTGGGGTCGGCCCTGCCTTCGACTGTGGAAAGTCTACAAGCTCGATCGACTTTCTGGCCTGCTTGAGTGCCTTCTTCAGTATACTCTTGCTGTCTGTTCAGATGAGTCTTGCGATAGCAGTAAGCTCCTCAGCTCATCTCTTGTAGTTTCCACTAGTTGAGTTTACAGATATCTCCTTTGCACTTCCGCCCGAAGCATATAACCTCTTTGAAGTTCATTTTTAAACACTGTGCACCTGCAAGATTTAGGTAAATTAGCATTATCTGACCCTATATACCATTATATGCAAATTTGTCTGATTTCCTTACATTAAAGAAAACCCTACAAAATGTGAATTACAGTGGGCTGACATGCATCGTCACCATATATGCATGTATTTGAAAGAAGAAGAAAAATCCTATTATCTACATCATTTCCGGGATTCCGATTGTGACAATTTTTGGCATCTAAAGGGAGTTTGAGGCGCAATGGTGTATAATGTAGACAAACATCAGTTTTTTAGGCAATTCTTGTGCCAATAATGACACGGGGGATACAAAAGTACCAATTTTTTGCACACAAAAAATAAACATGAGATAATTGCTTCTGTATTATACTTGCTCGTGCATCTATTGCGTAATTGCTTGGAAGAAAACTAAATGCTAGATAATAGTTATACAATTCTATCCAAGAATGCAAATGTTATTTGCATATTGGATTCTCAGTGTTTAAAATTCTTCTACACGTGACAAGGCCGAACATTGTGATCATCGGCAATGTTCCAGGGACTCAGAGCTATAGAAGTATTAATTTTAAATAAAAATATATTAATTTTAATATATTAATCTAAAAAAACAAGAAAGATAACATTTAAATAAAAATATATTAATTTTAACAAAAATATTAATATAAGCTTTTAAAATGCCTCATTTCGGAGTTCGCTTTAGGCCTCAATGAGTGTTGGGCCGGCCCTGTTTATATTGGGCTATTAGAAGATTTTTCTTTTGCTTCTATATATAAAAGATCAAGTTTTACTAGTGAGCATGTTTAATTACTTCTAGGTTGTTAGAATACCTTTATGGTTGCTTCTATATGATTCATTTGTCACATACATAGCCAGTTGGCTCGTATGTAATTCATTTGGCTCATACGTAGCTAGTCGGCTCGTATGTAAGTTTTTTTCCTCGTATATAGCTTATTAGCTAATACGCAGTTATTGTGCTCGTCTAGGGTGATATCATTGCCCTAGGAGCCATCGACCATCAAGGCGTGTATTTATTTTACTCCTCGTGGACTGTGGACGAGTCACCCCTCGTGTACCGTCAGATCTTAACCAGTGTAGGTTGATCGCGGGCCGGGAGTGTAGACGGAATCTAGGTTCAGGGTAGCAGCATGAGAATATGTTCGAATTGCCGGGGTCTTGGATCGGTAGGCTATGAACAGGATCATTAGGGATTCTGGTAAGTCTAGGTTGAGCACCTAATATAGTTAACTTGCAAAGTCAAACTTAAGACCCAGCATGTTGTGTTAGTACTGTTGTCATCCCTCAGATTGTTTAGGGTTAGTAACATCGTTAGGGTAGTAACTTATGGCAATTACTACTTAACCCTTATTTATTATCATTTTCGCCGAAGGGAAAGAGTTGGTATTAAGGGTGATATCTTATGATCCGACCTATTCTATAGGACAACACTAGGTGGTGTTATTGGTTGTACCCTTCCTGTCAAAGGGATACGGTCTGCGCCTTCTCACGAGTTGGGAGTACGAGATCCGTATCTCGTCTGTTAATTTTTGAAGTGCCATGATATGGGCAGGAAGTATCTTGTCAGAGCTAGGGGATGGACCCCTGGAACTCCGTTATGCTCTATATCAAGAAAGGCGAACAAGCCATAGACTACGGTCTATCAGCTAGGGGGCCACAGGAGATGCTTCGAGCTAACCTTTATTTTAGTTAACTCCAAGTGTTCGTCAATTTTTGAGTGAGGTCCAGTACGCCGGGCAATAGTGACAAACGGAGATATCATTATATGACTGCGAATGGAAGGATTAGACCATTTCAGGGCAACCTCATCAGTTACGCTGTATCTTCAGAAATATGTTGAGTATAAGAGTAGAATTCATGGCGCGGGTTTAAATCCCTATATATGAAGAAATGGCTTGATATGGGGTGTATGTAGTATGGGTTGCATACTGTTCCAGAGTCTTGCTTGCATTAGAATAAGAACATCATTGCATTAGTTAGTCCTGCATTAGAGAGTAAGTCATAGCATACACTGACACATCAATTATATTTACACTTTTCTCTTTTCTTCAATCTGTTTGTTTAAAGTTGAGAATCGCTGCTAGTCATCAGCCTTAAAACGTCAGTATATGTACTGACGTCCCCATTTCAATAGGTACTGGATTGCAAACTTACAGGTGCAGGATTAAGGAGGATTTAAGGAAAGAGGAGCAAAGTGTTGACTTTATTTCAATTGTAACATCTGTTGTAAATTTATTTATGTTGAGAAGCATCCAAGTGAAGTACCAAGTGTTATATATTATTCATTGTACTCTGATGTAATTTTTATTGAAAGTTTGTAACACTTGGGCTTGTGTGGCATTATTGTTACACTGATGTAATGTATTGTAGTTTTATAACATTCAGACTTGTAATACATTTGTGTTGAATAAAAAGTTTTAAATTTTCCTGATTTTCTGTGTATTGTGACTAATGAAGGAAAAGATTCTGGCTTATGTCACGGTTTCGCAGTGTATGGAAATCGGGGCGTTACAAGAAGCCTTGGGTTTAATCCGGTTGTCATCGACGAGCGAAGTCAGGTATAGGAGAAGCATGGCGAGTCTTTGGGCAAGATTCAGAACTGACTATTCGAGTTCGTCATCACAGGGTCGGATGTACCAGCGAAGAAAGTTGTGGCATTTCTCAATGAAGAAAAGTACCGCTCTTCTAAATCATGAAGTGGAGTTCAATATGGAGTTATCTGAACTGAAGGCGTTCAACGCAGATGATCTAAGGGTTTCCAACTCGATATATTCATCATCAAATCCATCCAACATGATAACCGTGCTAGATGAAAAATCTACCAAGGAGAAGTTTTTCATAGCAAGTATGATCAAGGAGTTAGAGGAGAATGCACTTAGGAAGGAGAGTCGGAAATCGGCATCAACTTCTGTGAGTAGCTTGGAGGTGGATTGTACATTTGATTGGAAGGAAAAGTGTATGTAGGGGTATGATCCGTGGCCACCAGTGCGAAGGGATTGAGCATTATATGAGAGACTGTTGCAAGCGGTTGAGTCAGAGGGGCGCCAAATCCAGTGCCGCTGAATCAGGTGATGGCTTAAACAGTGCTTTTGTTTCAAGTTCCTTAGATGTGAATTCCGGTTGTTCTTTTGATTTGGTTAGTTCTTCTCAAGTTTGCTCTGAGAGGGAGATGGTTTCTACTTTCAAATTTGCATCATATCATTGTGTGGGGACGAAGGCTGATAAGATTTGTGAAGTAATGGTTTCTACTTACAAGTTTGCCTCATGTAGTTGTGTGGGAACGAAGATTGACAAGACTTGTGAAGTAAGGGGTGAGAAAACTAATGAGTCGAAGATGATAAGAAGGGGATACACACTAGAGGAGAGCATGTATATACCTTTGATGAAGCGGAGCTTTATTTCTATGAGAACTCTAGAAGCTGAGGACTGCAGGGACACAGATTCAGGTGGAGTTCGTTCAGTTTGGAAAAGTTATCGTGAGATGATGAAGGGTGAGAGGGGAATTGAGCAGGGTCAGCATAACCTCTACTAGCTTTGGAGAAACAGAAAAACTTGCACAAGTGTTTCGAAGCTCATTGTTCCTAAAGCATCATCTAGTATGCCGTCACTAGAATCATCCGAACGAAACTGCGACGTTCGAATATCGTCGGAAAGGTGGAGAGAGCCTTGAGGTAGGTGGAGTTCGTGTGGAGGGTGGCACCTCCATGATTACATCTACTAGAGTGTGCCCTTGAGAGGGGCATACAGCGGGAGAAAAATAGGTGGAGATAGATTCAACTAGCAGAGGAAGCCATTGAAACGAGTTGTTTGCAAGAAGAAAAGGAAAATGGTCTAGAAGGTTTTAAATCACACAGGTGTGGATTCATGAGTATGAAATCCAAGGTGGAGATTGTTGGGTTTATATCTTTGCATACTATGTTGGATAAAAAGACGATGAGACGATGGAGGAATCGAAGCGATCAGAGACAGGAGTGGAAGCAAGGGAAACAGTCAGCTGCAGTAGTAGCAGGTGGAGTTGCGGTCGACCGCGAGGTCGACTGCATTTGGGGTCGGTCGACCGCTCCGACTGCACAGAGTTCCTGAGAGGGGGACGGCCGACCAACCTTGTGGTGCGGTCGACCGAATGTGCGCTGATGATTATTTGGGTCGAGTCTTGGTGATTCGTGAGAAGCCCAACTTGCTCTTCAAGTCAGATTTTACGGCTCTTATCGTAGGGTTATCTCTTCAGGAATATCCAATGGTTATTGTATCAAGATATCAAACTAGATTTTCTCTAAATCTCTATATGTTGTTGTTATTGGCCTCCATTGAGAACCAGGAGAGAGAGAGCTTCATTGAATGAGAGATTGAGTAATTATCTAATTGTAAACAACTAATACTTACTGGTGAGGCTTGAGAGAGGGTCGTGGTGAGAATTATAATATTCTTACATCTTCTCTAGTTGAATAACATCTTGGATTTTTTCTCCCCCGGATTAAGGCGAAAGCTCCAACCGAGATAAACTTGTGTGTACTTTGGTGTGTTTGGTATGATCTCATATGTGCTTGGTAGTTTGTATTGATTGCATCGAATAACTCAACAAGATTCTAAAATGGGGTTTTGGGTAGAAATCCCTAACATATCTTTCCTGTAAAAAAAACTTTAAAATATTAGAAAAGATCGACACTAACAGTTTGCACCTTAACAGTAAGTGGTTAACTACTAGTTCACACTTAGTATGAAAGTGTAGTGTCAAAAGCTAGAACAGTTTACACTTCCAACATGTCAAGAATGTAGCCAATTATTCGGTCAGTAGCCTTGCGAGCTGTTGGCGGACGGTTCATTGAGTTTCCTAATCATACAAAACAAGATTAGGTTGGTATTTATCAGTGCAATTTTTAAATTCCAAAACATTCGTCATAATAATTTTATTTTTACCATTAATGTTCTCATCAATGTCTTGTGAGATTTGAGCTTCTTGTATATAATTGACAATATGATATTAGAGATTTAAAATTTATAGCAAAAGGCATTACAACCTAAGAAATTTACATAATAAAAGGAATGTAGGTACGAGGCAAACAATTAAAAACAATTTGCTTATTGTATACCATTCATGAACCATTAGAAGCCCTTAGCCCTGATATTTACTCAATTGCTGTTAGTTATTACAATATCTTTGAAGTTTAAATTTATTTATAACATAATTATTTACAAAAATATCACTTATCTAAAATAAAAGTTTATGCCACTAAGGATAATTTGTAAAGAGTATGTATGAGTAAAGAGAAATCTTAAGTTGGAAGTCAGATTACGTCTTATTATTTACTTTATAAAATAAATAAAAAATTAATTAGAACATACATGTTACTTGTAAATTTAATTTAAGACCCGACCTATTGAACAATTTGACCTGCAACACTCAGGTTATGTAGCATTAAGGTGTTGCTAGACATCCGTTTTTTATTTATATTTTCAGAAGGGGAAAAAGGAACTAGTTATGTCCCACAGGCAATACAAACATTGTGAGTCATTATTTACCATCTACGAGTATTTTTTGAAGTAAATATTAAGACGTAATCTGGCTTCGAACCTGAAACCTACTTTTACAAATCATTTACTCTTTGCAAATTACCCACAGTGACACCAACTTTTATTTCACATGAGTGTCACTTTTGTAAATATTTATGTCGTAAATAAATTTAAACATTGAGATTATTATGGTAACTAACAACAATTGATTAAATGAATGGTTAATATAATTCTCACTTAAAATAAATGGTTGAGATTGGATGGTTAATGAATATCTATAAATTACAGGTTGTCTACAAATGACAACCCCAACTCTCCCATTATAATATTAGAGATACAATAAAACAGAAGGCAATTCAAAAGAAAGCTATCAAGTAGCTCTCCTTCATTTAAAAGGAAATCAACGGTCCAGATTTATGCTCACAAAATATATTTTTCCGCCCATTATTGTAGCTATAATAACTGTTACTGTAGCTACAGTAGCAACATTCAGATTTATACTTTATGTTGTGTGAAGTAGTCGATATTTGTTTGGATTTTGAAATTAATCAACCTTCAATCCCTACTTTTAATTAATTAAGAAAAGACTAATTAAAATCACACTAATCTTAATTAAGAAAAGCTTTAATTGTTGTGGTTTAATTAATCTTTTCTTAATTAATTAAAATTTAGGGATTAAAAATTAATTAGTTTCAATCTGATTAAGTTTAATTAACTCATCCAAAACATTAGAGTTTAAGTTTAAATAAAATTAATTAATCCCTAATTTTGGATTAATTTCATGTAAAACAAAAATTGAAAAAGTGTTTTAAATTACTTTCGCTACAATATTACTACAATTAGAACAAAGCTAACATTTAATTATTGCTACAGTAAACCTATATTCAACCAAACCTACTTTTAAGAATTTAAATCTAAAGAATTACTTTCGCTACATTGCTTTTCCCTCTCTTCATTTTTTTTACAACCAACCAAAGTACCAAACCACTCTTAATTGTTTTAGTATGTAATTATTTTACGATATTAAAATTATTTTTCATAACTTATCGTGTAGTCACTATCCAGATGGTATTGCATATAAATGTTGACCTATATGATTTGTTAGTCAAATAGGATTGCATATATTTTATTGTTTACAGTGTTTTTAATGTATTGCATCATTTAGAAGACGTACCGTAGGCACGTGTCCACGGGTAAACCTAGTTTTTAAAATATCATGAAATACTTGTGTAGTTCATTCACAAGAAAATGAATAGTAGTGTTGATGTTCTTTCTCCAAGATTGTAGTGATTTGAGTTACGGTCTCCTCAAATACACGCTAAGATTTATACTCTTTAAAGCATCCACTATCGTTGTTGCTATATTATAGGTATTTGGCAATAGGAAAATGGAAATAGAAGAGTTGCGTTGCTATCGTTAAAGCCAAAATTTGGGTTAAAAAAATAATAAAATATACAGAAGGAAGAACATCCTCCGTCTAAAAAAATAAATAATTTTTTTAATACCCAAAATTCGATAGACGGAAGATCATGTTCCGTTTGGCAATAATTAAAAAAAAAAATTAGAACCAGATGGGTCGCGCGAATAATTTTTAAAAAATAAAAAAATTATCCGGACGGATGATGATCTTCCGTCTGGGGGATTTTTTTTTAATATACCCAGCCGGAAGATCTTATTCCGTTTGGGTATATTAAATTTTTTATTATTATTATTACTTTTAGAAAAGGACGAAAAGTGAAGGGGGGAAAAAATCGCCTGTCTCTTTCCCTTTTAAAAAATGACAAAAAAAAAATAGAAAAGATAGGGACCTGGCTAGCTCCATTTTTTTTTTAAAGTGAGACGTAAGATCTTCTTTCGTCTCTCTACTTTTGACCATTCATACTCTTCAGACGGAGGAAGATCTTTCAGCTATCTTAATTTAATATTGCAAATAATTGAAAATATTTGAGAGACGGAAGATCATCTTTCGTCTCCTATATTTTGCAATTGCTATTTCACTCTCCTATATATGGCAATGCACTGTTCATGATTTTGCCAAAAAGTAGGCATTTGGCCAATGATAGTGGTGGATTTTTGATCAAAATATTCATATTTTAGGTTTTTAGCAGACGATAGTGAATGCTCTTAGAAATAGCATGAAGGAAGACAAATGTGATAACTAATTATTACCGACATCACTATGAAAAAAAATCTGCAAAAGTGACGAGAGAGATTCTTTATTATCTTGTCAACTAGTATTTATTCAATAGGAGCATTTGCAGTCGTTCTGACTCAAATTTTGAGTATTTAACATATAGGAATAGAAAAAATGGATTTGAACTACAGTCGTTTGAACCCAAATTTTGAAATTTAATTTAGAAAAATTAACGGACGATGAATGATTTCTCGTCCGTTAATTTTTATTTTATTTTTTAAAAATAAAAAAATAATGGACGGGAAAATCATTTGAGTCTGTTGTATTTTTTTTAAATAAAAAATTAAAATCCTAATTAATTCCTAAAAAACTGTTAAATTAATCCTAATTTATTCTTATTAAAGCTTAAATAAATCTTAATTTTTAATTAATTTCAATTAAAACCTAATTTTAACCCATATAAATAATTACAGGGTGTATTCTATAGAATTTTTTCAAACAAAAAAAAGAAATGGCTGGACGGGGCTTCATCTCCCATCCCTGCTCATTTTACTGATTTTTTTAAAAAATAAACAGACGGGAAATCAATCATTTCCCGTCCGTCGAATTTTTTATTTTTTTTAATAAATTGCCACGGGCGGGAAATCATTTCCCGTCCGATCAATTTTTTTATAAATTGATCAGACGGAAAATCATTTCCCATCCATCCGATCAAATTTTTTTAAAAAAAATTGATCTGACGGAAAATCATTTCCCGTCCAACAGATGAAAAAAAAATAGAAGAGACGAAAGATCATCTTTCGTCCGAGAACATTTTTTTTTTCAACGGGCGAAATATGATCTTTCGCTAGCTATATTTTGGTAATTGTCATTTCTTCTTTCAAATATAGCCGACCACTATAGCTCTCAAACTCAAATTTTGGGTTTTTGGCCAACGAGTGCAGCGCTTTTTTTTCTTCCAAAATTTGCAAAATTTGAGTGAAAAGCCAACGACTACAGATGCTCTAAGGATGTACAATTAACATACTTGTATGCAAGCATTTGTTCTTGTATAGACTTAAACCTCTAAGGATGTACAACTAACATACTTGTATGCAAGCATTTGTTCTTGTATAGACTTAAACCTGTGCATTCAAAATTTCAAATCTAACAAATTGAACTTCTTTCACCTATTTCCTTCCTCTCTTTCGCAAATTCAAATGTCCATATTCCCCTTCATTTGCACAAGATTTACAGGCAAACGCGAGGATTGCCTTTTCATTGTCTAGCTCTTCAAGAGCTACTAGCCTGGAACTTCTTCTTTGCCTTCCCTCAGTCGTCTCTATGAACTTTTTTCACCTTCAAAAGAGAAAATTGATAAAAGGTTAGAACTAAAACACCAACTGAGCAAAAGAAAATTTTTTTTTTTATCACGGTACTTCTGATAAAGTGGTCGCTTCTAATTAATAGCTTAATACAGTAGTCTCATCTGGAACTAGCATGTATCTACTCTGACTACTCAGATTGAAGAAGATGGATATTTTCTTCAATCTGGAATAGTAGTTTACAGATAACCCCCTCCCAGCTCTGACGCCACCGAAGCCACACCCCCCCCCCCCCCCCCCCCCCCCCCCCCCCCAATCGACCCTTGACATCTGGCATTTGCGGTAAGCTCACCGCCTCCTCAAATACAGCGATGAGCGCTGCTCTCGAGGGCAGCAGTAGGGTGAACCGCGGAGAAACGAAAGAAAAAAAGAAAAAGCTGGTTTTAAGGGGGACTGGGTTGGGCTGTACGGGGCTCCTTTTATAATTGATAGTGGGCCCAAAGAGAGGCCCAATGTACACCATATTGTACCGGAGACTTGTACCACGTTGGTTTCTAACAATCAGACGCGTTGTCAACCTGATAGCGGGCCCATCGAGGGGACCGCAACGGAGAACACAAATTCTATTATTATTGTTCCGCCAGTATGTGAGCTCACTGAGGAGTCCACAGGTAGAGAGACATCTCTTCTAGTTCAAAACCAGCATGCTGATAGTGAGGAGGACCTAGAAGGGCGTCTGAACCTGGACGTTGACTTCTCTTTTACAGACGAGGACTTTGGAGACACAGATTTTATTGCTGATACACAAAAGGAGTTATCGCCAGAGATGGTGCTATCCACTTTACCTGAGTCGGCTCCACGATTCAGCACTGGATCGTCTCAAAGGACGGTTGGTTTTAGGGTGCAACGGTCACCTAAGAGGGCTCATGCGGAGTCCTTGGATGACTTTCTAGAGAGAGCTACAGCCGCCAAAGCGGCTAAACACGTCAAGGGAGGTACAAATATTTTTATTGCTAATATTTTAAATTTCATGTCAGACTCTGAAGTTTTTCTATTAGCTATGACCTGTGGTTTGGAAATTTGTAATAAAGAACGCAACGCGTTTCTTCTTAATAAAATGAGGGGTTGGAAAACTGAGAGGGCTAAGGCACCCCTTCTCCCGAAGTTACGGGGCTATTTTGCCGAGTTCCTTAGAGAGAGTTGTCTCGCGCCCCTAGGTATAAATCTAGTGTTCATAACGAACTAGGATCCAACTCTAGGGGGATAACGGTCTCTGAGGGCGAAACATGCCCGAGTCCCTCACACACTGTCATCTCGGACATGGTTCCCCAATGAATACGCTATTCTGGAACGTCCGGGGTCTGGAGGATAAAGGTAAAAGAGACATGGTTAGAGACGTTATCATGAAGTCCAAGGCGGAAGTGGTTTGGCTTCAGGAGACCAAACTTATTCATGGGACCAAACTCAAGAGAATAGGGGGAACAGAATCAAGGATTGGGTTTTACACCCATCCGTGGGAGCCTCTGGAGGAATTGTCATTGGCTTCAACTCGGACCTGCTCACTTGTTCAGAGGTCTATAATGGTACATTCTCTCTGACTACACGACTGGAACGACGATCTGATAAGTATATGCAGACTATCACAGTTGTTTATGGGCCGAATGTGGCTTCAGAGCGTGACGCCTTTTCGCAAGAACTGGTCAATATTCGTCTCCGTTGGCCGAGGGCCTGGATTGTCGGGGGGGACTTCAATATTACCCGATTTGCGTTCGAACACAAGGGTAGAGGTTCCAACGATAGGCACAGAGCAGAGTTCAATAGAGTGATAACGGATCTTGAGTTGATAGATATCCCTATTAATGATAGACTATTTACGT
Organism: Hemerocallis citrina; assembly: GCA_017893485.1. Lineage (NCBI taxonomy): Eukaryota > Viridiplantae > Streptophyta > Magnoliopsida > Asparagales > Asphodelaceae > Hemerocallis > Hemerocallis citrina. Next base: position 220,477,197 of record CM030359.1, read on the forward strand.
GGTTTAACATGCAGTCTACTCCGATTATGGCAAAAATGGACATGATTCTCGTATCGATGGATTGGGAGGCTAAGTTCCCCCTTGCAACTACTAGATCGATCCCAAGACCAACGTCAGATCATACTCCAATCCTTCTTGACATTGGGCTTCAGGGAGCCAAAAGACATAGAAAATTCTGATTTGAGAAGGCCTGGCTGGAGATCCAGGGGTTTCATCACCTGGTAATGGAAAACTGGGCACTCCCAGTGACTGGCACAGATGCTGCGGGCCGATGGTATGAAAAAATTCGCAGATTAAGAAAGCGACTTTGTAAATGGAACCGATCTAGGTTCTCGACCATCTGGCGTGCAAAAGATTCCTTGTTGGAAGGAATTGATGAACTCGAAAGACTGGAGGAATCGAGAGACCTGTCACAGGAGGAAAGAAATAGACTTCTGGAGTTCCGTGAGAATATTGCCAATCTCTATAAGATGGAAGAAATTAAATGACAACAAAGATCTAGAATTTCGTGGCTCAAAGAGGGAGACGCGAACACGGCCTTCTTCCACCGAGTGGCTAGTGCAAAGGCGCAGGTCCAATCTTATTTTATCCTTAGAAACAAGCTCGGGGACAGTACAAGATGAACAAGTGATATCCACAGCCTTCCAAGGATACTAAAAGGACCTCTTCGGAAAGAAGAATGACTTCCGGGTCCCTACTCAGGTATGATTTATGGCAGACTTACCAGATTGAGTCATCGCCTTCGCTATCCTGCCTGGAGTCTCTATTCTCGGAGGAGGAAGTTAAAAAGGCTATCAGTCACATGGGAGCGGACAAGTCGCCAGGGCCAAACGGCTTCCCAATGATGTTCTTCCAAATTTTCTGGGAAGAAACTAAAGGGGACTATATGGCGTTACTGGATGACTTTTTAAACAACAAGATCAGATTGGGTATGTTTAATTTTGTGGAGGTAGTCCTGATTCCCAAACGGGATGAGGCGTCGAAAGTGGGTGATTTTAGGCCGATCAGCCTCATAAATTGCTTGGCGAAGATTATTACAAAAATCCTAGCTATCCGCCTAGGGTATATTATGGACAGCCTTATCAACAAATCTCAATCGGGCTTCATTAAGGGCAGAAATATCCTAGATTGTGTGGCAACGGCGGAACAAGTTATCCACCGCTGCCATACGACCAACTCTAAGAGCTTTCTGCTTAAGCTGGACTTTGAGAAAGCTTATGACTCGGTCGATTGGGAGTGCTTGCTGGAAGCTCTCAGCGGTAGAGGCTTCGGGAATAAATGGATCTGCTGGATCAAGGGAGTGCTTGCAGACTAGCAAAACGGCCATATCAGTGAATGGTAGGTCGGGGCAGTCGTTCTCTTGCAGGAAGGGTCTCAGACAAGGGGACCCACTATCACCACTACTGTTTACTATCGTAGCGGATGGTTATGCTGGAGAATTGCCAGGAAAAAGGTTGGATCACGCCAGTATCCAGTTCCGCATCTACTAAAGTGTGTACGATCTTGCAATACGCAGATGACACCATAATCTTTGGTAATGGGTCTAGACGAGAAACTGTCTGCTTTAAAGGGACCCTATACTGTTTTGAGGCCTGGTCAGGCCTTAGAATTAACTTTCACAAGAGTGCGCTGACTCCAATCTCCCTATCCGATGATTAAGCAGGGGAACACGCTACTATTTTGAACTGTGCGACGAGTGGCTTCCCTATCAAATACCTAGGACTACCACTCAGACCAGGGAAATTATCTAAAGCAGACTGGTTGCCTATCATTGACAGGGTGGAGGACAGACTATCTGGTTGGAAAGGTAAATCGTTGTCTCTCGGGGGAAGAGTGGTACTCATCAACTCAGTGTTGTCTAACCTGCCAATCTACTACATGTCATTTTTCGAGCTTCCAAGATGGGTGATCCAGAGGATTGACCGGATTCGAAAATGATTCCTTTGGAAGGGAGCAGACTCGGATAAAGGAGTTTACTACCTCATCAAATGGAGTATCGCTTGCATGAAGAAGAAGCATGGAGGGCTAGGCATCAACGACCTCAGAGATATGAACCTTGCCCTGCTGGGAAAATGGTGGTGGAAGGTATTCCACAATAGCGGGGAAGGTTGGCAGGACTTCATTCAACCTTATCTAAGGGAAAAGGCACGAGAAACCTTGGCTTCCGAGTAGGGGCTAAAGTTTTGCGACTCTGGAAAGGAATTGCCAAGGCTAGCGGCCCCTTCAATTCGGTAGTTACGTCGACTATCGGCAATGGCCGGTCCACCAGATTCTGGTGGGATAGGTGGTGTGGAGCCCATACCCTGAAGGAAATGTTTCCAGAGCTGTATGAGAGGTCGAGTCGACCGAATATGTCCGTTGCCGAAGGTTGGAAAAGGGGAGGCTGGAGACCAGCGTTCCGAGGAACGCTCACCCCAAATTTACACCAGCAATTGCTTGACATGCAAGCACACATCACACGGGCAGGCACAAGGTGCACACAAGGCCCAGATCAGAAGCGATGGGAACTCGAGAGCAAGGGAGCTTTCTCGGTGAGATCTCTGTATCATCGGATCCACTTTCGAGGATGCAGACCCAGCTGGGCACAGGTGTTGTGGAAGGCGAAAACTCCCATTAAAGTCAGAGTTTTCTTATGGCTAGTGCTCAATAATGCTATTCTCACTAGGCAAAACCTTGTCAAAATACAACCACAGATGGCGACCAACTGTGGTTTCTGCGACATATATGTGGAAGATCTAAATCACCTTTTCATTCACTGCCCAAGAAGTAAGGCAACTATGGTTGAGGTGCTCCGAGCCTTAGGTACAGGCGACTACCCATGTGTATATGAGGATTTGCGGATTGGACCCAAATTTGCAACGGTTCGACATGATATGGAGGATGCGTGGTACATCGCAATAGCGGCAACAACATGGGTGTTATGGCTTGACAGAAATAATTTTTATTTTCGTGCTTCATGTAATAGTATTTCTAGTAACCTGACTCACATCATGCATCTTATCTCTCTTTGGGCTACAGCTGCAGCCACGGGGGCAAGAGGAAGGATAGCCAGAGTTTTCCAGGTGGAGGAGTTTGACGATGAGGAGGTAGAGATCGGGCCGACGCTGGACTGAGGGACTGGCTTCACCAGTCATGACAGTGCTTATGCCAGTTTGTGTTTTGTTTCAACCTACTGTACTCTCTGATTGCTTGATGTTTGAGTAGTTAGACCCACACCCCAGGGTTTGTTGGGGGTGTATGTTTGTTTTCTTTCATTTTCTTCCGGCATTGTACTTTTGTTTTGTACTGTTGTTTTCTCCCGGTTAGCCGGGGTTGTTTTATTAACCGCTTATTAATGAAACAAGTTGGCCTTATTCCACCTTTCACCTCCAAAAAAAAAAACATTCCTAATGTAGATTGAGATATGCTTTTTACCAAAAAGGTAAGAATTTTAACTAATTGGTTTATGTTGAGGAAGAATTTACAATTCGTTTGGTAACATAACTAAATATATAGAGAGAGAGAGAGAGAAAGAGATTGTAGTCCTGTTAAGGCATTGGAATGTGATGCAAAAAGTTGCAAATTAAGTAATGCTTTACCCAATATTTATGAGAAATATTCCACAGTCGAGTTTCTTGAGAGAGGCATGTGTGTGTGTGCATCTGTGCGAACCTAAGGAGATAATAATTAATTACTTAACACATTATTTGGTTGTTTTAAAATCTGTCATTTTAATTACTTGACAATAATAAAAGACATTATAATATCAAATTGAGTAATGCTTTAGTCACTACCAATTTCACTACCATTCTCTTCACTAGCCATAGCTAGTGAAGAGAATGGTAGTGAAATTGGTAGTGGATGTAGCATTACTCTATGAAATTTATTATACAATATACCTTATATGGCCTGATGAACTTCAGCCAGCCAATCCTATCTTTACATTACCTCACATGTCCAAGTTGCATGGTAATTAATTTGATATTAATGTAGCTGGTTGTCAGGTTTCAATGCTGAGTCCAAAAGTTGACTTCATTATCTTTGTTAAGATAAATCAGAGAGATGTGAAAACAATACTCAATATTGAATTGAGTTTAACCAAGCACAATACCACCTATATATAGGAGGTGAACAAATATCAAAACAACTCTACCACCAATATGGGACTATAATATCTAACACCCCCTCTCAAACTCATGATGGGTCAAATAATGTGAGTTTGCCTACTAAGTGTCGAAATCTCTGAACTGTATGGGATTTGGTGAAGAAATCTGCAGTCTGTTGGGAAGAGGTAACAGAATGGAGAGAGATGGTCCCTGCCTCAAAACGCTCACGAACATAATGACAATCAATCTCAATATGCTTCGTTCGCTCATGAAAGACCGGGTTGCTTGCAATATGCAATGCACTCCGGTTATCACAATAAAGTGGAGTAGCTCCTGTGAGGATAACACCCATATCTGATAACAACCAACGAACATGAACAATCTCTCTAGTAGTAGCTGCCATTGCTCTGTACTCAGCCTCGGTGGAAGAACATGCAACAACTGCCTGTTTCTTGCTCCGCCATGAGATCAGCGAATTACCAAGAAATAGACAGAAACCTGTGGTAGATCTTCTGGTAGTCGGATCCTCTGCCCAATCTGAATCAGAATATGCACTGAGCTCTAGTTTGGATGTAGAAGGCATGAATAATGAGCGAGTGATAGTGCCCCGAAGATATCTGAGGATCCGAAGAAGAGCACCGTAGTGAACTGATGTAGGAGCAGAAACAAACTGGCTGACAATACTAACTGCATGAGCAATATCGGGTCTGGTCATGCATAAATAGACAAGCTGTCCAACAATCTGCCTATATCTAGTGGGATTAGGAAGGAGCTTACCATCTGTGGGACGAAGCTTCACATGAAGCTCTAAGGGTGTATCAGCTGATCGACTGTCAGAGAGGCATGCAGCGGAAATAATATCTGATGTGTATTTCTACTTAGAAATGAGTATCCCCTGAGATCCATGAGCAATCTCTAAACCCAGAAAGTAACACAGCTTACCAAGGTCTTTCATATGAAACTGCTGGTGAAGGTATTTCTGTGTGGATGCAATGCCAGCAGAGTCATCTCCAGTAATGATCATATCATCAACATATAGTAGTAGAATTACCATCCCCTACGGTGATGACCACACAAACATAGAATGGTCCTGAGAACTCTGACTAAAACCAGCCTTGATGATGACAAGGCGAAAACACTCAAACCAGGCTTGAGGGGCCTGCTTCAAACCATATATAGCCCGACGCAGCCGGCAAACATGACGAGGAGGAGTAGGAAGGCCAGGAGGAGGATCTATATAAACAACTTCAGATAAGGTACCATGAAGAAAAGCATTCTTCACGTCCATCTGGTATAACGGGCAGTGGCGGATGGCTGCAACAGCAAGAAGGGTGCGAACAGAAGTCATTTATGCAACGGGAGCAAAGGTCTCATCATAGTCAATGCCATACTCCTGAGTAAACCCTCGGGCTACTAGACGGGCCTTGTGTCGCTCAATAGATCCATCAGGTTGATATTTGACCTTGAAGATTCACTTGCAGCTAATAGGCTGAACGCCCTCTGGTAGAGGAACAACATTCCAAGTGCCAGTCTGACCAAATGCACTAAATTCCTCTGTAATGGCTTTTCCCCATTCAGGATATTGAATCGCGTCTTGATAGGTTCTGGGCTCATGTGTAGAGTGTATAGCAGTGAGATATGCATGAAACTATGGTGAGTAGGAAGCTAGGGTGGCAAAACCAAACTGGTCAGAAGGACCAGTGGCATCAGGTGTATAACGTGCCGGAGGAATACCAGAAGTGGAACGGATAGACTGACGAAGAGGTGGTGGACTGACAGGATGTGGGGGTGAGGACGGTGGAATGAGTGCATGTGTTAGTGGGGAAGTAGGTGGGATGGGTACCGGCTGCTGTGGGGATGCAGGTGGAGGTTCGGTAGGGGGAACAACAGGTGTAAGGACTGCAAGAGATGTGAATGGAGCCAGAGGAGTGGGATCAAAAGGAATGCGGGAAGATAAAGTCGGGGGGCTAGCAATAACTGGGGAATCAAGAAACCTAGTATCCTCGGGGGGGGGAGGGGGGTCAGGTAGTAAGGAGAGTCTTTCACAAAGGAGACATGTCGAGAAATGCGGACACGACCCGCGGATGGATCAAAACAACGATAACCTTTGTGTTCAGGACTGAGACCTAAGTGAATGCACTTAGCAGCACGAGCGGAGAGCTTCGTGCGCTCAGTAGGAGGCAGAAGGACGTAACAGGTGCATCCAAAGGTATGGAGCATACTGTAGTTGGGAGGTGAATGATAAAGAGCCTCGTAAGGCGTCGTACCAGCTAGGGCAGACGAGGGAGTAATGTTGATGAGACTAACAGAGGTCATGATAGCTTCAGCCTAGAAGGAACGAGGAGTAGAAGAGGAGAGTAAAAGAGCGCGAGCCGTCTCAAGGATGTGACGATGCTTGCATTCAGCTACACCATTCTGCTCATGTGTGTGAGGGCATGATTGCTGAAACAGGGTGCCGTGAGACTGAAGGATTGTTCTCATAGTGGTAGAAGTGTACTCACGTGCACCGTCCGATCGAAAATTCTTAATGCGTACACCGAACTGAGTGTGAATCATGGTTGTAAAGACCCGATAAATATCAGGTATCTCAGATCGCTGACGCATAAGAAAAACCCATGTATGTCTAGTGAAGTCATCGATGAAGGAAACATAATAGAGATAGCCTTTTCCACGATGATACGGGAGAGGGTCCCCATATGTCGGAATGAACAAGTTGAAAAGGGTGAGTGGTTTCAGAAATTCTTTTGTGACTAAAGGGTAGGGCAATGTGTTTGGCCAAATGACAACCCTGACAATCAGATAAATGTTTAAAAGTGAGAGAACCAAGGGCACCACTACGAGCTATAGTCTGAAGTCGTGATGCGCTAATATGACCTAAACGTCTGTGCCACAGATCAGCGTCAGAGGAAACAATACCGGCAAAACTAGAAGGAGAGGGATGTGCACGAAGAAAATCTAGATAATATAGACGACCCTGACGACTAGCGCGCCCAAACTCTTCACCGGTGGAGGAATCAGTAATAGAACAACCTAAAGAGTCAAAAGTAACGACAAGACCACTATCGCACAACGCACTAATAGAAATAAGGTTTATTGATAAATGAAGAGCATAGAGAACATATGGTAATGTGAGAGTGGGAGAGTTAATTGTCCCTGAGTGTGTGATAAGAAGTGGTGAGCCATCAGCTGTGTCTAGAGATGGAGAGTGAGAGGAAAGTGTTGTGCAGGTGGTGAATAGTTTCTGATTACTAGTGAGATGATGTGATGCACCAGAATCTAAAATCCAGAACGAATTCATACTGGCAGTGGCAGAAAGTGCAGGAGTAGAGGAGCCAGCATTGATAGACTGACCCATGAGCTGTAGTTCCAGCTGAGTGAGGCGTTGCTGAGTATTAGCCTAAGCAGCAGGAGACGGCAAGGCCGAAGATGTGAGGGAAGAAGCACTGCGAGGAGAAACAAGACTATCGCTGCTATGACTGAGAGCACAATGTGAAGAGAGATGTTGCTAGTGCCTGGATCGGGGTAGGGGGTAGGGCGGTGCTACCGGTGGCGGAAGTAGAGGTGGAGTATGGTGATGAGTGATGTAAGGAGAAGGTAGAAGGCCGGAGGAAGACTGAAAATGGCGCTGCTGCTTGTTGAATCTGGAGGAGGAACGAGTGGTGGTTGCATCGGGGAAGTCAATGGAGCCAGAAATATGTGGGAGAGACTGAGATGCCATCAAGTTGTAGGACCTGTATATATATATAATAATAATAATAATAATAATAATAATATATATATATATATATATATATATATATTATTTTTTTTTTGATTTTTTTTGACCTTTTTTTTTTAACAATGGGATCTGACGATCAGATGTAAAAAACTTCTTCTTCTCCAAGAATGTAATTCTTATCTATAGATGTATACAGTAGAGAAATAAATGAATAAGAATAATAATTATTTTCCTCCAAATCTGTTTTCAGTATGGTTCAGAGCCTAAAACATTCTAGGCTACCTGAAGAAGAAGAAGAAGAGGCATTCTTCATTCATCTTCCCTAAAAAACGAAACCCCGAAGCCCCACCGATCTCTCCCCATCATCGTCGTCGAAGTCGGATCTTGCTCCAGATCTGAAATCGAAGCCCAACTCCGTCAACAGATCCGAAGTCCCAGCTCATCAACATCTGCTGCATCCAAAACCACTGCTTGTCACCTCCTATCGCCTCCTATCACCGCTACCCATCGCCTCCAGTCACCGCCTCCTGTTGAAATTTCCCATCGTCGACCCCGATTCTCCCCATACATCGTTGACCCTGATTCTCCTCATACGTAATCGACCCCGATCCTGTCGTCGACCACAATATCATCACCGTATTCCCATCGTCATCGTCCCCTTACACCGTCACTGCTTGTCGTCGCACCGTCAGCTTCTTCTACTATCTCTGTTACCGTCATCCCCATCGACTTCTTGAAGCTTCTTGATCTACTTTGCTGTTCTAGATCTACTTTGCAAACCAGTGGTAGCCGTTAACTTCTTGAAGGAGGGGATTTACTAGGCTGATCTAGATCTACTGAGATCTGACTTTGGTTGGAGAATTTTACTCTTGATGTTGTTGTTGGTGTTGCAATTTGTTGTTCTTCACCATGGAGTCAAGAAAGTGTACTCATTGTGGCACGATCGACCACAAGAAACCTCGTTGTTATAAGATTATCGGCTATTCGGAGAACTGGGATCATAGTAGGGATATTCGGAAGAAGACTTGCAATCAACCCACTATCGCAGTTGGAGTTGCTGATCATGCTTGCAGCCCCCATCACGCAAATACATATTTTTCAAATATTTTCTGTATTTTAATTATTTTAAATTCTTTTTTTTTAAATTCGTTTCGGATCTTTTATTAAAGTATTTTCTAATCGAGATTTTATTCATTTTGAATAATGGTATATTTGAACTTGTTTTCTATCCCTAATTGATCGACTATTCATATTATTAATTTTCGGATTTTCATAAATTGTTAAACTCAAATCCTATTGTGATGCATATTATTATTATTATTATTGGTATTGGTATTAATGTTTGTTATTGTTGTTATCGGTATTATTATTTTTATAATTATTATTATTATTATTATTATTATTATTATTTTGTTTTAAGCCCGAACATGCTCAATTTTATATGCATTTCACTATTTGATTTAATGTGTGTGTGTGTGTGTGTGTGTGTGTGTCTATATATATATATATATATATATATATATATATATATATATATATATATATGGGAAATGTTCCATTGAAAACGGGTTTGTTTTCACCAGGTTGGAAAACAGCGATCTGAGCCGTTGGATCGCTCTTGATCGTGATCAGCAGCTCAGAACGCTGCTGCCCATCACCCATCTCACTTAAGTGGCGGAGGGTTAATTTGGGAATTTCGTACCAAATAACTCTTTGCCTCACGGATTCTAAAAAAATGAATGAACCTAGACCGTTGTTTGAAACAACGGCATAGGTTTTAAAAATTGAGAACAAGGCCGTTGTTTGAACAATGGCCTATGTTTTCAATTTTTATAACCTAGGCCGTTGTTCCCATCAACGGCCTAGGTTATAAAATTTTATAGCCTAGGTTATTTTAAATAACGAAATTTTATAACCTAGGCCATTGTTCCCAACAACAGCCTAGGTTCATTCAATTTTTTAGAGCGAATGAGGCAAAGAGTTATTTGGGACGAAATTCCCAAATTAACCCTCCGTCACTTAAGTGAGATGGGTGATGGGCGGCAACGATCTCAGCCGTTGATCACGATCAACAACGATCCAATGGCTTAGATCGCTGTTTTCCAACCCATGAAAACAAACCCGTTTTCAATGGATCATTTATCTAAATTTACATATATGTATGTATATTTTAAATACCCTATGTTCTTTCTTGATTATTTTCTTTTTGATTAAATTTGTTCATGAAAAATTTCCGTTCTTCTTGATTGAGCTTTTCTTGTTGAACCTATTATCTTTTATTTATTTGTGAGTATTTTTATTTGAACCCTATTGATTTTTATATATCTCTTAATTGAACCCTAAAACCCAATTTCATTTGTTCTTGACCCAAAACCAATATTATTGGATCCTAAACCACTAACCTAATACCCTAATTGTACCCTATAAATACATCCCTAGTACAAACCCTAAAAATTGCAAAATTTTGAAGCCCTATAACCTTCTAATCTCTCTTTCCTCTCTCCTCTTTCTCTCTCCTCGACCCCTGGTTTCCCGCCCAATTTCTGACCCCCTTCCTGTTCATCTTCTCCGGCGTGACCCCGACCACTCCGGTGACTCCTAGCCTCGTTGCCACCTCCCGTAGACACCATTGTCGACGCCTGCATCGCCACACTGCCTCATCCTCTCTTCGAGCCGCCACCGAACCCCTACTTTCGTCGTCTTCATCTACCCCCACCGAAGAACCCATCATCGAGCCATGTCTCTCCTCCCATGCTCTGTCCTCGTCGCGCCTTTGTTAGCGCCGCCCATCACCACCTGTCGATGCCATCGTCATCGACGCGCAGTTCCGTCGCCATCTCCATCCCATCTCCTCCTCTGTTTCGGTAAAGAAATAGAGATTCAATCGGGCCCCCGCCGTCCTCATCGCTGCGTCGCTTCCCGACCATCAGCGCCCCGCCTCAGTCGCCCTGTCAACTGCCAGCCGCCAGTGTCGCCTTCCACAGTCATCGTTGGTCCGTGTCGTAGTCTCTCTCTCTCTCTCTCTCTTTCTCTCTCTTTCTCTTTTTCTTCACTATTGGGAAGAGAAGGGGGAGTTTGAAATGGCTGTTTGATTGTGGGTAAGAGTAGTTGGTTTTGGTGTGCGCTATTTTTTGTGTGGGATTCGGATCCTGTGTTTGCCGTTTTGTGTGCGTGTGTTGCACATAGTTCACACGTGTTTCAGTGTTTCGTGTTTGTGGATTCGTCGCCCGGGATTCTCATCCTGTTATTTTATTATATTCGAATTAACCGTATAACAGGCAAGTCACCGTTCTTTTTGAATTGTTAATTGTATCAAATTCAAGTTTTGTTGAAACTCTTGCAAGTAGATCCCTTATTTATCGTATTGAACTTTGTTCATCTCTTCATTGGGTCTATTGAGGGTTTACACGGGCTAACTCCGATATTCTTGATATCGTGCCACTTTTGACTCTAAAGATTGAATCTTTCATGCATTCATATTGTATCGATAATAGGGTTAATCATCTAATCACGAGACAAATAATTATTGTAGAGACAATTGCTAGGTTGTATGTTGTTTGATTGATTGATGGTTGATTGATGATAAATTAGTGTATATATGTGTTATAATTTTATTTATCATGTTTTGACACTCATCATGCTGGTTTTATAAATTATTGACTAAAGAATTGATACCCATCAAGTTTAATTAAATTTTATGTTATGAAAGCTACCCAAAACCTGTATATCGCTTGCTGCCCTGTATGTTGACTGCTATTTTTGAACCACTAAATGATCTTAAAATGAATTAATTTCTGAATAATAATTATAGCCTTATCTTTCTAGTTTTCAGAACATCTTGAATTTCTTAATTCCGAGTTATGTAGCAAAAGTTATGCCCATTTTACTACAGCTATATTTTTAATTCCAGATTCTCAGATTATTGTATGTTCCATGTTCAAACAGTAAATAGGCTGATCAAATGATAAGATCTTGCTCTGAAAATTTCCAGATTATTGCTTAATATTTTTAGGAGTCTAGAAATAATTTTTAATGAATTTATTATTGAGTATTTGCTGATTCTAAAATTAAAATAACATAATGTTGAAATTCTGCCTGAACATGAAATCTGTAAAGAACACTGTGATTGACCTAGCTACTGTTGTCGGATTTTGAACTTTAAATATGCGTTGGAACCATGTGGAAGTATATTTTCTATAACTTCTAACGAATTCACCTTTCGATTTTTGAAACAGCGGGAAACTGCATTTTTATACAGACTACTCTTGCTGTCCATAATTTTATATTTCAGATTTTAATAGTTTAATTATTCCTATATCGTACTAATGCATGAATTAATGTGTGTATGTTGCATTGCATGATCCTAATGTCTTATTTTCATCGTTCCAATTTTCCTACCGCATGTCATCGTCCTATTGTTCCCCTATTGATACTATCGTTCACCGAAATGTTCATTGATTACATAATGTATTGTTGCATTGATAAGTAATTAATAAGCCGGAGTTTAAGAGATTGACTGGAGTAGTTGATGATATAGTGACTGTACTCGGAGGAGGGACCCGTGTTTCCCTAAATATTGTCCCGGCTATTGTTTTATCGATTGATTGTGAAGCGCTGAGTACGACACCCCTAATCTATCGTGTATTGTATCATTGCCGATGACCGTACCGTGCACTGAAAGGTGAATATTGATTATCATTGCCAAGTACATGATCTATAGAATCTTCTACTTAGTCTAAACGAAATTGATTGTATGCATCAAACCTGTAGTATGAGATGCAGTAGTACGTGCATTAGTTAGGATTAAAATGGTTAATAGACTTAAGGATTGACACATCACCGACATTGCATATTGTTCCTCATTATTTCTATTGATATCGAATATTGGCTAAGTATTACCGTTATTGACCATTGGTTACTGTTACCGAATATTGAATCATTGTTTATAGCCATTGTATCGATTACCGTGATCTTGATTATTGATTATCGTGCCATGTTAATGATTCCTATTAATCAATTGAATTCATTGTTATACCGTTATTCCATTGTTCCCTGCTTTCTCTACTTGCTGTCCATAACTTGCTCTAAGGACAAATTTTCTACTTTTTTTAGATGAAGTGTTCACAGGTGTTGGTGGAGAATTGCCTGCTGGGATTAGAGAACAAACTTTCTGGAGATCTAATGCTTTCTAGTTGCTTGTTATTTTATTGAACTTAATGTATTGAGACTTATTATCAATTTGCGATTGGATTATTATTGTATTGGGCTTATGTCCCGAATTTTTATTATTGTTTCCAAATGTTGGATTATTATACTAGGATATTTTATATTGCTTCATTTCAAGTATTATTGTTCGTGAGGTTATTATTATTGTCTGCGCAATTGTTCTGTATTGATTATATTGTTGAGTTGACCGGATAAACAGCTTATGGGTGATGTTAGTCATTCGCTGGGCCAATGTCATGTACTCGTATTCCATAATTTTAGGAAGCGGGGCGTGATAGTGCTGCTATAGGTAATGATGGTAAGATTTTTAATATTTCTGCCTCTGTTATGAATAATGCATGGATAATTGATTCGGGTGCTACCGACCATATGACTTTTGATTCAAGACAAGTTCAAAATTTTCAAGCATTCACCAAATCAACTGTGTCCACTACCAATGGTGATCCTGCCACTGTTATTGGCGAGGGTACCATACCTCTCACAAACAACCTAACCTTAGATACTGCCCTAGTTGTGCCATCCTTGAATTTTAACCTATTATCTGTTGCTCAAATAACTACTGCCTTATATTGAATTGTAGTATTTTGGCCTTCATATTGTGTGTTTAAGAATATTCGGACTCATAAGACGATTGGTTATGGAGTTAGACACGGGAAGCTCTATAACCTGGATTTAGAATATGAAAGTTCAAGCAAGTTGACTCAAGCTCTAAGTGTAGAAGGATCCAAAGATGAGAAGAAGAAATCAGATATTCTGCTATGACATTGACGTCTAGAGCATGCTTCTTTTGGTTATTTGAAGAAATTATTTCCAAGTTTATTTTTGAAATTGGATATTTCTGCCTTTCGATGTGATGTGTGTGAACTCGCAAAAGGTCATCGTGTCTCTTTTCCTCAAAGTCCAAGGATAAGCTCACTTCCATTTATGATTATTCATTCTGATGTTTGCGGCTCATCCAAAACCACTACATTTGGAGGAGCCAAATGGTTTGTGACATTTATTGATGACTGTACTCGTATGACCTGGATTTGTTTGATGAAGTCGAAAAATGAAGTTAGTGCCTTGTTTTAGAAATTTCACAAGCATGTTATGATTCAGTATAAATCACCCACCAACTCAAAGGATGTTTGTGACTATAGATGTTGTATTCCATGAAGATGAGATGTATTTTTTTTCTTCTATGGCTGAACTTCAGGGGGGGTACCGAGGTGAAGTTCGGACTCTTAGGTATGATGAAGGGGTTAGTGAAGTTTAGACTCTTGGGTATGATGAAGTAATTACCAGTCAGAACGAACAATTGGATACAAATAATGGAGAACACTTGAATAAAGATCTAGCAAGGGAGGAAGACCCTCATGAAGAAGTGCAACCAAGGGAAGAAGACCCTCTTGAAGAATTGCAACCAGTACTGAATTTCAGTGAGAGTGAACTGTGCCCAAAACCAATCGTCATCGTTGTTCGAAGCTCCTAGAAGAGAACTCCTGCACCGTACTAATAGAGGTATTCCAAAACCCACTTATTAACCTGATCCAACTAGTAATATCAAATATCCCATGAGTAATTATGTATCCACTCACCGCTTGTTGGAATCAAATACTTCATTTGTAAATCAATTATCTACTGTATCTATTTCTAACAGTGTGCAGGAAGCTTTTAGTGATCGAAGGTGGAAAGCAGCTATGGATGAGGAGATGAAGTCCTTGAAAAAGAATGAGACTTGGGAGATAGTCGAGCTGCTAGCATGGAAGAAGCCAGTAGGATGCAGATGGATTTATACGGTGAAGTATATGTCTGATGGTTCAATAGAGCGATACAAAGCAAGGCTGGTTGCCAAAGGATACACTCAAATACGTGGAATTGATTATGAAGATACATTCGCACCTGTCAAAAAATTCAATACTGTTCAAGTCCTACTGTCACATGCTGCAAATCTTAACGGACCGTTGGAGCAATTTGATGTGAAGAATGCATTTTTGCATGAGAAATTGACAGAAGAGGTTTATTTGGATCTTCCACCAGGGTCGAACAGACCAGTCCAAACACAGCAATAAAGTATGTCGTTTGAAGAAAGAATTATATGGACTTAAGCAGTCGCCAAGAGCATGGTTTAGGAGATTTACAAATCAATGAGGACATTCGGATACTATCAGAGTAATTCAAATCATACTCTGTTCCTAAAAAGGAAAGGAGGTAAAATTAATGCTTTCATTATTTATGTGGATGATATGATAGTAACTGGAGATAATCCTGAGGAGAGGAAGGCATTAAAGAACTACTTGTCACAAGAGTTCGAAATGAAAGATCTTGCCTTTTTGAGATACTTCCTTGGTATTGAAGTTCCTCGCTTAAGAAAGGAGATATTTTTGTCTCAAACAAAGTATGCTCTTGATTTATAGAAGGAAACTAGAATGTCTGCTTGTTAGCCGATTAGTACACCATTAGAAGAAGTACTGAAACTGTGCAACAAAGCTGATCATGTACCTTGTGATAAGGAAAAATATTAGAGATTGGTTGGACGACTGATGTATCTTGCACATACACAGCAAAATTTCTCATATGCTTTAAGTGTGGTAAGTCAGTTTATTCATGTGCCTCGGGAACAACATATGGATATGGTGATGAGAATTATGAGATATATTAAGTCTGCTACAGGAAAAGATATCTTATTTGCGAAACATGGTCACTTGAAGGTTGAGGCATATACTGATGTTGATTGGGCAAGATCTATAATTGATAGACGCTCCACTTCAGGATACTTTAGCTTTATTGGAGGAAATTTAGTTACATGGAGGAGCAAGAATCAAAATATTGTTGCTTGCTCTAGTGTAGAGGCTGTGTATCGTGGAGTAGCTTTAAGTATAGCGGAAGCTTTATGGCTGAAACTCTTGTTGCAGGTTATGGTCCAAATGAAGCTATGAAAGTGTATTGTGATAGTCAAGTAGCGTGTGATATTACTGCTAACCCGGTTCAACATGATATGGCGAAACATGTAGAGGTGGACAAATTCTTTATTAAAGAAAAAATAGATGAGAAATTTATTGAGATATCGAAAGTGAAGTCAGAAGATCAGCTCGCAGTATCCTAACCAAATCAGTTTCGAATCAGTTTTTCTTTAAATTTGTGGACAAGTTGGGCATGTTCAATATCTATGCACCAACTTGAGGGGAGTGTTGAAATATAGTAATTGTATATTCTGTTTCCTAATCTATAGAAAACAGATTTCCCAAATCTCTCATCTCCCCAATCTTCTCTCAATCTCCTTTCTTCTTCTCCAAGAATGTAATTGTTATATATAGATGTATAGAGAAATAAATGAATAAGAATAATAATTATTTTGCTCCAAATTTGTTTTCAATAGAACATACCACTAGAAAAAGAAAAAATTGTATTCATCAAACAAGACTAGCGTTCGTCATTGTTGCTTAGGTTAACAAATTGTTGTAAATTCAGATCAGTAGAGGTTACCTGAACAAGAGGCAAGAGCAATGTTTTGCTGGGAACGACCAGCAGTTCCCCATTAGCAATTCCCATAACTAGAATATTTGCTCCCCAATTCAATAGCTTCATGTTGTCCTTCATAGGTTTGCCCGCAATTGGATCTTAATGGACATCGATCCTTTCCAACCTTTGGACTTCAGAAAACTCTTCGCATTCTCTATGAATCATTTTCTCAAGTCAAGAGCATGTTGCTGTTAGATTTTTTATAATACACTTAAGAACATGCATAAAATATTAATAACAATCGAAAACATGTTTCCATGAATCTAGATCTTAATCATGTTACAAAAGTGCTTTAATATAAAATCCTAAATCATGAAACTATAGATCTTTGCTAAATTAAAAGAAGAACATTAAAAGCGGAAGCACTAACCTGAAGCCATTGGTGGAGATTGCGCAGAGGGTTTGGATCTTCCTATATAATACGCACTTCTATGAGAGGCCGTCTCTCTATTCTTCTGTTGATGGGATGGCAGATGGAATAAGAAGATGCGTATATATAGGGGACCATAACCCTAATTGATAAATATTGATTTCCAATTTTGCCCATCACAAAATAAGAAATTTACTTTACGGTCTCTACACGTGTTATATCACACTTTAAATTATATGCTTTCAACCCATTACTTAATCTTGATTAGATCACTTTAATTTGGGTTAGACTTTAGAATAGCAATTATACATTTAGTCACATATGTGAGCCCACATAGATTATTTTCCAACAATCTCCCACTTGGGCCACATATGTTACTCCTTATAAATGTACATACTTTATGAGCTCAAAATTTTGCTATTATAACCAAAAGCATAGCCAAACAATCTCGTCCATTAATCATGTAAATATAGGATCAAAGCAATTTTTGTTACATTTATCGTAACTAAATCCATCAATGGTCACATATATCAACATAATCAAATGACATAGATCAAGTGTGAATGTGTAGCATGGAAATTTCATGTAATATGATCTATACACATGCCTATTTCCAACTGGTCCTCTTTAAAACTTAAGTGAGGTCAGAACCAAAACATGACAAATGAGTGAGAAAACTGAATTCTTTATTTCTGATCAGAAAATAACCAAATATATAAATGTCTCACACAAATATAATGCAAATAAAATACAAACTCCCACTAAATCATGATATCATCAAATAACACAACACCCATATGAGCAGTGTGCTCATGAACGACCTTGGGTGGTAATCCCTTTGTAAGCAGATCCGCTATCATGGAGTTTGTCCCAATGTGCTCTATGGATATCTGTCCATTCTGCACTCTTTCTTTCACAACTAGGAACTTTATGTCAATATGGTTCGACTTTGTCGAACTCCTGTTCTTATTGGAATACATCACTGCCGACTTATTGTCACATAATAACTTGAGTGGTCTTTCTATATTCTCCAAAATGCACAGCCTAGTGACAAAATTTCCGCAGCCATATTCCATGATTTGATGCCTCATAGCATGCTACATACTCTGCCGCCATAGTGGAAGAAGTTATGAGTGTCTGTTTGATACTTTTCCAGGATATAGCTCCTCCAGCTAACATGTAAATATAGCCTGATGTAGACTTTCTGCTATCTCGGCACCCAGCGAAATCAGAATCAGAATATCCTACGACCTCCAAATGATCTGATTTCCTATATGTGAGCATGTAATCCTTTGTTCTCTGAAGATACCTCATAACCCTCTTGGCTGCTATCCAATGGTCCATGCCAGGTTTGCTTAAATACCTGCCTAACATCCAACAATGTACGCAATATCCAGACGCGTACATACTTGAGCATACATTAGACTCCCAATAGCTGATGCATAGGGGATCTTTTGCATTTCCTGAATTTCAAGGTTACTTTTAGGACACTGATTGAGACTAAATTTGTCTCCTTTAGCAACAGGGGTATCCCCTGGTCTACAATCTTGCATGCTAAACCTTTTGAGTATTTTATCGATATGTCCCTTTTGCGATAATCCTAGAATACCTCGAGAATGATCTCGGTGTATCTGAATTCCTAATACAAAAGAGGCATCCCCAAGATCCTTCATCTCAAAATGCTTGGACAGAAGCCTTTTAGTTTCGTGCAATAAATCTATATCATTAGTGACAAGCAATATGTCATCGACATATAGAACTAAAAATATATGCTTACTCCCACTGAACTTGTGATACACACAATCATCAACTATATTCATCTCGAAACCAAATGAGATAATTACTTGATGAAACTTGTGGTACCAGTGACGAGAAGCTTGCTTGAGTCCATAGATGGATTTTGTCAATTTGCAAACCATATTCTTTGGATCTCTCGACACAAAGTTTTCTGGTTGCACCATATAAATTGTCTCGTCAATTTTACCATTGAGAAATGCCGTCTTGACATCCATCTGATGTAGCTCAAGATCAAGATGAGCAACAATTGTCATAATTGTCCTAAACGAGTCTTTCGATGAAACTGGAGAGAAAGTCTCTGTAAAATCAATGCCTTCTTTCTGAGTATAGCCTTTAGCTACAAGACGTGCCTTATACCTCTCCACGTTACCATTTGCATCCCTCTTGGTCTTAAATATCCATTTACAACCAATTGGTTTTGCACCTTCTGGTAATGGGACAAGTTCCCAAACTTTATTGTCTTGCATAGACTTATACTCCTCATTCATGGCATTAATCCACTTTTGAGAGTTACAACCTTTCATGGTCTGATGAAATGTGATTGGATCATCTTCCATCATTCCATTGTCATCCTCATGTTCTTGGAGAAATGCAATATAATCATCCGGAATAGCATTCCTCCTTTCTCTCGTGGATCTCCTTAATGGCACAAGTTCTTGAGGTTGTTGAGTTTGTTCTTCTGGAACAATTACCTCATCATGAATGGGGGGTTGTTCAACATTGTCTTGTTGAGGTTCCAGATTCACTTCTTGATCAATAATAGGTGTAGGAACCTGAATATTGTCAAAAGTGATAGTAGGAATTGGGTTTGTAATTGAATCCAATTCCTTCCTCAAAAGTAATGTTCCTGACTTTATTTCTCCCCCCGAACTCAACTTCCTCAAAAAATGTTACAGTTCCTGTCTCAAAAATATTCCTAAGCGTGGGATCATAAAACTTATAGCCCCTAGATCATTCAGAATAACCAATAAAGTAGCTGCTCACTGTTTTGGAGTCCAGTTTCTTTTCATATGGCCTGTAAGGCCTTGCCTCAGCTGGACATCCCCAAATGTGAAAGTGCTTTAGACTAGGCTTTCGACCTGTCCAAAGCTCATAAGGTGTTTTGGCAGCTGCTTTAGTTGGTACTCTATTGAGAATGTAAGCTGCAGTCTTTAATGCTTCTCCCCAGAGGAACTTAGGTAAGGTGGAATGAGCAATCATACTCCTTACCATATCCTTAAGAGTCCTATTTCGTCTTTCAGCAACACCATTCATGCTAGGTGATCCTGGCATGGTGTACTGTGGTACAATACCGAATTCCTCTAGGAATTTAGCAAACGGTCCTGGACGTTGTTCACCTGAGCCATCATATCTGCCGTAGTACTCACCACCACGATCAGATCTGACAATTTTAATCCTTTTGTTGAGTTGATTCTCAACTTCAGCTTTATATACTTTGAACACGTCCATGGACTGTGATTTTTCATGAATGAGATATAGATACCCATAACGTGAGTAATCGTCTATGAATGATATAAAATATTGTTGACCATTCCAAGATCCCGTAGGGAATGGCCCACAAATATCTGTATGAATCAATTCTAAGACACCTGAAGATCTATTGGCACCTAATCTCTTAGTTTTGGTTTGTTTTCCCTTTATGCAGTCTACACAGATATCAAAGTCTGTGAAGTCCAGGGACTCCAAAATGCCATCAGACACAAGACGCTCAACTCTACCTTTTGAGATATGATCTAAGCGCTTATGCCATAATGACGCTGAATTTTCTTTATTTAATTTACGTTTAGTACCATGTGACTCTACATGCAAGGTTTCATTATAGGATGCAATTGTTTCAAGCAAATAAAGGTTGTCATAAACATTCAAGTAACCAGTTCTAACAACATTCGAATTTAAAGACAAACTAAATTGATTGTTTCCAAATGAACAATAATAACCAGATTTGTCCAACAAGGAAACATAAATTAAATTTCGTCTAAAAGACGGAATAACAAAAGTGTCTTTCAAATCCAAATAAAAACCAGTTCCTAATAACAACCTAAAATGCCCAACTATGTAATACCCTGATTTTCCAAATATATGAAAAATTATTTTATTTTGCACGTAGTGTGCACGTGCAATATTTTGATTGAATTAAATCTTATAATTATTTTTATTGTGATGTGTATGAATATTTAAATATGTGTTCTCAAATTATATTATACAAAAGCCTTTTTCTTTAAATGGATAGAAAGCCATATTTTAAAGCCTTATTTTAAAAGCCCAAAATGTATTTTCATTTATTTTTACTATTTTGGCCCATAAAACTAAAGCCCATGGATTAATTTATTTTAAAAAATCTATTTTTATGTAAAAATCAAATGCACAATTTTCGGGCCTAGTTGCATGCACGTGCACTACACGTACACGTGCAATGCACACCTTTTTTCATGGCCGGTTTGCACTCTTTTGGAGGGAGTTTTGAAATTGGTCATGGAGTTCATGGAGGTGGTTATGTGAATGTGGGTAGTTGTGGTAACTCCTACTCTCATCCTAGCCTTCCATCCTACAACCAACCAACTAATCCTAGCCCTTCATTCTACTTGTTTTCTAGTATAAATGCCCCCCCTCCCATGGCTATATTCATATGCAATTATATTCCTTCCAAATTTATAGTCTTATTTTAGTAATAGTGTGAGTTAAAAAAGAGTGAGAGTTGTGTGGGATTGCTTGCATTTTGCTTGGAGGAGAGGCCGGCCATCACAAGAAGAAGCATTCGGTGGTGGTGATTGTGGAGCTTGTGCGCGCATCGTCTAGGAGGAGGTGCATTCATTCGCAAGGACTTAGTTGCTATTGTGTTTGTTCTCTCCATATAAGGTGGGTAAAATTTTCCATATTTCTAAAGTAGAAATGCTTGTTAGAATGAATGAATGATAGTGGGTTTGATTTTCCTTATTTCTAATTAGAAATGATGCTAGTATTATATTGAGAAATGATGCATGAAAAATATTAATAAGAGTACACTCTTAATTGGAGAATTGACTTATGAATTGATTGGAATGGGAGTATGCAATTGTATGTGATTGGATTAGTAAAAATCTAAGTTGATATGGATTAATTATAACCATGAATGAGTAATTGGCTAATAAAAGAGATTTGAGGCATTAATTGTTGAGAAATGTTGAAAAGAAACGTTCTGGTAAGTCGACTTATATGCTCTTTTAAGTCGACTGGTGCTGTTATAAGTCGACTTCTTGCTTAAATTATTTACTTAAAATCATGAATGTTTTCCCCTGAACAGTCGACTTACTATAGTATAAGTCGACTGGTATTGATGCATTTTTATAAACTCGAATGTTCTACTATTTTGAAAATACATTAGACTTTATAAAGGTAATTTGGGAATTACTGCATGGAATAAAATGTGATTTGAGAATAAAAGGCGTAATTAGAACTATGATTTTGATATGTGTATTTTTGGGAAATTATACCTTGCAAAAGAGCTAGAAATGAGGAAGATAGTATAGTAAAGATTGAAGTGACATTATAGATGCATGAAAACATGAATTACGAATATTCGTTAGTACTTCTCATTTTGAGAACAATGTGATAACCATGAAATGTGAATTATTCGTGTTAAAGAATAGCGTGACAAAATATGATGTGTGATTCCTTAATTTGAGATTTTTAAACTGTTCAGTCGACCGAATGTGTGTAGCAGTCGACTGTATAGAACTTGAGAAATTACATATTAAACTCGGCAGAACAGGCGACTGTGTTGAACGACAGTCGACTGCTCTGTGGGTGATAATTGAAATTGGAACACTGCGGAACAGCCGACTGCCATGTGCAGCAGTCGACTCTCCCGAGTAGTTTTTGAATAACTTGAATTGACTGAACAAGTCGACTGGAAGAGATCCAAGTCGACTGTCCAGAGTGTTTGATATGTCAGAGAACATTATTCTGTCTATTTTGAAGATTGTGAACTTTAGGATTGATGTTGATGAACTCTTTTATTGCTGTATGAATTTTTATGAAATGAATCATAGATTGAATTGGGAAATTTACATGAGATGAATCATAGATCTGAATTGAGAATTACATGAATATGAAAGCTAAGATCATGGTTATGAAAAATGAACTCAAGAGCTGGAAGTGCTCAGATTATGTTAGAATTTGTGAATTGGAATTGAAACGAAAGAGTAGCTAAGTCTCCCCCGGCAGTTGAAACAGAAATTGAAATGAATATTGAAAAGAAAGACCAAGGATGGTCATGTTGAAATGAATGAATAAGTCCGGTTTGGTGGAGAGGCTAACTCTAGAGCTTTGATTTTGTTCATGATTCTAATAAAAACTAAGGATTAGTACATAGGGGAGACGTGATGAAAGTAGGAGAAAAACATGAGTGAGAGCCATCGGATTTGCGGTGAAGAGTATTTCACAGGTTCTTCACAATGAGTCGTGACATGACGTGGATACGGCTCCAGGGTGCCGTGGCGGCGGACAGTATTTCACAGGTTCTTCACGATGCGTCGTGACATGACGTGGATACTGCTCCAGGGTACCGTCCCTGTGGTGACACTTGTGGGATGTTTGGTGACTGCATGAGGGTCGTGTGGCATGAAGGAGGCTGAATTGTCCATAGGTTCTTCACGATGAGTCATGACATGACGTGGGATTCCCCTCCAGTTTCTGTACACGTGCTTGCACTCATAGATCATCTGAGACACTACCGTAGTTACAGTAGTAGATTAAGTCATGGCGAGGGATTGAACCCTACAAAGATGAAGAACGTTTAAGAGGCTTGCCCTCGGACCTATGTAGTATGGGATGCATAGACTCCGAACAAGTGCGCATTAGTGTCATGTAACATAAATAAATGCATTAAGGATTAAGTGCACAATCACAACACGACATCAATAGGGTAGTCCCTTTAGTTTGAATGTGACAAGTTTGTGTTTGCTAAATATGGAAAATTAAGTTATACTATTTCCGGCATAGAGAGGATGGCCGTGTATAATGATCGTCGGTTGAATAAACTGACGTACCCACAGTCTTATATGCAGGTAAATGGCATGTTAAAGGTTAAAGAGGAATGGATGCATAAAGATTTTACCATGTTATTGTCCATTTATGTAAATGTTGTATATTTTACTTCCGCTGTGCAAATAAAAAGTGTAATATTGATGTAAACTCTGATGTATAGTAAAAAGTTTAAATTTCCTTGTAAAATTGTACTGAAGAAAGTGAAAAGATCCTGTAGAACATCTCGAATTCAGTGTATTTGGGATTCGGGGCGTTACAGAGTGGTATCAGAGCCACGCTTTCTACGCTTTCCACACTTGTACAAATTTATAAGGAACGACACCCTAGAAGTAGACATTAGAGTGTGTGTTTGAGTCTAGAGATTTAAATGTAAGTGACTTACATTTGCGTTGCTCTATGACTTATGTTTCTTCCTCTCTATTCTAAGATGGCTGATCACTTCGACCCTGCTGGAGGCGATGATTGGCTTGTGGTTTCTCTTTAGAGGCAGGTTGAGACGCTGCGAGAGAAAGTTGGATTGTTGGAGGCTCAGCTGGCGAAACGGAAGGACGATTTTTCTGTTCTCAGTCACCGAGTTTGGGAACTTGAGAAGAGGAAGAACCGGACTGATGTGCTGAAGGATGAAGTTGATGAACTGCGGGAAGAACTTCGAGCAGCGAAGAGGACCCGTAGGAGTTAGATTGTTGTAGCTTCTATTTTCTTCCATTCTGATGTCAAAAATATTTTTAAATTCGAATGTATAAACTTTGGAATTCAATGAAATGCAAGTTGGTTTAAATTCTTGTTCTATACTTCGAATTTGATGGATCTTCTGCATCAGAATATGTCGAGAAGAGGAGCTAGGAATGGGAAAGGTCTGGATCTGGAGACCGAGCTTGCTAGGGTTTACCAGACGCTGAATGCAGTGGCTATGAATCAAGGAAGGGGACCGGTGAATCCAGTGCCCGAGGCGATTAAGCTGGTGGAATTGTTCAAAAGAATGAAACCACCTGTATTCGAGGGAAAGTCAGACCCAGATGCGGCTGACAACTGGATCCGGCAAGTGGAAACAATCTTTGAGGTGTTGGAGACACCGGAGGGCAGCAAGGTCAAGTTGGCGACTTTGCAACTGGAGAAGGATGCGGCTGTTTGGTGGCAGTCGATGAAGAGGACCATGGGAGGCATGTTGCTTGGCTGGGAGGAATTTCTGGAAGAATTCCGCAGTCATTATTTCCCCTCCGATGTTCAGGAGAAGAAGGCAATGGAGTTTCTATCACTTCAGCAAGGCAGCATGTCAGTAAGGGAGTATGAGACTAAGTTTACTCAGCTCTCTAGGTATGCTCCAGAACTGGTGATGGATGAGGCGAAGAAGGCTCGCAAGTTCGAGCACGGGCTGAGACCAAGCTTGAGGTCCCGGATGATACCCCTTAGTATCAGGCGATTCGACAAGTTGGTCAAGAGGGCAGCAGCGATGGAGGCAGATATGGAGCAGTTCCAAGTTGTTCAGAACCGGAGGAACAACTGGCAGACTGGTAAGAGGCCCGCCAATTCTGGGAGTTTCAAGGGCCAACCATCTGCACAAAGGTTCAAACCGACAGGGGCGAACGCTATTAGTGTGGCTGGAGGACCTGGAAGCAATGTGGTGAGACCTCCTGCGGTGACTTGCTTTAACTGTGGTGAGACGGGACATTTCATGTCTCAATGCTCCAAGCCACGGAACAGTAATCGCAATGCACCAATGCAGCAGTCTGGGAAGAGGCCGTACTAGCCAGGGCGAGTGTTTGCCTTGACGGAGGCTGATGCTGAGGAAGCAGATCAGGTCAACTCTGGTACGAGGGCTGAAGTTTAGTGATTTTTGTCATTTCTTCTTCCCGTTCATATTATGAAACTGTTATGTAATGGTGTGTATTATGTAACAGGAGAACTCTATCTTAATGGAATGAAAGCTGGTGTATTGTTCGATACTGGATCCTCTCATACTTTTGTGTCTCCTAAATTTGCTAAAGTGTTGGGAGTTGAACCGAAGATTTTTCCAGGCAAGATCTTAGCAGTAGCTACTCCATCAGGGGAAACTTTAACCACTGATCGGTATTACGCTGATTGCGAGATTGTGATTGGAGATCGAATCTTTGGCATTGATCTGATCGAGCTGACTATCTTGGGAGTCGATGTTATTATTGGCATTGATTGGATGTCGGTGTACAGTGCAAGCATCGAGTGTAAGACCAAGACGGTAACAGTGAAGGCTCCAGGTGGACCTGAAGTCACTTTCCAAGGGAAGCAGAAGTGTTCTAAGCTGGTGGCAACTATCCGCAAGGAAGAGACTCCTGTGGAAGTGCAAGGGATTCCTGTGGTTCGGGACTATCCGACTGTGTTCTTGGATGATTTTCCTGGGTTACCCCCGCATCGTGATGTAGAGTTTAGCATCACTGTTCAACCGGGAAGTGCACCCATTTCTAAGGCACCGTATAGGATGGCTCCAGTGGAACAGGATGAGGTGAAACGACAGATTGAGGAACTGTTGGGAAAAGGCTTTATTCAACCTAGTGCATCACCTTGGGGAGCACCAGTGCTTTTGGTAAAGAAGAAGGATGGATCGATGAGAATGTGTATCGATTACCAGGGAGCTGAATAAGGTCACTGTTCAGAATAAGTATCCTATTCCTCGAATTGATGATTTGTTCGATCGTCTACAAGGGGCAACTATTTTCTCCAAAATAGATCTTCGATCAGGTTACCACCAAGTTCGAGTGAAAGCTGAGGATGTGCACAAAACTGCATTTAGAACTCGACATGGGCATTACGAATTCTTAGTTATGCCATTTGGAGTGACGAATGCACCCGCAATCTTCATGGATTGATGAACAGAGTTCTGAGGCCGTTTATTGATTCTTTCGTCGTGGTATTTATCGACGATATTCTCGTGTACTCCAAGTCAGAGGAGGAGCACACCGAGCATCTGGCAGCAGTTTTGCAGAAGTTGGAAGAGCAGAAGTTGTATGCCAAGTTATCCAAGTGTGATTTCTGGAAATCTGAAGTGGCATTCCTAGGTCACATCCTTTCTAAGGAGGGAGTGGCAACTGACCCTCACAAGATAGAGGCAGTGAGAGATTGGGCTAGGCCTACTACAGTGAAGGAAGTCAGAAGTTTTCTTGGGATGACTGGATACTACAGGAGATTCATTCAAGGTTATGCTCAGATAGCTGTACCGCTTACTGGACTAACCAAGAAGAATGTGAGCTTCAAGTGGACTGAGCAATGTGAGGCGAGCTTTCAGGAGCTGAAAGATAGGCTGACTACTGTACCTATTTTGGCTTTGCCTAGAGCAGGTGTTGAGTATGATGTTTATAGCGATGCTTCACATCGGGGGCTTGGTTGTGTCTTAATGCAAGAAGGAAGAGTAATCGCTTATGGGTCTAGGCAACTACGACCGCATGAGAAAAATTACCCGACTCATGATCTGGAGTTGGCTGTGATTATCTTTGCTTTGAAGCAATGGAGGCACTACGTGTACGGTGAGAAGTTGAACATGTACACGGACCACAAGAGCTTGAAGTACATATATCAGCAGAGGGATCTCAATCTGAGGCAGCGGAGATGGTTGGAAGTGCTCGAGGACATGCGACCTGAGATCAAGTATCATCCTGGAAAGGCTAATGTTGTTGCTGATGCACTTAGTCGCAAGAGCAGTTTGGCCAGTTTGATTACGACTCAGAGGCATCTGATTGAGGAGTTGGATCGAGCAGGTATTGAGGTTGTCTTGCAAGGATTGGGAGCATCTTTGGCTCAGTTGAGGCTTCAGCCTACTCTGAATGCAAGGATTATTGCAAGTCAGGAGGTTGATGCTGATATCTTGGAGATGAAGGAGCAGGTTGGTGCTGGCAGGTTGCCCGGATTTCAAACCAGGGATGGAGTGTTGTGGTTCGGAGATAGGCTGTGTGTTCCAAATCAGGCGGACCTGAAAGAGAGTATTCTTCAGGAGGCGCATGCTACTCTTTTGTCGGTACATCCTGGGAGTACTAAGATGTACAAAGACATCAAACAGCATTTCTGGTGGTCAGGTTTGAAGCAGGATGTGGCTGAATTTGTTGTAAAGTGTGAGGTTTGTCAGCAAGTCAAAGCCGAAAATCAGAGACCCGGAGGTCTATTACAGCCGTTACCTATTTCGGAATGGAAGTGGGATAACATTAGTATGGATTTCGTCACGGGATTGCCTAAGAGTTCTAAAGGCAATGATGCGATTTGGGTTATAGTCGATCGACTAACCAAGTCCGCTCACTTTTTGGCGATGAAACTCACTGCTTCGATGGACAAGTTGGCTGAGATGTATGTTGGTGAGATTGTCAGACTTCATGGTGTTCCCTCAACTATTGTGTCTGATCGAGATGCGCAGTTTACTTCGCATTTCTGGAGGAGTCTTCAGACAGCTTTGGGTACCAAGACAGATTTCAGCACTGCTTTTCATCCGCAAACCGATGGGCAGACCGAGAGAGTCAACCGTATTCTTGAGGATATGCTTCGGTGTTGCATACTAGACTTTGGAGGCAGTTGGGAAAGGCATTTACCTTTGGTAGAGTTTGCCTACAACAACAGTTTTCAGGCTAGCATCGAGATGGCGCCGTACGCAGCTTTGTATGGCAGGAAGTGCAGGACTCCTGTTTGTTGGTATGAAGTTGGGGAGCGTCGGTTGTTTGGTCCTGAGCTTGTACAGCTGATTTCTGAGAAGATTGATCTGATCAGGAAAAGGTTGGTGGAAGCTCAGAGCAGTCAAAAAAGCTATGCAGACAACCAGAGAAGGGACCTTGAGTTTGAGGTTGGTGACTTCGTCTTTCTGAAGGTATCACCCAGTAAAGGTGTGGTTCGATTTGGCAAAGGCGGGAAGTTAGCCCCGAGGTTTATAGGCTCGTATAAGATATTGAAAAGGATCGGAAAAACTGCTTACCGACTTGAATTACCGGGAAGAGTTGTCTCAGGTACACAATGTCTTCCATGTGTCTATGCTGAGAGGTTATATTCCAGACCCGAGTCATCACTTGCCTGAAGTGCCGGAAGGTTTGCAGTTGGATCTGAATTACATCGAGTCTCCTGTTGAGATTGTTGATCGTCGAGAAAAAGTCTTGAGGAATAAGACGATACCGATGGTCAAGGTAGTCTGGAGAAATCATTTGGTTGAAGAGCCTACTTGGGAATCTGAGGAGAGGATGTTGAAGGACTATCCTGAGCTTTTTGCTTGATTGTATCTTTGTATTCTTTTGTTCTTGTGTTGTGTTGTATTTTGTTTTCCTCGCTCTTGACTGTAGTTCCGGGGACGGAACTATTCTAAGGAGGGAGTGATGTAATACCATGATTTTCCAAATATATGAAAAATTATTTTATTTTGCACGTAGTGTGCACGTGCAATATTTTGATTGAATTAAATCTTATAATTATTTTTATTGTGATGTGTATGAATATTTAAATATGTGTTCTCAAATTATTTTATACAAAAGCCTTTTTCTTTAAATGGATAGAAAGCCATATTTTAAAGCCTTATTTTAAAAGCCCAAAATGTATTTTTATTTATTTTTACTATTTTGGCCCATAAAACTAAAGCCCATGGATTAATTTATTTTAAAAAATCTATTTTTATGTAAAAATCAAATGCACAATTTTGGGGCCTAGCTGCATGCACGTGCACTACACGTACACGTGCAATGCACACCTTTTTTCATGGCCGGTTTGCACTCTTTTGGAGGGAGTTTTGAAATTGGTCATGGGGTTCATGGAGGTGGTTATGTGAATGTGGGTAGTTGTGGTAACTCCTACTCTCATCCTAGCCTTCCATCCTACAACCAACCAACTAATCCTAGCCCTTCATTCTACTTGTTTTCTAGTATAAATGCCCCCCCCTCCCATGGCTATATTCATATGCAATTATATTCCTTCCAAATTTATAGTCTTATTTTAGTAATAGTGTGAGTTAAAAAAGAGTGAGAGTTGTGTGGGATTGCTTGCATTTTGCTTGGAGGAGAGGCCGGCCATCACAAGAAGAAGCATTCGGTGGTGGTGATTGTGGAGCTTGTGCGCGCATCGTCTAGGAAGAGGTGCATTCATTCGCAAGGACTTAGTTGCTATTGTGTTTGTTCTCTCCATATAAGGTGGGTAAAATTTTCCATATTTCTAAAGTAGAAATGCTTGTTAGAATGAATGAATGATAGTGGGTTTCATTTTCCTTATTTCTAATTAGAAATGATGCTAGTATTATATTGAGAAATGATGCATGAAAAATATTAATAAGAGTACACTCTTAATTGGAGAATTGACTTATGAATTGATTGGAATGTGAGTATGCAATTGTATGTGATTGGATTAGTAAAAATCTAAGTTGATATGGATTAATTATAACCATGAATGAGTAATTGGCTAATAAAAGAGATTTGAGGCATTAATTGTTGAGAAATGTTGAAAAGAAACATTCTGGTAAGTCGACTTATATGCTCTTTTAAGTCGACTGGTGCTGTTATAAGTCGACTTCTTGCTTAAATTATTTACTTAAAATCATGGATGTTTTCCCCTGAACAGTCGACTTACTATAGTATAAGTCGACTGGTATTGATGCATTTTTATAAACTCGAATGTTCTACTATTTTGAAAATACATGAGACTTTATAAAGGTAATTTGGGAATTGCTGCATGGAATAAAATGTGATTTGAGAATAAAAGGCGTAATCAGAACTATGATTTTGATATGTGTATTTTTGGGAAATTATACCTTGCAAAAGAGCTAGAAATGAGGAAGATAGTATAGTAAAGATTGAAGTGACATTATAGATGCATGAAAACATGAATTACGAATATTCGTTAGTACTTCTCATTTTGAGAACAATGTGATAACCATGAAATGTGAATTATTCGTGTTGAAGAATAGCGTGACAAAATATGATGTGTGATTCCTTAATTTGAGATTTTTAAACTGTTCAGTCGACCGAATGTGTGTAGCAGTCGACTGTATAGAACTTGAGAAATTACATATTGAACTCGGCAGAACAGGCAACTGTGTTGAACGACAGTCGACTGCTCTGTGGGTGATAATTGAAATTGGAACACTGCGGAACAGCCAACTGCCATGTGCAGCAGTCGACTCTCCCGAGTAGTTTTTGAATAACTTGAATTGACTGAACAAGTCGACTGGAAGAGATCCAAGTCGACTGTCCAGAGTGTTTGATATGTCAGAGAACATTATTCTGTCTATTTTGAAGATTGTGAACTTTAGGATTGATGTTGATGAACTCTTTTATTGCTGTATGAATTTTTATGAAATGAATCATAGATTGAATTGGGAAATTTACATGAGATGAATCATAGATCTGAATTGAGAATTACATGAATATGAAAGCTAAGATCATGGTTATGAAAAATGAACTCAAGAGCTGGAAGTGCTCAGATTATGTTAGAATTTGTGAATTGGAATTGAAACGAAAGAGTAGCTAAGTCTCCCCCGGCAGTTGAAACAGAAATTGAAATGAATATTGAAAAGAAAGACCAAGGATGGTCATGTTGAAATGAATGAATAAGTCCGGTTTGGTGGAGAGGCTAACTCTAGAGCTTTGATTTTGTTCATGATTCTAATAAAAGCTAAGGATTAGTACATAGGGGAGACGTGATGAAAGTAGGAGAAAAACACGAGTGAGAGCCATCGGATTTGCGACGGAGAGTATTTCACAGGTTCTTCACGATGAGTCGTGACATGACGTGGATACGGCTCCAGGGTGCCGTGGCGGCGGAGAGTATTTCACAGGTTCTTCACGATGCGTCGTGACATGACGTGGATACTGCTCCAGGGTACTGTCCCTGTGGTGACACTTGTGGGATGTTTGGTGACTGCATGAGGGTCGTAAGCCATGAAGGAGGCTGAATTGTCCATAGGTTCTTCACGATGAGTCGTGACATGACGTGGGATTCCCCTCCAGTTTCTGTACACGTGCTTGCACTCATAGATCATCTGAGACACTACCGTAGTTACAGTAGTAGATTAAGTCATGGCGAGGGATTGAACCCTACAAAGATGAAGAACGATTAAGAGGCTTGCCCTCGACCTATGTAGTATGGGATGCATAGACTCCGAACAAGTGCCCATTAGTGTCATGTAACATAAATAAATGCATTAAGGATTAAGTGCACAATCACAACACGACATCAATAGGGTAGTCCCTTTAGTTTGAATGTGACAAGTTTGTATTTGCTAAATATGGAAAATTAAGTTATACTATTTCCGGCATAGAGATGATGGCCGTGTATAATGATCGTCGGTTGAATAAACTGACGTACCCACAGTCTTATATGCAGGTAAATGGCATGTTAAAGGTTAAAGAGGAATGGATGCATAAAGATTTTACCATGTTGTTGTACATTTATGTAAATGTTGTATATTTTACTTCCGCTGTGCAAATGAAAAGTGTAATATTGATGTAAACTCTGATGTATAGTAAAAAGTTTAAATTTCCTTGTAAAATTGTACTGAAGAAAGTGAAAAGATCCTGTAGAACATCTCGAATTCAGTGTATTTGGGATTCGGGGCGTTACAAACTATTTCCACTTCTACCGATTTTCCATCGCCCACAAAGATGTATCTTTCACCATCATTTGGCTTTCGGCAGCTCAAGCAACCATGCATAGAAACACTTATGTGAGTAGTAACACCAGAATCTATCCACGAAGTGTTTCTAGGTGCTGAGGATAAATTAACTTCAGAACAGACCAAAGTCATTTCAACCTTATTGTTTTTAGCAAAACGTTTCTCAATTTGATCTAAAAAATCTTTGGCCTTAGTAATCCTATCGGATTCTGTGCCCCTAAAGGTTTCTGGAATGCTGTGTTTCATAATCATTAGACTCATGCGATTTGAACGATCCCACCTCTCAAAATCTCTTTTATCATCAAGAGTGCTTTCTGCAGTGAGAGGTGGAGGTTGTTTTTCCCTTAATGCATGGTCTAATTCCATACAACCAAGAGTTATCAGTAAGGTCCATTTCCATTTCTTGAAATTTATCCCATTAAGCATGGGAATAGAATTGATGTTAGCAGTTATTGAGGCAGTAGATGATAAACTAGCTGAATATAGAACAAAAATAAACAAATAAGCTCACATGAGAATCCATATAAAACAATAAATTCAAATAATGGTTAATCCCATCTCAAGATACCAAGCACAACGTTAATATCAAGTCTTTGGACAGTAATATTAACTGTAAGCGGTACTCTTGTTGTAGTAATCAAATATTGACAATAAATCCTGTCAAATAATAAGTCATTCTTTGGACTGACTCATTGTTCACATGGAATACCTTATAATTGTCACATATTTATTACTACAGATGTGTATGAAATTCGGCCAAATATCAACTTATCTTTGGGTCAGTTAATAAACGCATGAATTACAAACACACAATCATCTTGATATTTTAAATAAATTAATCTACACAAAAGAGGTCACTTTGGCAATATTTTGTTTCAATTGATCTATTCAAAATATTAGACATTCATAAGAAAACCAAAACCATAATTTAAATTTAATTGTTTACCAAAAATTTATCTTTTCCTTAACTTTTGTAATTTTACTTTATTTTAGAGATCTAAACACAAAAATCCAAACACAAAGATGTGACTTAAACATAAAGATCTAAACATAAAGATAGAGACTAATCTCAACATATTGACTGGTACTGATGTTAAGTGCTCTATATATATAATCTTTATCCTTCTGTGTAATCGGATTACAAAGATTAATTAAAATCCAAAACCGCGTTCAGGAAATTGATGCTCAGGAAATTCTTTATCAAAATCCTTTTGAACTCAAAACTAGTATAAGAGAGGATCTAATCATTCCCTATTCAGCATTGACTCTTCTCCTATCCCATCTAATCACCCCTACACCATGGAGCACGTGGGCCCCCACCCATCCCGTAACCATTTTATTATTCATATCTTAAACCAAAAAATCCAAACCATATCCAAACAATGCTGACGTTTTGTTTTGTTTTTTTTTTGTTTTTTTTTTTAACCGGGTGGGCCCCACCCTATGCCACGTCAGCTTAACCAAATCTAAAACTGTATTCATGACGTACACATGAAAGGTTTGGATCTGGCCTTTTTTTTTTATTTAAAAAAAACGATATCTCAAATCATCTTTATCAAAATCCTAAACTGTATTCATGTTTTCAGATCTGATATCAAACATGAAAATAAAAAAAGAAACCCTAAATTCTTAAATTTCTTTAAATAAGAAACCATAAATTTCTTAAACAAAAAATTATCAATTCTTCAATTAATTCAGCAAAGATAGCTCTGATACCAATTGTTAGAATTTTTATAATACACTTAAGAACATGCATAAAATATTAATAACAATCGAAAACATGTTTCCATGAATCTAGATCTTAATCATGTTACAAAAGTGCTTTAATATAAAATCCTAAATCAAGAAATTATAGATCTTTGCTACATTAAAAGAAGAAGAACATTAAAAGCGGAAGCACTAACCTGAAGTCATTGATGGAGATTGCGCAGAGGGTTTGGATCTTCCTATATAATACGCACTTTTATGAGAGGCCGTCTCTCTATTCTTCTGTTGATGGGATGACAGATGGAATAAGAAGATGCGTATATATAGGGGACCATAACCCTAATTGATAAATATTGATTTCCAATTTTGCCCATCACAAAATAAGAAATTTACTTTATGGTCTCTACATGTGTTATATCACACTTTAAATTATATGTTTTTAACCCATTACTTAATCTTGATTAGATCACTTTAATTTGGGTTAGACTTTAGAATAGCAATTATACATTTAGTCACATATGTGAGCCCACATAGATTATTTTCCAACTTGTTGGGCATGTTCAATATCTATGCACCAACTTGAGGGAAGTGTTGAAATATAGTAATTGTATATTCTGTTTCCTAATCTATAGAAAACAGATTTCCCAAATCTCTCATCTCCCCAATCTTCTCTCAATCTCCTTTCTTCTTCTCCAAGAATATAATTGTTATATATAGATGTATAGAGAAATAAATGAATAAGAATAATAATTATTTTCCTCCAATTTTGTTTTCAATAGAACATACCACTAGAAAAAGAAAAAATTGTATTCATCAAATAAGACTAGCGTTCGTCATTGTTGCTTAGGTTAACAAATTGTTGTAAATTCAGATCTGTAGAGGTTACCTGAACAAGAGGCAAGAGCAATGTTTTGCTGGGAACGACCAGCACTTCCCCATTAGCAATTCCCATAACTAGAATATTTGCTCCTCAATTCAATAGCTTCATGTTGTCCGCAATTGGATCTTAATGGACATCGATCCTTTCCAACCTTTGGCCTTCAGAAAACTCTTCGCATTCTCTATGAATCATTTTCTCAAGTCAAGAGCATGTTGCCCCTAAAATATCACGAAACTCTACCTTTTTAGATCCTCTGAAATTCGTAATGCAAGTGAACGCTACTATATTCAACAATGTCTTAGATTAACAAACTATTGCATGGTAAGATCACCAATTCACCAGTTAAACTGGCACACCATTATCATTTAAAGCTGATCAAAAGCCTAGCAATCGCCCGATGACTACCGTAATAACAAGCTTTTCCAATCTGTACTGCAGAAAGTCCTGACACCCCCCGCTGCACCGACAACAATCAACATGTGAAATTTTATACCCTTCTTCAGTGTCCTATTGTACGAGTCCATACATCCAAACAAACATTTTAAAAGAAAAATTATGCAAAAAAAAAAATTGTGGGCTTCTTAAAAGAGAAAGTTTGGATTTACACCATAAAAAGATACTATAAATGTCAAGTGTATCCATGTCGGGGGCAAATGGAAGATGTGTCCGGAATGCATTAGATGATACTTACATTCATCTTATGTTTATATTATATCGATTAGAGAATGATTATATAATAACAAATGTATAGTCATCTCAAAGAAAATTGTGTTTTGGGGATGTTTAATTGCCTCTTTTTTTAACAAATATATATACTGTATGTTAGAAGCCCTCAAAATTCTTCATTTGCTCATGCATTGATGTTTTTAACTTAATCTAGTATCACAACGAACAAAAAGGATTCTCCACTAGGATAACCTAATCCATATCACATGCAAGGATTATATACCGAGTTATTTAAGAACAGTGTCAATTTGGATACAAAAGTTCATCAAAGAACAATCAGATACCATGTCTAGAACGGAATCATGCAATGCAAATCCAAACACCAAGAAAAACGAAAGCAGTACCGGAAAGTGCGGGCCCAGAACGCTCCATTCATCTTCTCCTCCTCGCTGCCAAGACATTCTCATCATCAAACCAGAAACGGAACGGAACTGAATATTGGAAGAAGAAACTGATGTGAGGGGAGGAAACAAAACAGAAGTGGATAGCTTGAAATTGAAAATAGAGATGAGATTAGGGCGACGAACCATTAAAAATAGATTTTTTTTTTTTGCCGCACCAAGCTCATTTTTGAAACTATTTGCAAAAGTTGGCAACTTCCCAAACTATTGGCAAGTTTGAGGTAATCACTGCCATGTCAGCAACAACCACTATTCTCACTAGCGACATTTTTTCATTTCGAAAATTGCTAATGAGAATAGCGAGGGCATGTTTTTTTTTTGAAATTTTTGTTTTTTGTCACTATTTCCATTAGCGACCAAAGCACGTGTGAAGTCGTTGATGAGAATAATGACTTTATTTGAGAAGTATTTAGATACTTAGCGAATTTCAGAGAACTATTGTTCTCTGAAGAAAAAAAAACAAAAAAATAAAAATGTAAAAACTGAGGTCGCTAGCGGGA
Source organism: Hemerocallis citrina (assembly GCA_017893485.1). Lineage (NCBI taxonomy): Eukaryota > Viridiplantae > Streptophyta > Magnoliopsida > Asparagales > Asphodelaceae > Hemerocallis > Hemerocallis citrina. Next base: position 220,513,726 of record CM030359.1, read on the forward strand.
ATAGTGACCTCAGTATATTGTGGTCGTTATTCCAAACAACGACCTTAGTTTAGGAGGATTTCTTCACAAATCTAACAGAGAGCAAAGTGAATTTATCCCAACTAAGCTCGCTAGTGGGAACATTGATTTCATTTCAATTGAGGTTGCTATTCCCACCAGTGACCTCAATTGAAAGCTTTGAGATAAGAAACATAAATATCAAAGCTTTCATGTTTACAAGTCAAATTTCATATTCGACAATCCACACAATCTCAATCAACATCACAAAACATCACTCATTTCAACCATCAAAATTACAAATTTCAACACATATACAACATCACAAATACTACAAACATCATAATACACACATTTATCATCACAATATCAAAATATATCACAAACATCATAAAATAACAAAATATCACAAACAAAAGACAAATATCACAAACATCCAATAACAAAATAATAAGAATTATGTTCGAGGAGCTACAAAATAACAAAATCACACAAACATCTACCATCGTACGAATCTACAACATCTAAAAATCTACAAAATACCTCTTTAAGGTTTCAGATTTGAAAGATGGATTTGGAGCTTTCGAGAGTTGGAAGAATCTGAGATTCGAAGTTGGAGGAGAGAGATCAGGGAGAGACGAAGTGAGAGGAGTTTCTATTATGGATTGAATCAGTGAAAATGAGTGGAGATTTTGAAGGATTTGAGGGTTAGGGTTTTTGGAGTTTCGGAGTTGGAGTTGGGGAAGAAGAAGAAGAAGAAGAAGAAGAAGAAAAAGAAGAAGAAGAAGAGTAAGAAATAAAATGAAGTGAAGATAGAGAGTGGGAGCCCGAACTTATTAGCGGTTGGGTCCCACTTGTGGTCGTTAGTGGGAATAACGACACAGTATACTGAGGTTGTTATTCCCACTAGCAAACTCAATTTTACTTATTTTATTTTTTTAGAGCACTAGCTCTCTGAAATTCGCTAAGTGTCCAAAAATACTTCTCAAATAATGTCACTATTCACATCAGCAACTTCACATATGCTGTGGTTGCTAATAAAATCAACGACAACAAACAATTTTTTTTTTAAAATTAAGCGAGCACCCTGCTATTCCTACTAGAGATCTTTGAAATGAAGATGCCGCTAATGAGAATAGCGTCCGCTGCTGACATGACAGTAACTAGCTCAAACATGCCAATTATTTGGGAAGTGGCATACTTTTGCAAATAGTTTCGAAAAGTGACTTAGTACGGCAAAAAAATCTTTAGCCCATATTCAGGAATATAAACAAATTATTTTTAAAAAAAACAAAAAAGAACAAAAACAAAGAACTCGCAGTTGGTCTTCACTGCCTCATCCATTTTTCGATTTATGATCACCTCACGGTAATCTTTAGCTCCTGTATTCTGGATCTGATAACCGTCGGTTATCTTACCGCATCAGCTCTTCGTCTTCCACCTCTCTTCCCCCTTTCCCAACCCACCCCCCCCCCCTCCGCGAAAAATTATGGGTTCCCCCTCCCTTTCTCTTTCTTACAAATTCTCCTTCTGCCAGCTCCAAGATTGCTCCTTTTGTACGGCGGTAAGCTTACCTTCCTCAATTGTTCCTGAAATTTATGGTTAGTATGTGTTAGAGCTCTGCTGTGATCAAGCAGAATTTGCTAGGGTTTTTAGTAGTCTAAAGCTCAATTCTTTGAAATTTGTAGTTGATAGTGTTGAAATATAGTAATTGTATATTTTGTTTCCTAATATAGGAAACAGATTCTCCAAGTCTCTCATCTTCCCAATCTTATGTCAATCTCTTTTTTCTTCTTCTCCAAGAATATAATCCTTATATATAGATGTATACAGCAAAGAATTGTCACGCACCGCTTCCCAAAAAGGAATACGGAATACGAGTACGTAACAAAAATCCAGCGAATGATTATTATCATCCTTAAGCTGTTTCAAAAATCTTTGCAACACATTACAGAATATATCAGAGCCGGAAGCAAAAAGTGGAACCAACATGCAATACTTAAAACAAAATTACCAACAGAAATTTACTTGAAATCAAATACAATATTCCCAAATAAAATCAGAGTCTGGAGAAAACAATATTCTGGGTCACATCGCCAAAATACAAATAATATCCAAATAAACCAAATACAACTTGTTCATTGTTCAAGCAACAACTACTAAAAAGCAGAATACAGAAATTCCAACTTAATAATTCCTTCCGCCATTACCATCAAGCAACTGTCCAACCAGATCTGCAATAAGTAAATTTGCAGGAAAAAAGGAGAAAAGAAGAAAACAAGTACCCGTCAATTGCAAGTCGCGGGTCACAAATAATGTAGGATACAAGCACATGGGAAAACTAAGCAGATCTAACTAATATCAGAAACAGATGTGTCAAGTGTTAAGTGTCAAGCATCAGATAACAGATATGTCAGGTAAACCAGATAACAGATATGTCAGGTAAATCAGGTAACATATTTCAGATAATTAGATAGCCGATAACAGATATTCAAATTCAGATTTCCATATAACAGATTCAGGTTCAGAATCAGAAACAGATTCAGAGTTCAGATTTCAGATTAATGTAAGTCTTGTGTGATTACTATCTAGGTAGTACGACATGCAGCCCACCTTACATGGTTGCTACAACACATCAGTTTCGTTTGTAGATTTCGTAGGGGATCATATAGGGCCGTGTACTCAGGGTCAGACAGATATCAGAACAGACAGATAGAACCTAGTGGTTCTCTTCTTCTCTACACCTTCCTACAAGAAGTAATGTAGACATGGTCAGAAACAGACAGATAGAACCTAGTGGTTCTCTTCTACTCTACACCTTCATATATAAGAAGTAATGTAGACAGGGTCAGAATACAGATAATTATATGGGAAACACGGCCCCCTTCTAAGTACACATTTCTATGCTTTCCCACTACTAGATCTTTCCCATACCCCGGCTTGATTACTTTTGTTATGGTTATTAAACAGACATGAATGTGTGAGAAATAGTGTCAAACTAACATGATATAATCAGGTTTAGGTTCAGCGAATCACATCAGCAAGTATAGGTAATATAGAGTCACACAAACGAGCAAAATAGCCTATGTTTATAATCAGGTCAGCAAGACCAATCAGTAGTAAAATAGAGATTCTGAGAGCTACAGACATGCAAATCATGATCCACGCCGAAAGATCTGGAAACTAGACATCCACACGATTCCAACGCATGTCACATACTAGTTCACAACATCTCAACTCAAGATTAATTTGAATACAGATTTTATGTTCAGCCAGAAAACAGGGGTCGACTTCAAAAGCATAAAGACAGCATGAAAACGTATCAAATAATTCCACGAAAAATCTGGGGTATTCCCCTATAGGTATAGACTCAAAATAATAAGTTTCATAATATTCCAGGAAGTATAGATAAGTCATAAAAAATGAGAAGCAACACAAAAACAAGGTTTGACGAATCTGGAATTTCTCAATACTGCTGTACGAAAACAGGGATATCTCGCAATCACTGAATCGAAATCCAATTCCGTCAAAATGACGTGAAAATAGATAGATTTTTCCAACTTTCATATCTCACAAATAATTTTCATGTAACATAAGGAATTTGGGTGAAAACTGGGTTCAATACTGAACAACACGCAATTTACAACAAAAGTAGATTTTAGAAAAGGATATGAAACATTGCACAAAACTCATCTTTAAAATACACCAAAAATCTGGGAAGTCCCTAACATCATGAGGAAACAATGAACAAAATATTATAGTAAGATATTATGTATAGCCTAGATCTTGAAAATAAATAGTTAGCAAAATAGACGCAAAACTGAATCTGAAAACTACTGACACGTCTGTACCAAAATTATTATATCTCAGTCATACGAACTCCAAACGCAGTGAAACTAGTGGGGTTTGAAAATAGACACAATTATCTACAATTCACTTTTAATTTCCAAGTTGAGATTCGGACCCTAGCACAGGTGAAAACAGCAAACAACACAGAACAGACTGCAAATACAGATTTCATCCCTCTACTTAAAATCAACATAACTTTCATAATATTGAACCAAACTCGACCAAATTTGAAATACAACCTACCAAACATCTAAATATCATTATTAAGGGTTTCTAACATGTCCAAGCCTATTATTTTCACATGGGCAATCAATCAAACACGTATCATGCAATATATCACATACACGAACAAAAATCTAATTTTGGGCATAACCTATGTTATAATCCTATAAAACTTGGTGTCATAAATCTTCTATGGACAATTAACACAATAGAGACGAAACCCATCAATAAAAATACAATTTTTGGTCGTCTATATACCCAACTACACTATATGTGAACTTTTTGACTTGTATCAACCTAATAAAATTATGTACAAGCTATTTGTCTCTAATGGAGTGAAACATGACGCAAACGAGTCCAAGTGCAAAACCCACGAACGAAGTCCTTCCTAGCACGAATCCAAGCGAACCCACGAACCAAAAATGCCTTACGAACGATCTCCTTAATGCACGATCCAAAGTGGATGATACCCACTTCAAAAATACCACAAGGAGAGGGGGTTTGTACTATTTTGGATGATGCGGGGTGCTGATTGGAGAGGCCGGCCAACAAGGAGATGGTGTTAGGGTTTGTAAGGTTGGAGATTGAAGTATGGATGGAGTAGGGGATGTTGTATGGTGTTGATGGCCGGGTTGGAGGAGGATGCTGGTCGGTTTGGGAAGGGGATGATGCAGGCCGGGAGTATTAGAGAGAGGGGAGGCCGGGTGTTACTTGAGAAGGAGGAAAGGCAATTAGGGTTAGGGTTAAGGAGTATTAGGGGGTTATATATATGGGTTAATTATGGGTTAATGGTTTGTGGGTATGAATATAAATTAATAGGTATACAAATGGGTAATGGGTATTGGGTCAAATTCAAATGGGGATACAATATATAGAGAATTCTATGGCTCCTAAAAATCTCCTTAAGGGCCAAAAATCATAATTTGGGTAAAACACCACCAAAAATTCATCTCATCACCAAAATAAATAAATATGAGAAAAAAAACTCAAAATGGCGAAAATGAACAAAACGATGAACAATCAGCACAAGGAGGTCAAAAATGAAAGAAAAAGAATATATATATTGAAAATAATCCAATATACGGTTCCGAAAAATATAAGAGATATAAAAATACACAAAAATAAAAAATACACTCCAAAATACATAAAATGAAAAACCAGGGTTACAATCCTACCCACCTAACAGAAAAATTTCGTCCTCAAAATTCAAAAGAAATATACATAGGGTAACCCCAAAAGGAAGAAAAAAAAACAAAACAAACCAAAACCAAAACCAAAACCAAACAAGCTACTCAATCAAGTGAGGAAACTTCTGCTGAATTTCCTTCTCCAACTCCCATGTCGACTCACCAGGCGAGTAAGGATTCCAAGCAACACGAACCAGCTTAATGACCTTGTTCTTCAGCACTTTCTCCCGCCGATCCACAATAGCAACAGGCAGAATCTCACAAGTCAAATCCGGCCTAACGGTCAACTCTGAATAGTCGATCAAGTGGCTCTCAACTCGGATATACCTCCTGAGTTGTGAGACATGGAAAACATCGTGCACTCCTGATAAAGTTGGCGGCAATGCGAGACGATAGGCCACCTTGCCTACTCGCTCCAAAATTTCAAACGGTCCAATAAACCACGGGCTAAGCTTGCCCCCGCCACTGCCATGGAGATACCTTGAGGAAAACATGTTCACCAACAGCAAACTCCAATGCCCTGCGATGAACATCAGCCCACCGCCTCTGCCTATCCTGAGCTGCCTGCAAGTGCTTCCTAATCTGAACCACTGCCTCAACCGTCTTGGTGATCAATTCCGGACCCAACAACTGTCTCTCGCCAACATCATCCCAGCAAACTGGCGATCTACACTTCCGCCCATAGAGTGCCTCGTATGGAGCAGCTTTAATACTGGCTTGAAAGCTGTTATTGTAAGAGAAATCTACCAGATGCAAATGATCCTCCCAAGACCCACCAAACTGAAGCATGCAGGACCTCAACATGTCCTCGAGAATCTGAATAGTCCGCTCTGACTGTCCATCAGTCTGGGGATGAAAATCTGTACTGTACTTTAATTTGCTCCCCAAACTGTTCTGAAGACTCTCCCAAAACTGAGACCTGGATCTCGTATCCCTGTCGGATACAATACTAACTGGAACCCCATGAATTCTGACAATCTCTTGCATATACTTCTTAGCAAGGCTCTCAGTAGACTGACCGACACGAAAAGGAATGAAGTGAGCACTCTTCGTCAAACGGTCAACAATCATCCAAATAGCATTATGACCCTTCGGACTCCTCGGCAAAGCGGTCACAAAATCCATGGTGATATGTTCCCACTTCCACTCTGGAGTAGGAAGCAGTTGAAGAAGTCCAGCGACCCTCTGATGCTCTGCCTTAACCTGCTGGCAGATCAAACACTGAGCAACATACTGAGCCACAACTATTTTCATACCCTGCCACCAGAAATGAAGCTTCAAATCCCGATACATCTTAGTACCGTCGGGATGGATAGAATACGAAGACTGATGAGCTTCTTCAAGTAACCTCTGACGAACTTCACCCTCCGGGACACATAATCGGGAACCAAAACGAAGAGAACCATCTAAATGAATAACCATGTCCGTCCTGGACCCAGACTCAATCTCAGCTCGAAATTTCTGTAACTGCGCATCACCAGCCTGCGCCTCTTTAATCTGCTCAACAAGAGACGACTGCAGTTGGAGTGCCAAACAACTCTGACCAGAACTCGGCAACACAACATCAAGCTCCAACCTCCTCATCTGCTCAATGAGATCTCTTTGTTGAGTTAGAAATGAAACTACTGGTCTCCTGCTCAAAGCATCAGGCACCAAGTTTACTTTACTAGGATGGTATTGCAAACTGATCTCATAATCGACCATAAGTTCCAACCAACGCCTTTGCCTCATGTTTAACTCCTTCTGGGTGAAGATGTACTTGAGACTTTTGTGGTCTGTAAAGATCTCCACTTGGTCTCCAAGCAAATAGTGTCTCCACAGCTTCAAAGCAAAAATCACTGCCGCTAACTTCAAGTCATGAGTAGGATAGTTCTTCTCATACGGCCTCAACTGCCTCGATGCATATGCAACAACACGGCCCTTCTGCATAAGAACTGCTCCAAGACCCTTACCAGAAGCATCACAGTGAACTACAAATCTGCCTGAACCATCTAGAATAGTCAACACAGGCGCTGACGTCAATCTATCCTTCAACTCAACGAAAGCCACATTGCACTCATTAGACCAACAAAATCTCTGATCCTTCCCAGTCAATTTAGTCAACGGTCCTGCTATCTTCGAAAAATCATGGACAAACTTCCGATAATAGCCAGCCAAACTAAGAAAACTCCTGACTTCTGAAACTGACTTGGGAACAGGCCAATCCTTCACAGCCTCAATCTTGGCAGGATCCACCGAAATACCATCGCCAGAAACAATATGCCCTAAGAAAGAGATCCTATCGAGCCAAAACTCGCACTTGCTAAGTTTTCCATAGAGCTGATGCTCTCTCATGGTCTGCAGAACCACTCTAAGATGCTCAGCATGACCTTCCCGGTTCCGAGAGTACACCAAAATATCATCGATAAAGACCACCACGAACTTATCCAAGAACTGAGAGAAGACCTGGTTTATAAGACTCATGAATACAGCCGGCACGTTCGTGACCCCGAACGGCATCACAAGATACTCATAGTGCCCGTATCTAGTCCTGAAAGCAGTCTTCGGTATATCTGCAGCCTTCACCTTAACTTGGTGATATCCAGAATGAAGATCCAACTTTGAGAAAATAGTAGCCCCACTCAGCTGATCAAATAAATCATCAATCCTGGGCAACGTATACTGATTCTTCACAGTGACTCTATTCATCTCTCGATAATCCATGCACATACAACGACTTCCATCCTTCTTATCAACAAAAAGGACTGGAGCACCTCAAGGAAAAACACTAGGTCTGATGAAACCCAAATCAAGTAACTGCTGAATCTGCACCTTAAGCTCTGCCAGCTCAACCGGTGCCATCCTGTAAGGACTCTTCGATATTGGTTCTGTTCTAGACTGAACATCAATACTGAACTCCACTTCCCTATCAGGGGGTAAGCCAGGCAACTCATCTGGAAAAACATCCATGAAATCCCGTACTACGAGAGTAGCACCCAGATGCTCAGCTGCGCCTCTAGTAGTTGAGATGGAGTCTTCTAGATCCATCTCCCAGAATCTGAGTTGGTATTATGTTTCATTTATACATGCATGGTTGGTGAAGTGTTGTGCAGATCCCAGTTCGAGCCAAGCTTGTCTAATATATTAGTTGCCTAATACATTAGCCAAAACTGATACTCTGATACCACTAAAAACTCTGTCACGCCCTGCTTCCCAAAAAGGAATACGGAATATGAGTACGTAACAAATGCCCAGCGAATGATTATTATCATCCTTAAGCTGTTTCAGAAATCTTTGCAACACATCACAGAATATATCAGATCGGAAGCAAAAAGTGGAACCAACATGCAATACTTGAAACAAAATTACCAATAGAAATTTACTTGAAATCAAATACAATATTCCCAAATAAAATCAGATTCTGGAGAAAACAATATTCTGGGTCACATCGCCCAAATACAAATAATATCCAAAGAAACCAAATACAACTTGTTCATTGTTCAAGCAACAACTAATAAAAAGCATAAAACAAAAATTCCAACTTAATAATTCCTTCCGCCATTACCATCAAGCAGCTGTCCAATCTGATCTGCAATAAGTAAATTTGCAGGGAAATGGAGAAAAGAAGAAAATAAGTACCTGTCAATTGCAAGTCGCGGGTCACAAATAATGTAGGATACAAGCACATGGGAAAACTAAGCAGATCTAACTAATATCAGAAACAGACCTAACCTGGTATGGCATAATCAACTAACATGGTATCCTAGCATGTGTCAAGTGTTAAGTGTCAAGTGTCAGATAACAGATATGTCAGGTAAACCAGATAACAGATATGTCAGGTAAATCAGGTAACAGATTTCAGATAATCAGATAGCAGATAACAGATATTCAGATTTAGATTTCCATTTAACAGATTCAGATTCAGATTCAGATTCAGAAACAGATTCAGAGTTCAGATTTCAGATTAATGTAAGTCTTGTGTGATTACTATCTAGGTAGCACGACATGTAGCCCACCTTACATGGTTGCTACAACACATCAGTTTCGTTTGTAGATTTCGTAGGGGATCATATAGGGCCGTGTACTAAGGGTCAGGCAGATATCGGAACAGACAGATAGAACATAGTGGTTCTCTTCTTCTCTACACCTTCCTATAAGAAGTAATGTAGACAGGGTCAGAAACACACAGATAGAACCGAAACACACAGTTAGAACCTAGTGGTTCTCTTCTACTCTACACCTTCATATATAAGAAGTAATGTAGATAGGGTCAGAATACAGATAATTATATGGGAAACATGGGCCCCCTTCTAAGTACACATTTCTATGCTTTCCCACTACTAGATCTTTTCCATACCCCGGTTTGATTAATTTTATTATGGTTAATAAACAGACATGAATGTGTGCTAAATAGTGTCAAACTAACATGATATAATCAGGTTTAGGTTCAGGGAATCACATCAGCAAGTATAGGTAATATAGAGTCACATAAACGAGCAAAATAGCCTATGTTTACAATCAGGTCAGCAAGACCAATCAGTAGTAAAACAGAGATTCTGAGAGCTACAGACATGCAAATCACGATCCGCCGAAGGATCTGGAAACTAGACATCCACGATTCCAATGCATGTCACATACTACTTCACAACATCTCAACTCAAGATTGATTTGAATACAGATTTTATGTTCAGCCAGAAAATAGGGGATCGACTTCAAAAGCATAAAAATAGCATGAAAACATGTCAAATAATTCCATGAAAAATCTGGGGTATTCCCCTATAGGTATAGACTCAAAATAATAAGTTTCATAATATTCCAGGAAGTATAGATAAGTCATAAAAAATGAGAAGCAACACAAAAACAAGGTTTGACGAATCTGGAATTTCTCAATATTGCTGTACGGAAACAGGGATATCTCGCAATCACTGAATCGAAATCCAATTCCGTCAAAATGACGTGAAAATAGATAGATTTTTCCAACTTTCATATCTCACAAATAATTTTCATATAACATAAGGAATTTGGGTGAAAACTGGGTTCAATACTGAACAACACGCAATTTACAACAAAAGTAGATTTTAGAAAAGGATATGAAACATTGCACAAAACTCATCTTTAAAATACACCAAAAATCTGGGAAGTCCCTAACATCATGAGGAAACAATGAACAAAATATTATAGTAAGATATTATGTATAGCCTAGATCTTGAAAATAAATAGTTAGCAAAATAGACGCAAAACTGAATCTGAAAACTACTGACACGTCTGTACCAAAATTATCATATCTCAGTCATACGAACTCCAAACGCAGTGAAACTAGTGGGGTTTGAAAATAGACACAATTATCTACAATTCACTTTTAATTTCCAAGTTGAGATTCGGACCCTAGCACAGGTGAAAACAGCAAACAACACAGAACAGACTGCAAATACAGATTTCATCCCTCTACTTAAAATCAACATAACTTTCATAATATTGAACCAAACTCGACCAAATTTGAAATACAACCTACCAAACATCTAAATATCATTATTAAGGGTTTCTAACATGTCCAAGCCTATTATTTTCACATGGTCAATCAATCAAACACGTATCATGCAATATATCACATACACGAACAAAAATCCAATTTTGGGCATAACCTATGTTATAATCCTATCAAACTTGGTATCATAAGTCTTTATGGCCAATTAACACAATAGAGACGAAACCCATCAATAAAAATACAATTTTTGGCCGTCTCTAGACCCAACTACACTATATGTGAACTTTTTGACTTGTATAAACCTAATGAAATTATGTACAAGTTACTTACCTCTAATGGAGTGAAACTCGACGCAAACGAGTCCAAGTGCAAAACCCACGAACGAAGTCCTTCCTAGCGCGAATCCAAGCGAACCCACAAACCAAAAATGCCTTACGAACGATCTCCTCGATGCACGATCCAAAGTGGATGATACCCACTTCAAAAACACTACAAGGAAAGGGGGTTTGTACTGTTTTGGATGATGGGGGTGCTGATTGGAGAGGCCGGCCAACAAGGAGATGGTGTTAGGGTTTGTAGGGTTGGAGATTGAAGTATGGATGGAGTAGGGGATGTTGTATGGTGTTGATGACCGGATTGGAGGAGGATGATGGTCGGTTTGAGAAGGGGATGATACAGGCTGGGAGTATTAGAGAGAGGGGAGGCCGGGTGTTACTTGAGAAGGAGGAAAAGGCAATTAGGGTTAGGGTTAAGGAGTATTAGGGGGTTATATATATGGGTTAATTATGGGTTAATGGTTTGTGTGTATGAATATAAATTAATAGGTATACAAATGGGTAATGGGTATTGGGTCAAATTCAAATGGGGATACAATATATAGGGAATTCTATGGCTCCTAAAAATCTCCTTAAGGGCCAAAAATCATAATTTGGGTAAAACACCACCAAAAATCCATCTCATCACCAAAATAAATAAATATAATGAACGAGGCCAAGAAAATGAGAAAAAGAACTCAAAATGGCGAAAATGAACAAAACGACGAACAATCAGCACAAGGAGGTCAAAAATGAAAGAAAAAGAATATATATATTAAAAATAATCCTATATACGGTTCTGAAAAATACAAGAGATATAAAAATACACAAAAATAAAAAATACACTCCAAAATATATAAAATGAAAAATAGGGGTTACAAGAATAAAAGAATAACAAGAAGAATAAGAATTATTTTCCCCAAAATTATTTTCTTCATGGTATCAAAGCCTAATCAGATCTAGGCCAACTGAAGAAGAAGAAGAGGAGGCTGATCATCTCCGTCTTGATCTGATCCCGTTGTTGATCCCGTCACCGATCATCGACCTTGATCCCGTCAGATCCCGTCATCTGTTGATTTTGAGACCTCCAGATCCATCACTCGATCCACCATTTTCGTCCACCACTGCCATCGCAGTCAACCACCAGTCTTCATCCACCACTGACCACGCTGCTGCCGATCTAACCGTCCGATTAGATCTTCGTCCACCTTCATCTGACCACACTGCTACCGATCTGATTGTCGACCCCCTGTCTTCTTCCCCCTTCGTCCTCCCGACAAAACCCCGTCAAGATCCCGACCTCTACCTAATGCATTCCCTTCCCCATCAAAAAGACCCAAATCCTCCACCAAATTGCCGATCTCAAACTCTTCTCAAGGTCACCCTCCTCACCTACCTCTCCATCTCCGATGACCACGACAACATCGCCGATACTACCCTCACCGAAGGCAGTGGCCACTCAATAGAGCTCTGCCTTTTAAACGTTCTCCAAACCCCAGAAGTCAGAGACTTCGAATTCAAGTGAGTCCCTTCCGATTACTACGATCGCATCATTAAAGCACTCGAGAAATCCTAGGCGCCACCTCTGTTCATTCTCGTTGGTTGAAGAAAGGTCTTTGGATTGCTGTCTGGTGAACTTGCCGTGTGCTACTGTGTCAGATCTGAACCCGAATCCGAACTTGAACTGTAATTTGGATCTCGGTGTTTGGTGTTCTGATCTGCAGTGAAGTTGTTGTTTGGGTGTTAGATTGTTGCTGTTTTGCTGGTTGTTGAAGACTTGGAGCTGTTCTTGACCAAGTTGTGTTGTTTGCTATTGGTTGCTGAAGATCAGATCCATTGTTTTTCCCTTTGTGCCGCTACCATGAGACAAACTGATAGAGCTGAGAAGAGTATTGGACTCGTCTCTACATTAGTCACAGCTGCAGGTAATGATGGTAAGGTATTTAATATTTCTGCTTCTGTTATGAATAGTGCATGGATAATTGATTCGGGTGCTACCGACCATATGATTTTTGATTCTAGACAAGTTTAAAATTTTCAACCATCTACTAAATCGACTGTGTCCACTGCCAATGGTGATCTTGCCACTTTTACTGGCGAGGGTACCATACATCTCACAAACAACCTAACCTTAGATACTGTCCTAGTTGGGCCATCCTTGAATTTCAACCTATTATCTGTTGCTCAAATAACTACTGCCTTACATTGTATTGTAGTCTTTTGGCCTTCCCATTGCGTGTTTAAGGATATTCGGACTCGCAAGACAATTGGTTATGGGGTTAGGCACGAGAAGCTCTATTACCTAGATTTAGAATCTGAATGTTCGAGCAAGTTGACTCAAGCTTTAAGTGTGGAAGGATCCGAAGATGAGAAAAATAAATCAGATATTTGGCTATAGCATCGACGTCTAGGGCATGCTTCTTTTGGTTATTTGAAGAAATTATTTCCAGGTTTATTTTTGAAGTTTGATATATCTGCCTTTCGGTGTGATGTGTGTGAACTCGCAAAAGGTCATCGTGTCTCATTTCCTCTAAGTCCAAGTAAAAGCTCCCTACCTTTTATGATTATTCATTCTGATATTTGGGGTCCATCCAAAACCACTACATTTGGAGGAGTCAAATGGTTTGTGACCTTTATTGATGACTGTACCCATATGATCTGGATTTGTTTGATGAAGTCGAAAAGTGAAGTTAGTGGTTTGTTTCAGAAATTTCACAAGCATGTTATGATTCAGTATAAATCACAGATTCAAGTTCTTAGGAGTGATAATGGCGGAGAATACCTGAGTTCAAATCTGCAACAATATTTGGAGGAACACGGAATTGTTCATCAGACTACATGCTCGTATACACCTCAACAGAATGGGGTTGCAGAAAGGAAAAATAGACACTTGCTCGAAGTGGTCCGTGCTTCTCTCATCCATGAAAATATGCCACTCATTTATTGGGGAGAAGCCCTTGCTTCTGCTGCATACTTAATCAGCCGAGTTCCCTCTAATATCCTAAACTTCCTCACACCATTTCAAGCATTAACTGAAGCTGTGAATGCACTAAAAGTCGTCAACTTCCCACCTCGTGTGTTTGGGTGTGTTGCATTTGTTCATCTTCATCAATATGAACGCAATAAGTTTAACTCCTCGAGCTGTCCGCTGTGTTTTCGCGGGATATGCACAGAATAAGAAAGGGTATCGGTACTATCACCCACCAACTCAAGAGATGTTTGTGACTATGGATGTTGTGTTCCATGAAGATGAGATGTATTTTTTTCTGAGGTTGAACTTCAGGGGGAGTACTGAAGTGAAATTCAAACTCTTGCCTATGATGAAGCAGTTACTATTCAAACTGAACAATCACATATAAGGGGAGAAAATCAGGATGTAAGTAATGACGATCACTCGAATGAAGACTTGGTTGAGGAAGAAAATTTCCACGAAGATCTGCAGTCAGTGCCGAACCTCCATGAAGATGAGTCATCTCCACCACCAGCACCATCTAAACCATCTCCACCACCATTACCATCAGATCTATCTCTATTCCCAGCAGAACCCTAAAACCAATCGTCATCGCTGTCCGAAGCTCCAAGAAGAGAACTCTCAAACCGTACTACTAGAGGTATCCCAAAACCCACTTACGAGCCTAATCCCACTAGTAAAGTCAAGTATCCCATGAGTCATTATATGTCCACTCGCCGATTGTCTGATTCAAATAAGTCATTTGTGAATTAATTATCTGCTGTATCTATTCCTAACAGTGTGCAGGAAGCCTTAGTCGATCCAAGGTGGAAAGCAGCTATAGATGAGGAGATAAAGTCCTTGAAGAAGAATGAGACTTGGGAGATAGTCGAGCTGCCAGCAGGAAAGAAGCCAGTAGGATGCAGATGGATTTATACAGTGAAATATAAATAAGATGGTTCGATAGAGCGGTACAAGGCAAGGCTGGTTGCCAAAGGGTACACTCAAACTTATGAAATTGATTATGACGAAACATTTACACCTGTGGCAAAGTTCAACACTATTCAAGTTCTACTGTCACTTGCTGCAAATCTTGATTGGCCATTGGAGCAATTTGATGTGAAAAATGCATTTTAGCATAGGGAAATTGACAGAAGAAGTCTATATGGATCCTCCACCAGGGTCGAACAGACCAGTCCAACACAGCAACAAAGTATGTCGTCTGAATAAAGCATTGTATGGACTGAAGCAGTCGCCAAGAGCCTGGTTTAGGGAGATTTACAAAATCAATGAGGACATTGGGATACGATCAGAGTAATTCTGATCATACTCTATTCCTAAAAAGGAAGAAGGTAGAATTACTGCTCTCATTATTTATGTTGATGATATAATAGTAACTGGAGATGATCCTGAGGAGATGAAGGCATTAAAGAACTACTTGTCACAAGAGTTCGAAATGAAAGATCTTGGTTCTTTGAGATACTTCCTGGGTATTGAAGTTTCTTGCTCAAGAAAGGAGATATTTCTTTCTCAAAGAAAATATGCTCTGGATTTATTGAAGGAAACTGGAATGTCCGCTTGTCAACCGATTAGTACACCATTGGAAGAAGGACTGAAACTATGCAACGAAGCTGATCAAGTGCCTTGTGATAAGGAAAGATATCAGAGATTGGTTGGACGACTAATGTATCTTGCACATACACGGCCAGATTTGTCATATGCTTTAAGTGTGGTAAGTCAGTTTATGCATGCACCTCGGGAACAACATATGGACACGGTAATGAGAATTATGAGATACATTAAGTCAGCCCTAGGAAAAGGAGTCTTATTTGCGAAACATGGTCACTTGAAGGTTGAGGCATATACTGATGCTGTTTGGGCAGGATCTACAATCGATAGGTGCTCCACTTCAGGATACACCTTTGTTGGAGGAAATTTGGTTACATGGAGCAGCAAGAAACAAAATGTTGTTGCACGCTCTAGTGCAGAGGCTGAGTGTCGCGGAGTAGCTTTAAGTATAACAGAAGCTTTATGGCTAAAACTCCTGTTGTAGGACTTAGGCTATGATCCAAAGGAACCTATGAAGGTGTATTGTGACAGTAAAGCGGCGTGTGATATTGCGGCTAATCCAGTTCAACATGATAGGACAAAACATGTAGGGGTGGACAGATTCTTCATCAAAGAAAAATTAGATGAGAAAGTTATTGAGATATCCAAAGTGAAGTCAGAAAATCAACTCGCAGATATCCTAACCAAGGCCGTTTCGACTCGGCTCTACTTGAAATTTGTTGACAAGTTGGGCATGCTCGATATCTATGCACTAACTTGAGGGGGAGTGTTGAAATATAGTAATTGTATATTCTTTTTCCTAATATAGGAAACAGATTCCCCAAATCTCTCATCTTCCCAATCTTCTCTCAATCTTCTTTTTCTTTTCTCCAAGAATGTAATCCTTATATGTAGATGTATACAGTAAAGAATAAAAGAATAACAAGAAGAATAAGAATCATTTTCCCCAAAATTATTTTCTTCATCTTTAGTTTATAATGGTGATGACTAGCTAACAATTTTTTGTTACTGAATTCGAATATGAGATTTTTATGGCTTTTCTATACTTTGTAGCTGACTATGATGAAAGAATTTTGCAGAAAGAGTGTAACTTGAAGACTATATAGGCTTTTATCTTCACAATTTAGTTTATCTCAAATGTGATCAATTCTTGAAAATTTTGAATTGTGTTTGTGACAGAAGTGGAATTTGATGTAGGTTTGAATTTTCACATTCATGGAGGGGAGTAGGACTGAGGGGGATGAATTGATAGTGGACTACGTAGAATGTCTCATGCCACTACCTGCCAAGAGTCATTTGAGTGAGAACGAAAATCCGGTTTTCCAAGTTGCTACTCCTCTCCATGAGCCTTCGAGTATTCCTATGGGAATTCCTACTGGCCAACCTAGAGATTTAGCTCAGATGAGCATTAAGAGGAGGCAAAGCTGGAACCGTTCTTGGGCATGGAATTTGAATCTGACGAAGGCTGCAAAGACGTTTTAGAATGAGTACGCTCGACGGTTAGGGTTCCCTTTCCATGCCGGAAGGTCTAGGCGAACAAAAGGTGTTGAGGAGGTGGTAATTATGAAGCGATTTGTGTGCTCGAAAGAGGGTGCATGTGTACCGTAAGAAGCCCTCTGGTGAGGGCACGAGGAAGCGTGAGAGGATTTCAATGAGGGAAGGTTGCAAGGCGATGATGGAGGTGATCAGGGATTCTCACAGATGGGTAGTGGCGAAGCTCGAGAAGGCACACAACCATCATCTTGGTACTTGTAGTAGAGTTGGTTACCTTAGGGCAAGAGACTTCATTGATACATGTGAGAAGGCAAGCATAGTGGCGTCTGATGCAATGACACTGCTCCGTCAGAATGCATTTGGTGAAGGAGGAGATGCTCAGGGTATTTTAGATTATTTCAAAAAAATGCAAGCACATAATCATGCATTCTTCTACGCCATACAAGTTGACAACAATAGTTGTGTGACCAATGCTTTTTGCAGGGCTGATGCGAGAGCTAGAACTGCATATAGCTATTTCGGGGATGCAGTTATCTTCGATACTAGCTATAAGAAAAACAAGTATATGATGCCCTTTGTAACTTTCTTGGGAGTGAACCTGATAAACTAGGTAAGAAAATGTGGAAATTTCTAATATATTATTCAACACAAGTGTACAGCTTATATAGCTGTAACTTCATAACAAACCAGATAACAAACTTGCTAAAAACTCTCCTCCACTACTGCAGAACGTGGGAGAGAAAAACAAGGAAAACATGGCTACTAGCATAACAACCAACTAGAGCATAACACCTAAAATATCTCCAACAAGACCATGATCTCAGCCTTGCTTATTGAACAAGAAATAACAGAAAAACTGCTAACAACAAGCCTTAATTCTAACACTCCTCCTTAAGGTTGTTGTTGGAGACTCCAAGCTTCCACCTCATCTCTTCAAATTTAGCACGTGGTAGTGCCTTTGTAAATATATCAGCCAGTTGATCCTGAGATGGACAGTAGATGACTTCAATGTCTTTTGCCTTGACAACTTGTCGAATAGCATGAAACTTGACAGAGATATGCTTAGTTCTGCCATGATAAACTGGATTTTGTGTAATTGTTATTGTTGATTTGTTGTCGATGTGTAGCTGAGTTGGACTTTCTTGTTCCATTCCAATGTCAGCTAACATTTTCCTCAGCCAAAGTGCCTGATTGCTAGCAGCTGCAGCTGAGATATACTTAGCTTCTGCTGAAGATTGGGCCACCACCGCTTGTTTCTTAGAATTCCAAGTAAATGCTCCATTTTTGAAAGTGAACACATAGCCTGATGTGCTCTTGGAATCATCCACATTTCCTGCCCAATCACTATCACAAAACCCTTCCAATTTTGCCTTTTCTAGCTTGGAGTAGGTAATGCCAAGATCAGCAGTACCTTTGACATACCTTAGAACTCTTTTGGCAGCAATTAAATGAGTTTCTCTTGGAGAATGCATGAACCTGGACAAGAGACTTGTAGCATACATAATGTCTGGCCTTGAAGTGGACAGATACAGCAAGGAACCAACAATGCTTCTATATAATTTGGCATCAACCAAATCTGTATCATCATTCTTGGATAACTTGACATTAACAACCAGAAGTGTGGATACCATTTTGGCTTCTGACATACTAAACCTCTTGAGAATATCAAGTGCATACTTCTTTTGAGTTAGGAAGATACCTCCACTTTTCTGTTGAATTTCCAAACCCAAAAAGTATTGCATTAATCCAAGATTAGACATCTCGAACTCCTTGGCCATTATAAGCCTGAAAGCTTCAACACCATTTGAATCTCCTCCTGTAATCAACAAATCATCTACATAAAGTGAAATAATTAGTTGTAGATGACCATTGACCTTTTTGGTGTAGAGAGTTGCTTCATTGTCACTCCTCTCGAATCCTTGTTGTAGCAGAAAAGTGTCCATTCTGCTGTACCAAGCACGAGGTGCTTGCTTGAGTCCATAAAGTGCCTTATGAAGCTTGTAGACCTTCCTCCTCTCCTGGAATGATGAAACCTTGTGGCTGATCAACATAAACAGTTTCCTCAAGAAAGCCATTAAGAAAAGCTGATTTGACATCCAAGTGCCAAATTTTCCAGCCATAAGCTGCAGCTAAAGCCAAGAGCAATCGAATTGTATCAAATCTTGCGACAGGAGCAAAAGTCTCATTGAAATCCACTCCTTGCTCTTGAGAATAACCTTTAACCACTAACCTTGCCTTAAACTTGTTGATGGAGCCATCGGAATTAAGTTTGGTCCTGTAAACCCACTTAACTCCAATAACTTTGTGTTTTTGAGGTCTGTCCACCAACTCCCAAGTGTTGTTCTTGTGAATCATTCTCATCTCCTCCTCCATTGTTGATGTCCAAACATCCTTAGAAGAAGCTTCTTCAAAGGTAGTTGGATCTTGGACAGTTAGATTGCACCTTTCATAAATGCTTTGAAGTGATCTTGTCCCTCTTGTTGGTGGATGATCAAATTCAGCAACTTCATGGCTGATTTTTGGCATCTCAAAACCTCTTTTCTCCTCTATGATGATCTGATCATTCCATTTCCATTCCGCACCTTCATCAAAAGTTAGATCCCTGCACACAAAGAACTTCTTAGTGATAGGATTATAAATCCTATATCCCTTGGCATTTGTTGCATAACCAAGGAATATACACTTTTCAGCTTTCGAATCCAACTTGCTTCTGAGTTTTTCATGGACATGAGAATAGCAGACACTTCCAAACACTCTCAAATGTTGAACAGAAGGCTTCACACCATGCCAAACTTCATATGGAGTCATCCCTTCAATTGCTTTTGTTGGAAGCAAGTTGAGCAAGTAAACTGATGTGTTTACAGCTTGAGCCCAGAACATTTTGGGCAGATTCTTCTCGAACAACAGGCACCTTGTCATCTCCATCACAGATCTATTTTTCCTCTCACTGACCCCGTTTTGTTGAGGACTTCTAGGGACTGTGAACTGCTGCAAAACTTTGGTGATTAATCTTTGATTATGACTACTTAATAGGAATTGCTTAACCTTTTCCCCTTTTTTGGAGTCTAGGTGATTAATCTTCAACATGATTACTATTACAATTTATATCATAAAGAGGCTAAAGTTGATTAATCTAGGCTGTCTACTAAAACTACGCATCTTGCAGGCTTTCATTGTTCAAAGTGTAATCGCCCACTGCCAAAGCTTTGCAGCAGTTCACAATTAGAATGTGGGGATGATGAACAAAATCCCCACCCTCTGGAACCCTAACCCCATCCCTCTCGAAACCTGACTGCTACCCAGTTGCAGGAGATCAATCTGTTACATCAGGGCAAATCCGAGCACCACAAAGGTTCAATGTCTGTACATGATATTGCCAAAAAACTCAATTACACATTCTATTTATTCTACCACTTTTTCACGTAGATTACTTTGGTATTCTTTTCCTCTTAATCTCCTTAAACAAAATGCATGGAAATTTTGTATTCATTCTTCACACAATCACAATGTCAATTTCTATCATGGTATCTAAAGTAGAAGTTTGAGAAATCACCCACCTATTTTGAAGAAACACAAATGAAAAGAACTTCTAGAAATCTCCTTGAACAATGAGCGATCCTTCTCCTCCTAGATTGTGCCACAAGTTGCCTTCTCCTCCTTGTGCTTGATGGAACCTGAAGCTCTCCTTGCTCCTTTGTAACCCCTGTTTTCCATTTTATGTATTTTGAGTACTTAATTGAGCTTGTATCTTTGGACCGTATATTGGATTTTATTTTAAATATATTCATTTTATTATTTTTGTCTCTTTTATTTGAATTCTTGAATCTTTTCTCCGTCTTTGTTTCGTTCCATTTGACCGGGCTATTATTTTGGTCCTCTGTATTCAGAGTTGATTCTACTTATGTGGCTAGGATTGTCCAGTTCCTTTCCTTACCTCCATAAAACAGTCCCAGCAATCCAGCAGTGATGGCGAATTAGCTATGGCTTCTTACTAGGGCTGCAAAAGATCCGGGCAGCTCGCGAGCTACTCGGCTCGAGCTCGGTCAAAGTTCGGTCAAAGCTTGACTCGAGATGAGCTCGAGCTCAAAATCGAGTTCGACAGCTTAATGAGCTGAGCTCGAGCTTGGGCATTGAGCTTGGGCATTTTGTGATTATTAGGTAAGCTCGAGAGTACTCGGCTCGAACTCGGTCAAAGCTCGGCTCGAAACGAGCTTGAGCCGAGCTTGAGCCTCAAGAAACTCGGCTCGACTCGGCTCGATTGCAGCCCTACTTCTTACATGTCAATATGTTAACACAGTTCTCGGAGTATCAGTTTGTTAGTATCTCAAAAACAGTTCAATGGTGGGAGAAATTAGTTCATAAATTGTAAAATAGTGTGCTAGACTAGCTCAGAGATTAAAAAAACGTGAAATTTCCCTGTCGTCTGTTACAAAATCTGAGTTGGCCGCATCTGTATACTGTATTTTATTTTATTTCATTAATCTGCTTCTAAACCCATAGCAGTTGAGATTTGAACCTAGCTGGTAGCATTTGAAAATTTTCTACCCTATACCAAAACTTTTTTAAACTTTTTTTTTTTAAAGGAAAAAAACTTTTGTAAGTTGTGATGAGAGTCAGAGGGATTCATGTTTATATTTTAAGATATTGAGATGTTATCCATCGGACAAATTGCTGAGTTCTTTTCGTACTTGATTAATATGTCATCAGACAACAAAAATTTCACTAATTTTGTTTGTTTGCAGGTGTTCTGTTCATGCTTCATTCAGATTGAAAGAATCCGCTATCCTGCAAAACTTGTCTCTAATCTTCGGCCAAGTTGCCTCTGGTGCCTGTGCATTCAATGTAAAAAGCTTGCCATCACGAGCACAACAAACGGAACATTATGGCGACGAAAAGAAGGGCTCTCTACTTTGAATTCCAACTTGTAGTAGTTGACCATATTTAACATATCTGAGCATCTACCAGGGTTGCTGTAATATTAGGTCCTCTTGAGCCAGCTATCTCCTTCAGCACAGATTCTCCAACTTCTCTTGGACCTCCAAAAGCTTCGATGCTGTAAACAAGTAAATTGTATTGCTATCAGAATTAAAATGTCTCATTTTCAAAATTGCACTAGAACTATTATGAGAAGAACCGAAATTGATGACATATGAGAAATCGAGAGGAACTTTTGAAACGATAACACTGACATTGAGCTCCCCGTCGGAACCTGGAGGGCCGAAAGCAGCGACAGGTTCAGTAAGGTTGGGAGGCCCGGACATTCTGTTGAACCCGATCCCAATTCTAATCACATCTCCATTCTATTCATTTTCTCCCCCAATTATATTTCTAATCCCCAAACCCTAAATCCTCAATTTCTAATTCTAATCCCCCAAATCACTCCTTGCTGCCTCCATCATCGACGATAACCCTTGCCGACAGTCACTCCGTCGAGTCCGACTCGCGACTTCAATCTCTATCCTCTATTACTCATTTCTCCAATCTCCATACAAACCACCCAAACCAAGTATTTCAATCTCCTCCCCTCCCGGCTCTCGATTCCTAGTGCCAGACGTGAGATTTTAAGACCTGAGGCGAACTTCAAAAATTGTGCCCTCAAAACTTAATGTTCATTTTTTTCATCAACGATGAGACAATAGTATTATCAAAACAAAATTCAAGAAAAAAAACTATAGACAAAATATATACTATCCAAAATAATGTCATAATTAAATACTAATAAAACTTAAGATGTTTTAAACAAAAAAAATAAACTTGATGTTCTAGACCAATACATAATAAGGGTTAATAATATTTGGGGTAATTCGTAATGATAATAAAAAAAAGGAAAAAGTCCCTAGGCCATCAAATGCTTCCTCAAAGTCATCACATAGTCACTTAAATATCACTCGTCTTGCAGTTTTGGAGGCGAAAATATTAATTTAGTTTGCATAATCAACTTTCTCAACCACTTTTCTCTCGATGGATAACATGGCCAAACCATTCAGTCTCTCTTGTGACATAGTTGACTGGAGATAAGTTTTGATCAACTTCAACTTGGAAAAACTTATTTCTGCTGATGCAACTGTAACTTGTATAGTCAGCAAAATTCGGTAAGAAACATAGACATTTGGAAAACAACCATCAATTTTCTTCAAATAATTTAGCACGTCAATTGCATTTTTTTCTTTTCTTGGTAATGAATGTCTTAACAACTTCAATTCTAAAAATAAATGTGATCCATCAATATAAGAGTGTCCATCGTGTGTCAGAGAATTTTGAAGATTGACACAAGAGCTCAAGAGACCATCATCTTCAGTAAACTTTAACCTCTGCAAACTAAACCCACTTATAGGAAACATGACACCATCATCTCTTCTATGACCCCTTTCAACTAAAAAGTCCCTGATATTGTCAACTTTCGTCCCAATTTTCCGAATCATCAATATTTAAAGAAACAAGTTCTCTTCATTTATATGTTCATCAACATTTGCAAGCATATTGGCATCACCTTCCTCATTCTCAGGATGCTTTGAGTCTTCATTATAAGTCTCATTCAGTTCATTATATCTCTGACTGACATCGGCAGATTGATCCTGTAACTACTGTTTCCGCTATTTTCATTTTCCTCCCTTTTGTAATATTTTATTTGTAATTGAATAAAATACTTTAATTTTCTTTCTTGATTATTTTAATTAAATTTGTTCATGAAATTCTTCGTTCTTCTTGTTGATCCTATTTGTTTTATTTAATTGTGGGTTTTTTTTATTTGAACCCTATTATTTTAGATCCATCTCTTATTGATCCATAAAACCCAATTTCAAATGTTCTTGACCCAAAACCACTATTATTAGATCCTAAACCATTAACCCAACATTTTAATTGCACTCTATAAATATAATTCCATTGCAAACCCTTAAAAAAATGCACAAATTGAAATCCTAATAGCCGTCTAATCTGTAACATCCCACATTTTTATTTTTATTAAAAATGCATTTTTTCAAATTATGCACGTATGATGCACGTGTTATTTCTTTCCAAAATTTTAATTCTCGTTTGTCTATTTTTGTTTGCATTCATAGGATTAATTAATCTCTTTTGATCCATGGATAAAATTTAGCCCATTAAATTAAATTAAAAAGAAGCCCATTAAAGTAGTAAATTAATTATAAAGTTAGAGCCCATGATCGAGCCCATGATCAAGCCCATAAATTAAAATCTAGTTTAGGTTGATCATTCACTAACACATGACAAGTTACCATTTTTGTGCATACTTAGAATTTTCACAAATTGTACTTTAATTTGTGAGTATACATGTGTGCATATGCACAATGTATCTAGCCGGTTTCCTAGACTAGGGGGGGTGGCCGGTTTTCATACAAGGGAGAGAGAGAGGATGCGTTAGTGTTTGTGAAGAGTGGGGAGGTGAAGGGTTGTAAGTTTTAGGAGTTAGGAAAGTAAAAGGTCATATGTATTAATTTGAAGAGTTATTAGGATGGATTTTATGCATAAAGAACCCTCCCAAAATCCTGTAAATAGAGCCCTATTCTTTACATTTCTCTTGCACCAAAACAAAATCAAAAGAAAGAAAAGAAAAGAAAGAAAGAAAGAAAAGAAAGAAAGTAAAAGAAGAGTGTTCTTGTGCTTGGAGACTATTGCTAGGAGGAGAAGAGGAACTAGGAGTCTTGGAGATAGAAGAGGTGTTCATTCTTTCAAGTGATCAAGCTTCAAGAAGGTGGGTGTTCTCATGCTTTCTAATTTAGAACTATGCATGCTAATGATGATAAGTGAGTATTATATTTTGATATGATGAAGTAGAACAAATCTATGCATTGGTTGTAATGAAAGATGCTATGTTAGTAAATAGATCAATATCATGTTAGTAGGTGATCTCATTATTTTCCAACGTAGGATATGCATGCTAAAGATGAGAATTACAAATAAAATGTTGATATGAATAGACAAATTTATGTTAGTGTAAAATGATATGCTGTTTATTGTGATTGAGTAGAAAAAAAAAGATACCATGCTAATTAAAA
Organism: Hemerocallis citrina; assembly: GCA_017893485.1. Classification (NCBI taxonomy): domain Eukaryota; kingdom Viridiplantae; phylum Streptophyta; class Magnoliopsida; order Asparagales; family Asphodelaceae; genus Hemerocallis; species Hemerocallis citrina. Next base: position 220,538,790 of record CM030359.1, read on the forward strand.
GAGAAAGAATTATCTGAGGTTATGAACCATGTTAACATACTTGTAAATGATATTGTTGACATATAAGAGGAAATTTTGATGTGAAAATTATGAATGAAATTCATATTAGTATAATAGGATGTGAAAGTAGCTTTGTATCATAAAAACCATGATAAGTAAAGAAAGAATTTTTGTTAATGTATCGACATATGTATGTTTAAATTCAAAAGAATGTAAACTATTTTATGAAGAGTATTCTTGTTCAAGTGAATACACTAGTATTTGTTATAAAGTACATTTGTGTTAAAGTGAGAATATAACCACTTGTCATGGACACTAGTTTCTTTTCTCTTGTGAGTTTCAGTGTCTTAAAGAAAAATCTAAGTTTATGTGAAAAATGAGAAAGAGAATTATTTAAATGAGTAGAAATAATATGTCAAAATATGAGTTTTACAAACCCAAAACCTGCAGTTCGTAAGAATGACAGTTGGCCGGTAAAGTTCCAACAGTCGACCGTCACGAACCTGACTGCAGAGCTTTCTTGAAAAAGTGGATTTTTGTACGGAACAGTCGACTGGCTCCTTTCACAGTCGACCATCACCGCAATGAGTTATGTTTTCTTAAAGGTTGGATTTCTCGCAGAACAGTCGACTGGCTTCAGTATGCAGTCGACTGTCACTGCTCTGATCGATGATTTCTTGAGTTTGGATTTTGCACGGGACAGTCGACCGACCACCCTATGAAGTCGACTGTTACTACTCTAACTGATATTTTCTGTGTTTCTGATACTTCTTTGAATGAATATTTTTAAAGTGAGTTGAGATTATAAGAGTTTGAATTTGTTGATGAAGTTGTGTTCTTGAAATAAATTAATTGCTTATAAAGATTATGAATGAGTAAATAGATTATGAATAGTGACAAGAATACATATTTTTGTGAACGAATTGAAAGATGAAATCATCTAGGTTTAAGGCATGATTCTTAAAAGGGTATGTGTACCTATGATTCTTGTACATGAAAATTATGATTTTAAGAATTAGTAAGACCTCAGTTACCGGTGATTTTGAAAGAAAGATTTTGAGACTTGACAGGCGATCTCGTATAATTTTTATGAACAAATCTGGTAGGAGGTAAAACTGATTCTAGATTGATAACATATTCATGTCTTGAACTAAAATCAATTAGGCACTTAGGTGAAGATGTAGTGAACCTGGGCAAACGTAAGTGGGTTGGCTCTATATAGTCGACGGTGGATCTCCGTGGCTATAGACTCAGTCGTCGGACTGAGGTTGCTCTGTGGGAGACGGGTTTTGTTTATATTTAAATTCGAGGCTTGGCGAAGTCGGGCAGATAGTTTACCGTCTCCAAAGTATATACATATACCAGGGCTAGGGGAGCACTTGCAGGATGATTCGCATGATGTGGGAACCGTTAAAATAGCTGTCGGGCTGGGACCCATATTCGTGAAATGATCTAAATCTTATTTTATTACCGGATAGTTTTCATGGCGAGGGATCGAGCCCTTTATTGTGGAGTACGTAGGCGCTTGTCCCATGACCTATGTAGTATGGGATGCATAGAATCCGAACAAGTGTGCATTAGTGTCATATTAGTATAAAATTGTGTGCATTAGGCATTAAGGCATGGCATACACCTACATGTTTAGCGTAGACACAATTTAACACTTTATTTATGTCATTCAATCTTGTAATTGTGATTTGTTAAAGTAATCGTTATATGTACGGCATAGAGAGGATAGCCGAGTATAACACTTTCGTCAGTTGTAAGTGACTAACGTGCCCACAGGTTGATATGCAGGTAATGGACTATCTATGAAGGAACAAAGCTATTATGATGCAATCGATTATTTATTTTAAGTTGTATAAGTTGTATTCTTCAAATGATGTAATCTTTTATTCTTCCGTTGTGTAAACCCAAGTTGTATTTTAAACTCTGATATATTGTTGTTGAAAAAGTTTTAATTTCCTTGTAAAGTTGTACGAAGTGAAGTAAAGATCCTGTGGAATCTCAAATTAATCCTTATTTGGGATTCGGGGTGCTACAGATGGTATCAGAGCATGCTTCACAAGTAGTACAAATTTATAAGGAACGACACCTTAGAGTGGACACTAGCGTGTGAGTTTCAACTCATAAAGATTTAAACTTATGTTTGTGTTGCTCTATGAGATGACATATTTTTCCTCTTTCCCCCTATAAGATGGCCAATCAGTATGATCACCAGAATGAGGTTCCTTAGTTTGTCCACCCCGAGGATGAGGAGGAAGAACCAATGGAAGAAGAAGAGGAGGAGGAAGAAGAACCATTTGAGATAGAAGAAGAAGAATTTTTCTGAGTCCAGGGAGATCACTCCACCTCCGCCTGACCTTCCCGAAGACTCCCCATACGAAGAACTCGTCCCAAATAATCCAAATGACCTTGTTACTTCTCTTCGACGGGAATTGGACGCACAAAAGTAGAGAGTTAACCACTTGGAGTTACAACAGGCACAGGACAAAGAGCGCATCCGGGAGCTGAACTATCAAGTGTGCGAGCTTGAGAAGGTCCGACTCGTGAATGATCGACATTTCGCCAAGTTGGACTGCATCACTCGCTGGGACAAGGAAGATCGACGGCAAAAATTTGAAGACATGATGAAGGGAATCTAAGACCTACAGGAAGAGCTCAGAGAAGCCAAGAGAAATCGTAGAATCTAAGATATCTTTTATTCAAGGAATGTAATAAGTGAATTGGAACAAAAGTTTTTCTTTCTGAATAAAGAGTTCAAATTTTGGAATGAATAAAATCTTGTTGTTTGTGTTATTTGTGATGATTAATAAAAAAAATTATGACTCAGAAATGGCACGAACAATCGAAAACAGCAGAGGGTATAGCGGGGAGAATGGGTTAGACCTGGAAATAGAACTAGCCCATGTGTACCAAACCCTAAATACTATCGCTGCCAATATTCCTGAGAACAGAGGACCAGGACCAATTATGCACGTACCCGAAGCCATCAAGGTTGGTCGAGTCATTCAGAAGAACGAAGCCACCGGTATTTGAGGATCAGACTAATCCCGATGTTGCGGATGACTGGGTTCGGCAAATCGAGACGGTCTTCAAGGTACTTGAAACTCTTGCAAGTAGATCTCATTGTCTATCGTATTGTACATTGTTTATCTCATTCGTTGGGTATATTGAGGGTTTACACGAGCTACCCCAATATTCTTGACATCGTGCCTCTATTGACTCTAAAGATTGAATCTTTCATGTATCCATATAGTATTCATGATAGGAGTACTTATATAATTGTCTCACAATTAATCGATTTTAGAAATAATTGTTAGGTTGTATGTTTGATTGATCGATTGGTGTTTGTTGATGATAAATTGATGTATGTGTGTGTTCTAATTTTAGTTATCATGTTTTGACACTCATCATGAGAACTAATAAGTTTATCGACCAATAGAATTGATACCCATCATGTTTAATTATATAATTTCATGAAAAATACCCAAAACCTTGTAGTATGTTGCTTGTTGGCTATATGTTGTCTGCTATTTTCGACCTAGTAAATGATCTTAAAATGAATAACTTTCTGAATAAGAATTGTAGCCTTATCTTTCTAGTTTCCAGAACATCTTAAATTTATAACTTCCGAGTTTTGTAGCAAAAGTTATGATCATTTTACTACAACTGTGTGTTTTTATTTCCAGATTTTCAGATTCTTGTATGTTTGATGTTTAAATTGTTAAAAGGCTGATCAAATGATAAAATTTTGCTCTGATAATTACCAGAACATTAGTTAACATGTTTAGGAGTCTAATAAATATCTTTAATGAATTTTATTTCGAGTTTTTGCTGATTCTAAAATTATAACAACATGATGTTAAATTTCTGCCTGAACATAAAATTTGTATAGAATTGTATGGTTGACCTAGCTACTGTTGTCGGATTTTGAACTTTAAATATGTGTTGGATTCGTTGGGAAGTCTAGTTTCTAAAATTCCTGACGGATTCAGTTTTTGAGTTTTGAAACAATGGGAAATTGTACTTTTGTACAGACTACTCTTGCTGTCCAGAATTTCACTTTCAATTTTTACTAGTTTAATTATTCCTATATTATTGTATTGCATGAATCGAAGTGTATGTTTCATTGCATGATCCTAATGAGTTATCCTCATCATTCTAATTGTCCTATTTCATATTACTATCTTATTGTTTCTCTATTGTTACTATTGTTCACCTAATGTCTCAAATTGCATATTGTATTATTGTATTAATAAAATAATTAACAAGTCGGGGTTTAAGGGATTGACTATTGTATCGGCTAGTATTTACCGATTGATTGGGAGCACTGACTATGGTACTCCAATCTTTCATGTATTGTATCAATGAATCGTATCAATGTATCGTATCAGTGAATCAGTGAATGATTGTAATGTATCGTGCAACATATTGTATCGTATCAGTGATTATCGTACCGACACATGATCTATAAAATTCACCACTGAGTCTAAACAAAATTGATTGTATGCATTGAACTTGTAGTATGTGATGCAGTAGTATGTGCATTAGTTAAGATTAAAATGATTAATAAACTTAAGAATTGACACGACATCAACATTGCATATTGTACATCATGGTTCTTATTGATACCAAATATTGTCTAAGTGACATTGATCATTGAATATTGTTATCGATTATTGAATCATTGTTTATATTATTACATCGATTATCATGATATTGATTATTACTATTGTCCCATGTTATTGATTCCTATTGATCAATTGAATTCATTGTTATATTGTTATTCCATTGTTCCTTACTTTCTCTACTTGCTGTCCATGACTTGCTTTAAGGATAATTTTTATCATCTTTTTAGATGAAGTATTCACAGGTAATGAAACAGAATTGCCTGCTGGAATTGAAGAACAAAGATTTTAAAGACTTAATGCTTTCTTATTGCTTATTGTTTAATTGAACTTAATGTATTGAGACTTATTATTATTTGAATTGGATTTATTATTGTATTGGGCTTATGACCCAGATTTTATTATTGTTTTTAGACGTAGTTTATTGTATTTGGATATTTTATATTGTTTCATTCCAAATATAATTATTCATGAGATTATTATTATTGCCTGCACAAATGTTCTGTATTGATTATATTGTTGAGTTGATCGGATAAACAGCTTATGGGTGACGTTAGTCATTCGCTAGGTCAATGTCATGTACTCGTATTCCGTATTTTTTGAAAGCGGGGCGTGACAGATCCACCTCTTCATCATCATTCTCATTCATAGGGTGATCATGTAGTTCATTGTCATTGTCATTCTGATTCTCTTGTTCCTCATTCACCAAATTTTCAACTTGTTATGTGACTTCTATCCTTTTTACCCTTTGGTTGCTAGTAAAATACGTATTAAGACTCCCTCCTTGACTTTAAATTAACACTTCTTCCTTTTGCAGCTTTTTTCTTTTTTCTTTTTTCAGCTCCAGGCAATTGTTTTCTTATAGGAGGCATGTTTGCTTCTCTAGTGCTGTGAAAACAAAAAATTGATAAATTTTCAGAGGTTTTCACAGGTTAAGATGGGATTATTTTAACTAAATTTTCTAAAATTCCCGCACTTTAAAATCTAATGGACATGTTTCAGAATTCGTAAAACAATGTAGTAGTATAGAAGACATTCAAACTGGTGTTCTCAAAGCTTAATGTTCATATACATTTATTTTTTTCATAAACAACGATATAATTGCCTACCGAATTTCTAATTTAGCTTGTAAAATAAAATAAAAAAAGACTGTATAATAGCATTTTAGGTAAACCTAATTTTCATAAACATAAAGCACATACAAACTCCTTGGTTGGATTTCTCTTTGTACTTTTCTTTCCTTAAGTGTAATTTGGACCCTGTCCTGTTCTTCTGAACATGCTCAACTTTTACACCACCAATGGCCATGCCATTTGCTTGCATTTCAATTCATTTATCCCAACTTATATTGAATGATCTATCTGTTGGATCCTGTAGGCAAGGCAACAAACACTAGAGGGAGGGTGAATAGTGTTTATTAGAAATTAAATTGCGGAATAGAGATTTTTCTTCTGTACAGTCGACTTAAGGGATAAACCAGTCGACTGAATTAACAAATTGAAAAAGTAATTTAAACAAGTCTGTAAAGTCGACTTAGAGTTGAGACAGTCGACTTAACATACAATTAACCTTCAGAGTATACAAGTCTGACCAGTCGACTTATCAAGTACTCAGTCAACTGTCCAGACAGGTTTCACAGTAAAAACACAACTGAGAAAATATAAATGCAAGTAGAGAGATACAACCACAGAGTGCACACGATGTATCCTGATTCGGTCCTTCCGACCTACATCCAGTCCCCAAGCAACCCACTTGAGATTTCCACTATTCTTGAAAAAAGTTTACAAGAATACCCTACGGCGTTCAGACAACAACCTTGTCTAACCCGTAGTCCTTTCTCTCAACCTGAGAAAGCAACCCACTCTTCCACCAAGAGTGAAAAACCTGACTCTACAACCTAGAGTCCTACTCTCCAACCGAGAGAAAAAGAAAAACAATAAAAATTGTTTACAATCAACCTATAGCCTTGTTTGTGATTGTGATATAGTACGTGGCTAAATGGTTAACTTCTATATCCAGTCCAGAACGAAATCAAATATTATACTGGACTGAAGACAGAGAACCAAGACTTAGTGAATTGAAAGCTTTAATCTCTTGAAAGTATGAAACTTAAGATCTCAAAAAATGCTTGGAGTATTAGTAACTTTTTACAGTGGATTCTAACCTCTATTTATAGAGTTAGATACACTGGACGTTGGGAAACAGTTGTTCCAACTGTCATCCAACGGAAAAATGATTTGAATTTGAAAAAGCGATTTTAAAAACAGAAAACTATCAAATGCACTTGATCAGTCGACTGGTCAGAGTTTGAATAAGATTAGGCAGTTTTGTACAGACTCAGTCGACTGGAACAAGTAGTAGTCGACTGGTACTCAACAGCTAATCTAGTTCAAGCTGTTTTGACCTTTGGTTTTGAAAACACACATTTAGAAGGAGTTATATGTGAGTGTATGTGTGTGTGACAAGGCTGTACATCATTCTAAGACTCAAATAAATAAAAATATTACATTTGTTTACAAGACATAAAAATAAATAACATTTGAAGCATAGGACTTGACTTGAGTCTTGAGTGAAGCCCTTGTCTTTATCCAGAGCTTGTGCTTGTTCATTTGTTCAGCTGTATAGAAATGAGGCCTTTGTGTATACAACCTGCAATTATAGCACAGATACATGTTGCAGTGTGTTGTAATCATCAAAATCAAGAATCAACATTCTCCCCCTTTTTGATGATGACAACACAATAGCTGATAATAACAAAAATAGTAATACAAGCATTGATATGCTCCCCCTATTAAAAGCACATAATGCATAAGCAGAAATCATCACAAAACTGAACATCAACAAAATATCAGATCAGTCGACTTAACAAGGAATCAGTCGACTGAACAGAACTAAACTTAACAGAAAAAAAAAACAATATGAGGTCTTCTCCCCCTTTGTCATCAACAAAAAGACACAAGTGGGAAGAACCAAAGCAGTGAGACAATATGGTAAGATAATAATGAACAACTGAAATAGCTTAATAATGGAGTCTTACAAAAAAAACAACAGATTCTTACAAAATTAACAACATATAAAAAGGCAATAAAGAAAATACATAGTAAAGAAAACAAAAATCAGCAATCTTCGTCTTCGTCGTCGTCATCAATATCTTGAGACGGAGGTGGAAATTGAGTGGTAAATAACTGAGTCAGATTGGAGATTTTGGATTCAAGGGAATCAATATGGGAGTCAAGGGTATCTTGACGATCCATGAGATAGTTAACAGCATGATATAGACTACGTGGATCATCAAAATCAGCACGAGGACGAGAAGAGCTGGAGGTTGAAGATGGTCTAGCAGAAGTTGCTAAAGGAACTTGGGTGTGGGGAGTAGGCCTAGGGGAATATCTAGCTGAAGGATCAAGAAACTTCATTTGTGCTAGACTGGCACGATCGAAGCACTCATAATGCTTAACAACATTGGTCTCGGAGTCGAGATCAATATCATAAGCAAGGAAGGCACGAGTAAGGAGACCACCAAAAGGTAGAAAGTGAGTATGAGACTTGTGGAGTCTAGAAAAGATGACACGACCCCAATTGACATTTATTTTACCAAAAATTGCATATACCGCTTGTTGCAATTCCATGGAATACTGATCAAAACTCTCTGTTTTGGAAAGAATATTATATGATAGTATTCTTGCAACAAGTTTTGCAATAGGTGTGATTGATTTATTAGACATGGGGGTCCATGGTTTGGCAAAAAGATTTTAGATAAGATAGATGCATCATCTAAAATGATCTCACCCAAATGAAGTCCTTCATCATCAATACCCATAATTAGATTAATTCTCTCGGATGTGAGTTTAATCTTCTTATTTTTTACAGAAGAATAAACAATAACTTCTTCATCCGATTGAACTACTCTCATATTGGTATAAAAAAGATAAATGAGTTGTGTGTAGTAATGAGGTTGATTTTCTATGGATAAAAAGTCATAAAGACTACAATTTTGAAAGAGGGAAATAAGATTGAACCTATCAAGATCATTGAAATTTACAAATCTACCTGGAAAAATAAGAATGGTACAAATAACATACCACTTCTCCAGCAGATCAGGACTCCTAAGATACTGTGAATAGTCCTTAGATGAAGAACTATCATCTACATGGGAGGTTTTAGATATTTTCGGTGCCATGAAAGAATGTAAGGGAAGAGATTATACCAACAAAGAGAAGGGAATCAAACAGCAAAAGAAGTTGGAAATCAGCAACTCCAAACAGCAGATCCGGCAGTCGACTTCTGAATCTTGCTCTTTCTCCTTAGGGTTTCAGATCTGGAAATAGGGTAAAAGTGAAAGTGAAAGGAAGTAGGCAGTGAAGAGGGTTTTTAACAGAAGCAAACGGTTGGGATTGAATGAGAAAGAAATCAACGGCTCACAAGAAGTCACGGGCGAGTCAAAGTGAAAGATTTCTCAAAAATGGTATGACGATTCGAAGTTGAAGACATACTGATTCGCGACAGTCGACTGTTATTAAGGTACAGTCGACTTAGTCGAGAGAAAATAAATAATTATAACAACTGATCAGTCGACTTGGTAAAATCTCAGCCTACTGGTCAGAGAAGAAAATAAGTATATAAACAAATACGGGACAGTCGATTGAACATCATATACAAGTCGACTTAAAAGAAATATTTTCAACAAATATCAAGAAAGTTACATATCCCTAGTTCTCTTCTTAAGGTAATAAAAGTATCTTCTTTAACGGGTTTTGTAAAGATATCAGCTACTTGTTTATTAGTAGAGATAAAGTCTAAAGATATGTCTCCTTTTAAAACATGATCACATAGAAAATAATGTCGAATATCAATATGTTTCGTACGTGAATATTGAATCGGATTTTTAGATAAGTTAATTGCACTGATATTATCACACATTATTGAAGGTTTTTCAAAAGAAATACCATAATCTAATAGGGTTTGCTTCATCCACAAAATCTGTGCACATGCCAAACTTGCAGCGATATATTCAGCTTCTATAGTAGATAGGGATATCGAATTTTTCTTTTTACTGCACCAAGAAACTAGTGAATGTCCCAAAAAGTGACATGTCCCACTAGTGCTCTTGCGATCAGTTTTACTACCTGCAAAATCAGCATCACTATACGACAAAAGTTGAAAATTATCGGTACGTGGATAGAATAAACCATAATCAGATGTGCCTTTAATATATCTTAAAATTCATTTCACAGCTTTTAAATGAGATTCTTTAGGACTAGATTGATATCTAGCACACAAACATACACTGAACATAATATCTGGTCTACTAGCGGTTATATATAAGAGTGAGCCAATCATACCTCGATAGAGTTTCTGATCTACACTCTTACCTAATATATCTTTGTCAAGGGTAGTAGTAGTAGCCATAGGTGTGGATTTACTACTTGTATTATCCATGTTAAACCGTTTGAGTAATTCCTTTGCATATTTTCCTTGATTAATAAATATGCCATTTGAAGACTGTTTAATTTGTAGTCCAAGGAAATAATTGAGTTCACCCATGTGACTTATCTCAAACTCGTTTTTCATGGTGTTAGCAAACTCTTGACATAGATTATTATTAGTAGAACCAAAAATTATATCAACATATATTTGTATGATTAAAATATCATTCTTAATTCTCTTAATAAACAAAGTAGTATCTACTTTACCTATCTCAAAACCTGTTTCTAAAAGAAAAGTTTTCAATCGATCATACCAAGCACGTGGTGCTTGTTTAAGACCGTATAAAGCCTTCTTCAATTTAAAAACATGGTTTGGGAATTGTTCATGTTCAAAACTTGGTGGTTGTTTAACATAAAGATTCTCTTTTATAAACCCATTAAGAAAAGCACTTTTAACATCCATTTGATAGAGTATAAAATTCATAAAACAAGCAAAAGATAATAAAATACGAATTGATTCTAATCTAGCAACAGGAGCATATGTTTCATCAAAATCTGTGTCTTCTTCTTGATTATATCCTTGAGCAACTAGTCTAGCATTGTTCCTAACAACTTGTCCTGATTCATCTAACTTATTTTTGAATACCCATTTGGTACCAATAATAGTATGATCAGGAGGTCGTGGAACTAAATCCCATACATCATTCCTTATGAATTGGTTTAACTCATCTTGTATGGCATTCATCCAAAATTCATTCTCACATGCTTCTTATATATTTTTCGGTTCAAAATCCGACAAGAAGGCTGTATGAGATATCATATTAATATGTGATCGTGTCTGAATACCATGGGAGATATCACCAATTATTAAGTCATGAGAATAATCTCTAACTTCAACAAAAGATTTTGGTAAAGTTGAAGATATCACAATAGGATCAGTCGACTGGTTTATATCAGTCGACTTGATGTCCTTATCGGTCGACTTATCTACGAGACTAGTTTGTTCTAAAGATGTAATTACTTTATTTAAAGGTGATGAATCAGTTTCATCATCTTTAATTAAATTTGATGAAGGCAGAGATTCATCGAATGTAACATGCATTGATTCTTCAATAGTCATTGTTGACTTGTTGAAAATTCTATATGCTTTACTCTTATTTGAGTATCCTATAAAGATACCCTCATTAGATCTAGGATCAAATTTATCTAAATTATTTTTAGTGTTCAGAATAAAACACTTACAACCAAATGTCTTAAAGTAAGAGACTTCAGAAATTTTGTTAAAAAATAACTCATAACAAATCTTCTTTAGCTTAGGCCTTATTAGAATCCTGTTTAAAACATAACAAGCTGTAGCAACAGCTTCAGCCCAAAAATACTTAGGTAAGTTGCTTTCAACAAGCATGGTACGTGCGCATTCTTGCAAAGTCCTATTTTTCCTTTTAACCACTCCATTTTGTGGTGAAGCCCTAGGAAATGCAAATGAATGTGTTATACCATTCTTGTTGCAATATTCTGTAAACGTTTCATTTTCAAATTCTCCACCATGATCACTTCTAATAGTGACTATGGTTAGAGATCTTTGGTTTTGAATTCGTTTACAAAAAATTTGCAAATTCATCAAAAGCATCATTTTTATGTTTTAAGAAGAAAGTCCAAGTGAATCGTAAAAAATCATCTACTAAAACAAATATATATCTACTTTTATTTAAAGAAGCAACTATAGTAGGGCCAAATAAATCCATATGAATTAACTTGAGCGGCCTACTAATAGAAATTACTTCTTTTGTTTTAAAAGTAGATCTGATTTGTTTTCCTAGTTGACATGCATCACATAACTTATCCCTTTTAAAGGATAGTTTTGGCAGTCCTTTAACTAGGTTATACTTAGATACTTTAGAGAGATTTTTCATATTCACATGACAAAATCGTCTATGCCAAAGCCAAGAATCATTATTAGAAGCTATTAAACAAAAATCATTTGAAAACTCATTTGTATTCAAACATAATTCATAAATATTGTTTTTGCGAAAACCTTGTAAAAAAATATTTTGCATAGTAGAATCATAAATTAAGCAAGCATCTTTTTCAAATACAATTTTATAATCTTTATCACATAATTGACTAATACTCAACAAATTATGTTTTAGTCCACTAACTAACAAAACATTTTCTATAGTAGGGTTAGTGTTTTTACCAACCATGACGATTCCTATGACTTTTCCTTTATTGTTATCACCAAAGGTAACTGTTCCTCCATTGATGCTTTGTATGGTGGATAGGAGATTGGCATGACCAGTCATATGCTTTGAACATCCACTATCAAGTATCCAACGATCTTTCTTTGGTACCTATAAGATATTCAATGTGAATATGGTACCCTTTTCATTGGGTCCAAAACATATTAGTTTGTAGGAAACCAAACCCATAATGAGTTTGATTTTCCTCCATAAGCAGGAATAAAATTCACAGAATTACATACATTTAACATATATGAGTTGATATAAGTAGTTCTATCATTCAAACTCAAATTGACTGGAACCCATACAAGTTTGCTCTGTCCAGTCGACTTTATAACATCCTTCAGTCAACTTCTACTGTATGCCAGTCGACTGGATGATAATGTAGGTCGACTTATAAGAGGTTTTGGTCTTGTTAAATAAGACTCAATACCTCTGGACAGACGACTGGTGGATGGACTCAGTCGACTTGGCTGAACTTTAAATTTGCTTTTATCAATAAAACTTACAAGCTTAGGCTTTTCAAAGAACTCATACAGTTTATGTTTAACACTAGAAATAGATTCAGGTTTATTTATACTAGTGTTTTTAGAAGAAAGATCCTTTACAAGAGAATTTTTAAAATTAAGTCCGAATTTTTGTCTAGATTTTACTTGATTTTGAAGAACATCGTTTAAATTCTCTTTTCCTTTATTAAACTTAGATATGTTCTTGGAAATCTCTTCATAATTCTTCTTTAGAGACTCAAGATCCATATCTAAACTTGAAATACGAGAATTTAAAGATTTTACTTCTTTATCAAGGTTAAGATTCTCTTGAGAAAGTGTTTGATTAACTTTCTCTAGGTTCTTAACTCTAATCTTTTCCTTTTTCAATTCTTGAAAATTTTCATTGAACGCATCGAGTAAATCATCTGAATCATAATCATTACTTACTTGATTCTGTGATGCCATGAAACACATGTTCGCAACCTCGTTGGTTTCATCAATTTCTTCTTCTGAAGAAGGATCGCTGTCATCCCAAGTTGCTTGCTATACCTTTTTATTTTTGGCAAACTTGTTCTTAGTGTACTTATCCTTCTTGAATTTGGATGTCTTTTCCTTAGACTTTGTATTTTCTAGAGGACAATCCTTCTTCATATGGCCTGTTTTGTTACACCTGAAACAAGTTGGAGGATCATTAAAATCTCTAAATTTCGAATTGAACTTACCTTTCTTTAGAAATTTTTTGAATCTCCTTGTGAACATAGCTATCTCCTCCTCATCTTCTTCTTCATCTTCTGAGTCTGTCATGGCTTTAAATGCTAATGATTTCTTCTTGGACTGTTGTGGTTCTGCATCCTTCTTTCTTTCTTCAATTTGAACCTCATAAGCCATTAGATTTCCCACAAGATTCTCAAGAGAAAGTTGTGATAAATCATTGGCCTCTTCTATTGCAGTGGTCTGCTTTTCCCATTCAGGAGTAAGTACATGAAGAACTTTTCTCACCATCTCTGCTTGAGTGTATATTTTCCCAAGTGCCACAAGTGAGTTTGTAATGTTAGTAAATCTGGTGATCATTTTGGACACACTTTCATTTTTCTTCATGCGGAACATTTCAAACCTATGAACAATAACAGATATTTTAGATTCTTTCACTTTGTTCCTTCATGAGTTACCTCGAGTGTGTGCCAGATTTGATGTGCGGTTGTTGAATTTGACACACGATTGAACTCCTCCTTTGTAAGAGCACAAAATAATGCATTCATCGCTTTTGCATTGTTCATTGTTTGGTTCTTCATGTCATCATTCCATTGTGCATATGGAATAGTAGGAGCAGTGTATTTTATTTCAGTCATGTTCCATATTTCATAATTGATGGATTGAAGGTAGATCTTCATTCTGCACTTCCAATAATTGTAATTTGTTCCATTGAAGAGAGGTGGCCTTTGTATAGATTGACCTTCATGGTACTAATTTGCATTTGAAGTAGTTGCCATGGCCCTTAACCTTACTTTGATACCAAGTGTTAGATCCTGTAGGCAAGGCAACAAACACTAGAGGGGGGGTGAATAGTGTTTATTAGAAATTAAATTGCGGAATATAGATTTTTCTTCTGTACAGTCGACTTAAGGGATAAACCAGTCGACTGAATTAACAAATTGAAAAAGTAATTTAAACAAGTCTGTAAAGTCGACTTAGAGTTGAGACAGTCGACTTAACATACAATTAACCTTCAGAGTATACAAGTCTGACCAGTCGACTTATCAAGTACTCAGTCGACTGTCCAGACAGGTTTCACAGTAAAAACACAAACTGAGAAAATATAAATGCAAGTAGAGAGATACAACCACAGAGTGCATACGATGTATCCTGATTCGGTCCTTCCGACCTACATCCAGTCCCCAAGCAACCCACTTGAGATTTCCACTATTCTTGAAAAAAGTTTACAAGAATACCCTACGGTGTTCAGACAACAACCTTGTCTAACCCGTAGTCCTTTCTCTCAACCTGAGAAAGCAACCCACTCTTCCACCAAGAGTGAAAAACCTGACTCTACAACCTAGAGTCCTACTCTCCAACCGAGAGAAAAAGAAAAACAATAAAAATTGTTTACAATCAACCTATAGCCTTGTTTGTGATTGTGATATAGTACGTGGCTAAATGGTTAACTTCTATATCCAGTCCAGAACGAAATCAAATATTATACTGGACTGAAGATAGAGAACCAAGACTTAGTGAATTGAAAGCTTTAATCTCTTGAAAGTATGAAACTTAAGATCTCAAAAAATGCTTGGAGTATTAGTAACTTTTTACAGTGGATTCTAACCTCTATTTATAGAGTTAGATACACTGGACGTTGGGAAACAGTTGTTCCAACTGTCATCCAACGGAAAAATGATTTGAATTTGAAAAAGCGATTTTAAAAACAGAAAATTGTCAAACGCACTTGATCAGTCGACTGGTTGCCATAATGAGTCGACTGGTCAGAGTTTGAATAAGATTATGCAGTTTTGTACAGACTCAGTCGACTGGAACAAGTAGCAGTCGACTGGTACTCAATAGCTAATCTAGTTCAAGCTGTTTTGACCTTTAGTTTTGAAAACACACATTTAGAATGAGTTATATGTGAATGTATGTGTGTGTGACAAGATTGTACATCATTCTAAGACTCAAATAAATAAAAATATTACATTTGTTTACAAGACATAAAAATAAATAACATTTGAAGCATAGGTCTTGACTTGAGTCTTGAGTGAAGACCTTGTCTTTATCCAGAGCTTGTGCTTGTTCGTTTGTTCAGCTTTATAGAAATGAGGCCTTTGTGTATACAACCTGCAATTATAGCACAGATACATGTTGCAGTGTATTGTAATCATCAAAATCAAGAATCAACACTATCTATTTTCTATTATCTCACCGATGAATTCAATATCTTGATTTTTTGTATTTCTCTATTTATCGATAATAGATAAATCATTCTACTAGTTATCAATGAGATGAAATAAAAATTGAAATTAAAACTATATAGATATTTAAAATTGAAATATCTTGATTTGGCAAACACTTGTAAAGGTAGAATGATAACCACAGTGATATTTGTTTAGCCTAAGTTTGGTGTGCACAAAACATATTATTATGACTAATATATATTTTCAGTTGAGATCTACAAAATTTACAGAGAAGGTAATTCAAAACAAAGAACCAAAAAGATTAACAATCAAACAAAAGAGGAATGTATCAAAGAAGATTGCAAATATTTAGAAGATTTTAACTCAAGAAACATGTGGTTCAAATCCTCAAGAAAGCCAGCAATGATCAATTATTTATTTCTATTTCTGTGATAAAATACTATGTAAAGAGTCGTTGATTGATTGATTAGTTTTTGGAAAGAATAGAAAGTAGATTCACCAAATAAATGTTGAATCTGCACGATAGCGGTCAACTGTACAATATGTCGGCCGATCGTCACAACCGTCGATCGCTCATTATAGTATAAAAGTGAGTCAGTCGACCGGTCACCTATCGAATCTCATGTTAAAAGGTGAATGGTCGACTGCTCAAAAGAGCGGTCGACCGTACTCGTACAGTTCTGACCATTTTGGAAATATCTTTTTGTTTTTGGAAAGATATATTTCCTCGCTCTATAAATAGAGACAAATTCACTGAGTATTCTTCACCCCTTGCTATCATTATTCTTCTGAACTAATCATTCAATCAACGATCCGAGTGTGTGAGCTTTTATTGTTTTCTTCAGTCAAGATTGTTATAAATCTTGAGAGTTTTTCTTTTCTTCCACTTCGGTGAGTGTTACGAGGCTTATTCATAGAAGTCCTGTGGGTGTAATTGGACTCTCGGCCTGAATTTCGAGAATCACTGTACAAGGGTTTAAAGTATAGTGGAATGCTTGTGGCGAAAAATTGCTACAAGTAGGTGGTGTGGACGCATACCTGAGGGTTGAACCACGTTATATCGCTGTGTCTTGTGTGCTTGCTATGTTTGCTTTCTTTAACTCTATCTCCTTTACGCATTTTATTTTAGTTTTTAAGATCCGCACAATCACCATATTCACCCCCTAGGGTGATTTACGATATTCTACTAGTTACTGTACAAATATTAAAAAATTGAAATGAAATAAAAAATTTAACATGTAAAGGTTATCTTGATTGTTATTTCCTTTCAATTTTAAATATCACTGTACATCATTGCAATTCAAATATCTGTACCCACTGTATGTTATTTAACAAATTTCATTTCAATTTTCTACTAATTATCTTGATATTTATTTCAACTCAATTTTATCAAAAACTAAACATGAGTTAGAATTTTGAAGGGGGAACGATGATAATCGTACCTTCTCGGCTATCCACAGTTCAGAAGAATTGCCGACTTGAAAAAAAATGGCGCTTTGAGATATCCTATAAAGAGTAAAATTGATAACCATGTTTAAATAACATACAGTAATTTGAAATTAAAACTAGGAAGGAAGAACATATGAGAAGTTAACCTTCTAGTGCTATTATGGTTTTGAGAAAAATCACCAAATTGCTATTTGCTGCAAAAATTGTAAACCTAAAAGGATGTTGCAAAAATTATAGAGAGGGGGATGAAGAACATACAGTAATTTGAAATTATAACTAGGAGGGAGAAAAAGATGAGAAGTTAACCTTGTAGTGCTCCTAGGGTTTTGAAAAAAAAATCACCAAATTGCTATTTGCTGCAAAAATTGTAAACTTTAAAAGGAGCTTGCAAAAATTATAGAGCGGGGATGATGAACTTACTATTGAATGTTGAAGATAGTGGGGTCCGCTTTTAGAAAAATGTTTTCAATGAGGCCCATTAAAAAAAAGAAAGTGGTTTTTTGGAAAAAAAAAAGAACGTTTTCAGTGAGGCCCATTTTTTTTAATAAAAAGAAGCCTAAAAAAATTAGAATGAAACGACAACAATAGGGCTCAAACGCGTCAACATCGTATGGGTTTTTAATAAAAAAACACTCTAACCAATCCATCCAGTTGGATAAACTATCAATAGGAGTGCTATTATGTATATACGTTGTAAGTATTTTGGGGCTCCCAAAATTGGCCAAAAATTTGGGGCCCAAAGCGGCACCTTTCTCGCCTCATATCAGGTCCGGGCCTGGATCCAGTTAGTTAATATCTCCCTATTTTGGGGGGATTTGATTGTCATCCATGATTGGCTGGCAGATCTCCCCTATTTTCGCTGTGAATCAGTCTCGATCATGGGCTGAGCCGAGTTAGCAGGCATGAGGATGACCCATGCCCTCAAGAAAGATTCGTGTTGGAATCGGACGGTCCCAATTAGCTGCAACTTTTACCCACATGGCAACATCATAAGCCCCCCACTTCTGGAGGATGGTTGTAGCAACCTTCGAGGAATAGCTCTCACCTAGGGATGTCTGGTATTATATCCGAATAACTCTGATGACCTTCTAACCAAGGTGGTATACGGGAGGTCGGCCTCATACGAGGAGAATAAACCGAGGGAGCACTCCGAGGTCGAGGACATCCCCTCGGTTCTGACTGAGGGGGACCTACAGCGTATGAGGAGGGGCTTCACGATAGTGTCGGAGTATGCCCTACTCCTCCCAGGATTAGGATTTCGAGCTTGTTCGGAGACCTCGCCTGACACATGCATCTTCCCGTATGACGCACTCAACGCCGGTCTTCGACTACCCCTATGTAACCCCTGTTTTTCATTTTTGTATTTTGGAGTATATTTTTCATTTTGTGTATTTTTCTATCTCTTGTATTTTTCAAAACCGTATATTGGATTATTTTCAATATATATTCTTTTTCTTTCTTTTTTGAGCTCCTAGTGTAGGTTGTTCGCCGTATTGTTCGTTTTCACCATTTCGAGTTCTTTTTCTCATTTTATTGCCCTCGTTCATATTTATTATTTATTTTGGTGATGTGGTGGATTTTTGGTGGTGATTTGCCCAAATTGTGATTTTTGGCCCTTAAGAAAATTTTTAGGAGCCATAGAATTCTCTATATATTGTATTTCCATTTGAATTTGATCCAATACCCATTACCCATTTGTATACCTATTAATTCATATTCATACCCACTACCCATTAACCCACAATTAAATCCATATATATAACCCTAATCCCCCTTAAACCCTAACCCTAATCCTATTTCTCCTCTCAAACAATCCCGGCCTCCTTTCCTCTCCATATTTTCTCCCTGCCTGTGCATCCCCTCCTCAAAACCGAGCCTCCCATCAGCTCCCATCCCTTATCCGGCCATCCATCCATCCATACTACAACATCTCCATCAAAAACCCTACCTTTTCCTCTCCTTCTTGTGGCCGGCATCACCAAACAGCACCCCCACCATCCAAATCAGCACAAGACCCTCCCTTGGTGGTGTTTTTGAAGTGGGTTTTCGCCACTTCATCCATTGCATCGAAGGAGTTGATCGTAAGGCGTTTTTGGTTCGTGGGTTCGCTTGGATTCGCGCTAGGATGGACTTCGCTCGTGGGTTTTGTTCCTAAGGCTCGTTGGCATCGTATTCACTCCATTAAGAGGCAAGTAACTTGTACTACAATTCTTTAGGTTGATACAAGTCAAAAAGTTCACACCTAGAGTAGTTGGGTCTAGAGACGGCCAAAAAATTGTATTTTTATTTGTGAGTTTTATCTCTATTGTGTAAATTTGGCCATAGAAGACTTATGACATGAAATTTGATAGGTTGATGCCCTAGGTTTCACCCAAATTTGATTTTGTTTGTGTATGTGACATATTGCATGTTATGTGTTTGATTAATTGCCCATGTGAGAATTATTAGGCTTGGACATGTTAGAACCCCTAAAACATGATGTTAAGATGATATTAGGTTGTATTTCAAGTTTGGTTAGGTTTGGATCAATATCGTGGAAGTTATAGTGTTTTTTAGTAGAGAAGTGAAATCTGGAATTTGCAGTCTGTTCTGTGTTGCTTGCTATTTTCACCCATGCTAAGGTCCGAATCTCAACTTGGAAATTAAAAGTGAATTGTAGATAATTGTGTCTATTTTCAAACCCCACTGGTTTTACTCGATTTGGAGTTCGTATGACTGAGATATGATGTTTTTGGTATAGCCGTGTCGATAGGTTTCAGAATCTATTTTGTGTAGATTTTGTTAACAATTTATTTTCAAGAACTAGGCTATACATAATATCTTGGTATAATATTTAACTCAGTGTTTCTATATGATACTAGGGACTACCCAGATTTTTGGTGTATTTTAATGATGAGTTTTATGTAGTGTTTCATGTTCTTTTCTAAAATCATCTTGTGCTGTAAATTGTGTGCTGTTCAGTATAGAACCCAGTTTTCACTCCAATTCCTTATGTTTTATGAAAATTATTTGTAAGATATGAAATTTAGAAAAATTTGTCTATTTTCACGTCGTTTTGGTAGAAATGGATTTCGATTCACTGATTGCGAGATATCCTTGTTTTCGTACAGCAGTGTTGAGAAATTCCAGATACGTCAAACCATGTTTTTGTGTTGTTTCTTATTTTTGATGACATATCTATACTTACTGAAATATTATGAAACTTGTTATTTTGAGCCTATACCTATAGGGGATTACCCCAGATTTTTCGTGGAATTATTTGATGTGTGTTCACGCTGTTTTTATGCTTTTGAAGTTGTTCTCCTGTTTTCTAGCTGAACATGAAATCTGTATTCAAATCAGTTTTTAGCTGAGATGTTGTGAACTAGTATATGACTTTATTATACTCATTGGATGCGTGTGGATGTCTAGTTTCCAGATCCTTCGACGGATCCTGATTTTCATGTTTGTAGCTCTTTGAATCACTGTTTTAGTACTGTTTAGTCTTGCTGTCCGGATTATGAACCTAGACTATCTTGCTCGTATATGTGAATGTATGTCATCCATGCATGCTGATGTGTTAACCTGAACCTAAACCTGATCATACCATGTTTATTTGACACTATTTCGCACACATTCATGTCCGTTTGATAACAATAATAAAAGTAATCAAGCCGGGATTTATGTGACAGATCTAGTAGTGGATAGTGCAGAAATATGTACTCGGAAGAACCTAGTTTGGTTTGGAGCTTGTTTACACTTGGAGCTTGACACGATTTACATGACACGGGCACACATGAAACTAGAGCTTGTTTTGGGTTTTGGAGCTTGTTTTGGTTTGGAGCTTGTTTACATGATACTTGGAGCTTGTACCTGAGTACACTGCCCTGCATGGTCTCCTATGAAATCTAAATCGAAACTGTTGTGTTGTAGCAACCATGTAGGGTGGATTGCATGTCGTGCTACCTAGATAGTAATCACACAAGACTTGAACTTAATACTTGAACATGATACTTGACATGATACCTGCTTACTTGATACTTGACTACTTGATACATGAGACTTGATACATGAGACTTGATTACATGAAACATGATACTTGATGCAAGATTACATGACACTTGACACTTGATGCATGTTTATAGGATACTTGTTTACTTGACACTTGATTTATGCCGTGTATAATTGACACTTTTACCATGCTAGTTTGTCTAGGTTGACATCATACCTATACCATGTGCTAGTTAGTTTTTTCCATTCCATGTGCTTGTATCCTACTCTATTTGTGACCTGCGACTTGCAATTGACGGGTACTTGTGTTTTCTCTCTTCCTCTTTCCTGAATTCGATGAATTGCAGATTATGGAGAACAGGTTCAAGATGGCATCGGAGACTTGAAGTATTAGTGTTGCTTTTGATTATTATTATTATTTCTTGTATCGTGCTAGAACAATATTTGTATTCGTGAGACTTGTATTATTCTTGTGTTTTGAGCCTTTGGTATTATTTGTGTTTGGGCGATGTGACCCAGGATATTTGTTTTTCCAGACTCTGTTTTATTTGAGAATATGGTATTTGATTTCAAGTAAATTTCTGTTGGTGAATTTGTTTCAATGTTGCATGTTGGTTCCACCTTTTGCTTTCGACTCTGATAAATTCTGTGATGTGTTGCAAAGATTTCTTGAAACAGCTTAAGGATGATAATAATCATTCGCTGGGCTTTTGTTATGTGCTCGTATTCCGTATTTTTGGGAAGCAGGGCGTGACACCCTACCACCCTTCGTGACCGAGGTGCTGCAGTAGTACGGATTAAGTCCGGTACAATTCATGCCGAACATGTGGCGGAATGTCATCGGCTTTATCCTCCAATGCCAGGCGGTAGGGATCGAGCCTCGGCTCATCTTGCTTCGCAGTTTATATCGAATGAACTGTATGGGTAAGATGGAGTACCAATATTACTTATCACTGCGGAAGGGCATCAAGCTGATTGAGAATCTGGACACCATCAAACATTGGAAAGAGAAGTGTTTTCTGTTCCGAGGTCCCCAACAGTGGGGTTTCCTAATGAGGTGGAGGGAAGACGTTCCGAGGTGGGCGAAGGCCGAACCTGTGCTGACTCCGGAGGAGGATGAAATCGTGTCGAAGCTCCTCAGTCGTCCGACCTTGAGTTGGAAGGATATAACTTAGGGGGTTCTCTTCAGCGGGGGTCTCAGTCCGATCGACCCAAGTATGCTTCATATATTTTCCCTTCTTTTATTTCTAATATTGCTTTCTTCTCATGCTAACTTCTTTGGCTTTCGTTTTCTCAGAGGTCCCGGGCATGGACTTCCGAGCTATGCTGCTTAAGTGAGGCGGGGGTGCTGGAAAGGGTCCTGACAACAAAAAGAGGAAGAGGACGACGACGGGACCCTCGTCTGGCCGAGCTACTAAGGCACCATCAGCGGTGGCCCCAACGGTGGACTTGGCATCCTCCTCTCCGTCTGTTCCTCATGCGGTCTTTCCCCAACCCATGACTTCCGACCCTTCTGCCGAGGTCTTCTCCGTAGGAGCAACACTAGCGCTTGAAGTGCCACCTCTTACCGTCGAGGCAGAAGCCATTCTCACCGAGGAGCACAAGAAGCTCTTCGTCCTCAACTGGCGAGTGATGAAGCATGATGGCTTCCTCGGGAATGCTGCCATGAGTATGCAGGCTCTGCGTCACCTGCCGACCCCGAAGGATCGAGCGGCTTTGAAGGCGGGGACCATAGGCGACGATGCGCTTGAGATCGCCAGGGCTACGATGTCAGTAAGTGTCTTTGTTAGGCCTTCGGAATTTCAAAGTTTGTTACATTCGACACTTAAGTCTTCTCTATTTTCAACTTTCAGATCACGTGCCACTTCAGCCACCTCCTAGAACAGTTCACCGAGCAGGAGAAGGAGCTCAAGGAGACATATGACAAGGACTAGACCGGAAGAGATAAGGCCATGAAGTTGTACAAGGCAGAGCAGTGTCTCTCTGAGTCTCGAGCTGCTCAGATTAGCCTTCTCGAGGTGGCATTGGCTAAGGAGAACGAGCGTATCGCTATGGAAGCAGCGAGGGCATACGAGGAGAGGGCAAAGACCGAATAGAAGAAAGAGAAGGCCATGAAGGCCTCTGAGGAGATGCAGAAGGAGAGGGAGACAGCGGTGGCTGCGGCTGCGGAGGCAATCCAGGCCGAGGCGAAGGCTCACATGTGCACAAATATGGAGCAGTCCTGCGCCCGAGCTCTCAAGCATGTAGAGGCTCTCATCCCCAGCTTCGACAGCTCGGGGTATAGCTTGTATGCCTCCGTCGAAGGCGAGGAGTTGGTGGCGGTAGCAGAAGCTGAATGAGAAGCAGAAGAAGAAGAGGGAGAAGAAGAAAATGAAGGAGATGTAGTGGTGGCGAATCCACAGACAGCGATCGTGGAGGTGCCGAGGGTGATTGCGGAGCAGCCCCCCAAGGTGGCTCCTTGACTCTGAGTCTACCCGTTCTTTGTCTTTGGTTTTTGATGTGTTGTTTTAGTACTGCCTTATAACAGACTGACCACTGCTTTTGTACCCTTTTTGTCAATGAAATGAAGTCTCTTGCACTTAATGTTGCGACGTAAGGCTCAAAGGAGATTAGAAATATCTTGTAGTTCCTCTTACACTTCGAGCGTTTGACTTTTGTTCTCTCTTTTTTAATGGTTCACTCAGGTGGCGATTCGTCCGTTCTCCGTCATAAGCTCGGCATTGCGGAGTTAGGCCTTTCTTGCTCTCGGGAGTTTCTTTATAAAGCGGAGCGAGAGTTAGGCCATTTGAGGCTGGACTTAGCTCGCCGAGACATCGAGTGAGGCTCCTCGAAGAGAGGTTTCGCGAAGTGCCCCCCGAGGGCGAGGAGTGTTGTCCTTCGATGGAGGTCAACCAGGGTCTCCGGTTTAAGTTTCTTCGTCACACTCTATTCGAGGAGAGGTCTGAGAGAGACGGATTGAAGAACGTGGTGCTCGAGAAAATTCTGGAGGTGGCTTATCTCCGAAGGACTCTCTCTGATGTCTTGTGAGGGGCTGGTTCGAGCTGACTGCCTCGCCTAAAGATTAGAGTAACATATGACTTGCTTAAGGAGCGGGTTGTCGAGCTAGAGGTGAAGAATCTTCGTCTGCGGCAACTATCCAAGGGGAGCAATGTTAGGAGCACATCGTGCCCTCGGGGTGAGTATGCCCAAGGGAGGTCGTTCCATGAGTGGGTGCTTTGTTCGCCCCCCCCCCCCCCCCCCCCTCCTTGCAGAACCCTGGGGATGTACAGAGCAGAGTGGCCGGATCATCGAGCAGGGCAAATGTTGGGGCGACAGTGAGACTCTTGGGCTCTGGTGACGTGACTCATCTCGCCGACTTAGAGACATCTGTGGGAGCGAGGCGAGAGCACCACAGCGCTTGCCGTCCCCAAGTATCACTTAATAGGAGCATCCCATTACCCCAAAGTGAAATTTTGTAGTCTTGTAATTCCTAGTATGATTTGTTGGTTTAGAGTCAGACTTGTATCTCAAATTTTGAAGAAATAATATGTTCCCCTTTTTTTTGAACTTTTTGTGAGAATTTGTCTTTTGCTGATGTTCGCAAGAGTATCGACAGTTGTGTGAGCAATCCCGAATGGTGAACTACTTTGAACTCGCTCGTTCGCAAGTAGCAAAAGTTGTGTCGAGCCAAGTGTTGGACCCGAACATGTCGTTTAGAGAGTATCAATAGTTGTAGGAGCAATTCTGAATGGTAAGCTACTTTGTACTCGCTCGTTCGTAAGTAGCTAAAGTTGTGTCGAACCAAGTATTGGACTCCGAACTTGTCGTTTATAGAGTATCAACAGTTGTAGGAGCAATTCCGAATGGTGAGCTACTTTGTACTCGTTCCTTCGCAAGTTGCAAAAGTTGCGTCGAACCAAGTGTTGGACCCCGAACTTGTCGTTTGGAGAGTATCAACAGTTGTAGGAGAAATTCCAAATGGTGAACTACTTTGTACTCGCTCGTTCACAAGTAGCTAATGTTGTGTCGAACCAAGTGTTGGACTCTGAACTTGTCGTTTAGAGAATATCAACAGTTGCAGGAGCAATTCCGAATGGTGAGCTACTTTGTACTCACTCGTTCGCAAGTAGCAAAAGTTGCATCGAACCAAGTGTTGGACTCCGAACTTGTCATTTAGAGAGTATCAACAGTTGTAGGAGCAATTTCGAATGGTGAGCTACTTTGTACTCGCTCGTTTGCAAGTAGCAAAAGTTGCGTCGAAGCAAGTGTTGGACTCTGAACTTGTCGTTTAGAGAATATCAACAGTTGCAGGAGCAATTCCGAATGGTGAGATAATTTGTACTTGCTCGTTCGCAAGTAGCAAAAGTTGCATCGAACCAAGTGTTGGACTCTGAACTTGTTGTTTAATGATTTTTTTTTGTAAGCCCAAAAGTAGTACAACCAGAATGCTTATTGAAAATAACTAAATGGATGCTTATAAGTTGCGAGCCATTATTACACTTAATGAAGAAAAAGAAACAAACTTCAACATGCTTTAAGGAGAACACTCTTGGAGAAGTTGCTTGGAGCGGTGTTTAAACACCCTTTTGGTACTTCAACAAGTGCTTTGTATTCCATGTCCTCAGCACCTCTTGCCCCCCGGATCTTCAAGTTGATAAGCGTCCGGCCGGACAACTTTGGAGATCCTATATGGTCCTTCCCAATTGGGTGCCAATTTGCCTTTCTTGCTGGGGAAAGAAATAGACACCTTCCTGAGCACCATATCCCCTTCTTTGAGATTAGCAGGGCTGACTCTTCTGTTGTAGGATTGCTCTATCCTACGCCGATAGATTTCTTACCGAATGGAGGATCTCTCACAGATCTCATCGATGAGGTCCAGATTGTCGCGAAGCTCGTTCGCGTTTTGCTCTTCGTTGTAAGCAATCAAGTGAACGGTAGACCCACCTCCAAGGGGATAACGGCTTCGATAAGTGAGGTTGAAGGGCGATTCTACCATGGGGGTCCTCTTCATAGTGCGATAGCTCCAGAGCACATTGGGGAGCTGCTCTACCCATAACCCCTTATCGGACCTAATTAGTCTCTTTTTTAGGCAGGAGAGGATTTGCTGATGGAGTTCTCTAACTAACCGTTGGACTGGGGATAATAGACCGAGGAGAATCGTTGCTGAATTCCAAGGTCTGCACAAAAAGTGCAGAAGGCTGCCCCCGTAAACTGAGTTCCATTGTCCGTTATCAAGATTCGGGGCACGCCGAATCTGCAGACAACGTTCTTCCAAAAGAAGCACTGCACCCTATTCTCTGTGATCATTGCTAGGAGCTCCACTTCGATCCACTTAGAGAAATAGTCGATCGCCACAACGAGGAACTTTAGCTGGCCCGATGCTGGAAGGAGCGGGAATGGATCTTTGAGGCAGGCATTGTTTAGATCTGTGAAGTCAATGCAGATCCTCCATCTTCTGTTGGCTTTCTTGACCATCACGACATTGGACAACCACTTTGGATAGTTTACCTCCTGTATAAACCGAGCTCTAACGAGTTTTTCAACCTCCTCCTTGATAGCTTGCTGGTGCTCGAGGGCAAATTTGCGTCACTTTTGCAGAACTGGTCTGGCCCCCGAAGAGACACTAAGGTGATGCATGAGGAGCTCCTCAGAGGTTCCCGGCATGTCAGTAGCAGTCCAGATGAAGAGGTCTTAATTTTCCCTTATGCACTGGATAATGTCGGAGTGAACGGGAGGGGGAAGGACTTTGCTAATCTAGAATTTGTGGGTCGAATCTTCTTCTGAGAAGGCCACCTCTTCCATCTCATCGACCGACTCCGATATAGGTGGGCTACTCCCTTGGAGGAGTTCAAAAGATTCGAGGGAGAGGACAGGTCCTCTCACCGAGGTCATGTAGCATTTGCGGGCAGCCTCCTGGCTTCCTCTGACTTCTCCCATGCCCGCTGTGGTGGGGAATTTCATCTTCATGTGGTAGGCCGAGGGTATGGCCTGGAGAGCAGCTAGGCCTGGTCGGTCCAGGATGACATTGTAGGCGGCCTTCACATCCACCACCATGAAGTCCATCGGCTCGGTTCGGGTGATAGGAGTTTTGCCAGTTGTTACGTCGAGAGTTATGACACCCTTGATCTTCACTGGCACTCTTGTGAACCCATGCAGAGTGTAGCCGGCAGGCTTGAGTAGATCCCTGGATAGCTTGAGCCCCTGGAAGGCCTCCAAAAAGAGAATGTTCACCGAACTGCCATTGTCAACTAGGACCCGGCGCACGTCCCATGTGGAGGTTTATTACCAACGCATTGCAATGGGCGGTTCGGAAGCCCTCTAGATCTCTATCTGAAAAAGTGACCGGGACCCCCAAGCCCTTGGGGGGAAGACGGTTCTGCACAGAATTTACTTCCCGGATGAAGGTTTTTCAGGAGGAGTTGGAATCTCCCTCCATTGGGCCTCTGTGGATGAGATGCAGGATGGCCTCTGGCTCGGAGCCTGGGGTCTCCACGTGCCGCTCGGGTCGCTTATTAGCCCCTCTAGGGGGCGGAGGAGGATTTGCCCTGTCCATCCTCACGAACCTGGAGAGCTGCCCTCTCTGAATGGGGGCCTCGATCTCGTATTTTAGGGCCCGACAGTCATCCGTGTCGTGGTTGTGGTCCCTGTGGAAGTGGCACCACTTGTCCTATATCCTCTTCTTTCCCGGGGTGTTCATCTTCGGAGGTGGCGGGAGAAGACCCTCTTTCCCAACCTCTATCAGGATGGCTGAGACACTCGCGTTGAGCGGAGTGAACTTCTCGAAGCAGGGAGGATGGCAACGCTGGCCTCCGTTGTCTTTCTGGAGATTTTTAGCTCCTTCTTCTTCAGCACCCTTCCGTTTGTTCTTGGAGGACGATCCTTCAAAAGCAAGCCAAGAGAGTGTTTCTTCCGCTCGGATGTATTTCTCACTCCTGAGCAGGAGTTCTTAGAAATCCCGAGGGGGCTTCTTGGCAAGGGACACTCGGAGGCTATCGCGAGCGACATTGGATTGGAAGGCGGCGGAGGCTACGGACTGGTCCAAGTAGGCGATGGATCTAGTCTCCACAGTGAAACGTTTGACATAGTCTCTCAGCCATCCGCCCTTCCTTTGATGAAGCAACAGCAAGAAGGTGCTCATTTTTTCGGCTCGGCGGCTGCTCACGAAGTGAGTCAGGAAGAGGCCATCGAGCTGATCGAAGGAGAAGATGGAGGCCGGGGCTAGGCGGGAGTACCATTCCCTTGTAGTCCCCTTCAGCATGGCCGGAAAAGTCTTGCAGAGGAGTGCGTCCAATGCCTGGTGTATCATCATGAGAGTTTTAAAACTCTCGATGTGGTCAGCGGGGTCAGACTCCCCATTGTAAGATTCAAAATAAGGAGGCTTGAAGTTATCCGGGACCGGTGCCTCCATTATAGTCCGGGAGAATGGGGGTCTGCTGGGGCGAAAATGCCTCACTCGCTGCTCTTCCTCTTGTCCAGCCGGCCAAGGCACCTCTCCATCTCGTGGAGATGGCGGTAGACCGAATCTTTCTTCTGGTCATACCTTGCTGAGGCCTGGGATTCGTCCTTACGCGGAAGGGGACTGGGAATGCGACGACAGTAGCTCGGGGCAGGTTGAGGACTGGGCATATGGTGCCTATGGTCTTAGGCAGGTTGAAGACTAGGTGCCCGCTGACCATGGTCGGGGGCAACATTGAGGGCCATCAGGACTGCATCTTGGAATTGCTGGAACTTTGCCCTGTGACAAGGGCCTCCTGCTCTCGGTGGTCCCGAGGGGCGGATCGGCCGACTGAAGAGCTGCTTCGCCTTTGGCGGCACGAGGGCAACTCCCTTCGCCCCCTGGGAGAGTTGAACCATCTATGATCCGACCTATGGGGGGACCGGGCTCTAGGGGACCAGATCGTTGGACCCCTGTGATGTTCTCGGCAGGGTATCCCATCGTGGGTCCGCCTCTCATCTAAGTGGGTCCGGAGATCCACCCCATTCTGCCTGTTGACGATGATGTTCCGGAGGTCCTTCGGCGTAGGGGGACTTTGCAAGGCCATGGAGTCGGACAAGGGGTTGTGTATCGACGCATGATCGCGATGAGGATGTTTCCCTTGCCGACTTCGGCGAGAGGGTCCCGCGACAGCCTCTTGTGGCCCTTGAGGAGCCTGCTGGGGCTGTGGTTGTTGAGGAAGGGGCCATCCAGGCTGTGGTTGCTGGACGGGTTGAAGGAGAGGTTGTCCAGGTTGCTAGACTTGCTGAGTGAGTTGAGGGGGAACCTCATGGACTGAAGGAGAAGGTGCGGGAGTGGCCCTGCGGTTAGAGACCATGGTTTTCCCCTTCTTGGGAGGCATGGCTCGAAACCAGTTTGGCTGATGAGAGAGGACTGGATCGCTGCTTCTGTTTCCCACAGATGGTGCCAATCTGTTGCTGCTGATTTCGGGTGTGGGAGCAAACAGACGAATTTGTAAGTTC
Organism: Hemerocallis citrina; assembly: GCA_017893485.1. Lineage (NCBI taxonomy): Eukaryota > Viridiplantae > Streptophyta > Magnoliopsida > Asparagales > Asphodelaceae > Hemerocallis > Hemerocallis citrina. The sequence continues at coordinate 220,568,353 of CM030359.1, forward strand.
TTTGAGGAAAACAGTAAAGCAAACCTATTGACTCCGCCTATGTGTTGACTCGCTCCTTGCCACTGCCACGAACCTGCACAAAGTTCGATACACCTGGATGGATCCCGGCGATGAACCCTCCGACGCTCTTGTCAATAATCAGGAAGATTAAGAAAGAGATTTTGGTAGGCAAAGATTCATTACCTTGTTACGGTGGGGGGAGAGGGGTATTTATAGTTGCCTTAGGGATCCGTTTCGAGATAAGGACAAATCTCTACTTCTCGATGTGGATGGATAAGGAGTGGTTAAAACTGCCTCTTAGAGATAATGACAAATCTGAACTCCTCTTTATCCTCCTGAATTGGTTTGTAACGGGTTAGTACCCGTATCCAATAGGAAAGATCCGTTTATGGGTTATTGGGCTTTGGAGAAGAGACACAGTTCCCATTTCGGACCCGTTTGTAGGCAAAATTACCGTTTTACCCCTGAGAGATTTAAGATCCGTGCCCGATTTGAACGGTCCCGATTTAATCATATTTTTGTTCATATCAAGGGTCGAGGCCCCGAGTCTTACGGTTCGTCCCAGCCACCGTGGTAGAACGAAGCCGTCCTTCACCACCTCCAGGAGATGGAGAATCGCCTCGCTCACATTAACGAGGGAGGACCACAAACCGGCTGGGCGCATCAGCCGAGCCGACCTCCATTCTCCCCCAAATTCTAGATGCTGAGATTCCGAGAATTTCAGGCCACCTCAGTTTGAGACCTACAATGGCGAGAGTGATCCAGCTGATCACATGGAATAGTTTAAAACCCTCTTGATGATTCACAGTGCATCAGATCCACTCTTATGCTGCACCTTCCCTGCCACCCTGCGTGGCCCGGCTTGGGAATGGTTCTCGAAACTCACACCTGGTTCGGTTTTCTTGTTCGACCAGCTCGAGACAAACTTTCTCACCCACTTCGTGACCAGTCGGAAGGTCGAGAAGACGATCACGTCCCACCTGTACCTCAAGCAGATGGAAGGAGAGCCCCTCTGCAAATTTGTGTGGAGGTTCACAACCGAAGCAAGGGTGGTCTCGTCCCTCGATGCTAGTGTTGCCTCGGCGTCCTTCGACACAATATTCGCCATGGCCAGTTGAAGGCCTCCTTGGCCAAGAAACTGCCACTAGACTTTCCTGACCTTCTCAACAAGATCGAAAAATACATTTGAGATGAGGAGGCCCTGCACCCCGAAGGCCTGAAAGAAACCCCAACCAAGGGGAAGAGGAAGACCGAAGAATCCGAGCCTATGAAAAAGGCCCAGAAAGATGTGTCTACCTAGAAGTGCTCCCTGCCGGTCCTCCATTTCGAGAGGTACACTCCGCTGACCCAAAATGTGTCGGCCATCCTCCTGGAGATCAAGGACAAGGGGACTGTCTGCCTTCCTCCCTGACCTGACAGCAACAAGAAGAGGGACCGGAGGTTCTACTGTCGCTTCTAGAGGGACAATGGGCATGAGACCGATAATCGTCGTGCCCTCAAAGACTAAATCGAATCCCTCATCCAGAGGGAGTACCTGAGGGAGTTCACTCGAACCAATCCCGAAGACCAGAGGGATCTGCGGCCATCACCTCCTGAGCTCGAGGATACCGGTGCGCCGGCCATCCTTCACTGTGTCCACGGCGGGCCTATGGAGGGAGAATCGAACACCTCCCGTAAAGCTTTAGTTCGGGAAGTGAACTCGGTACATAACTATCCGCCTCCCCGCGGACCAGAGGCTGGCATTCTAATTCTCCATTGAAGATCTCGAAGGCGTCTGACTGCCCCATTGTGATGCCCTGGTGGTCAGCCTCGGCATGGTGAACCATAAGGTCCAACATATCCTTGTTGACAATGGGAGTTCAGTCAATATCATATTTCTGGCCGCGTTCGAAAGTCTCAAGCTCTCCTACGAAAGGTTGAAGCCGGCGGGATACACGCTTCGTGGGTTCTCCGGTGTTCCTGTCCAAATCGAGGAAATTTTCACACTTGACGTAACCGCCGGTACGGCCCCGACCCTTCGGACCGAAGCGATGGACTTCATGGTAGTCAATATCAAGGCGGCCTATAATGCCATCCTCCGTAGACCCAGCCTTTGCACACTCCAGGCGGTTCCCTCCGCCTACCACTTGAAGCTGAAGTTTCCCACTGATCACGGGGTAGGTGTAGTCCAGGGCAATCAGGAATAGGCACGTTCGTGCTACATGACCACAGTGGGGGGCAGAGTCTTTCCCCTGGATGCGGTAGAACTCCCTTCCGAGCAAGGCTCGGAGCCTGTAGACGTGATGGAAGAGGTATCTTTCTCTGAAGGAGACATGTCCAAATGGTTCTGAGTAAGCCAATCTCTGAACCCGGACCTAAAGCTGGCAATCATCGAATGCATCCTTCGGAATTATGACCTCTTCGCCTAGACGTCGTCCGACATGCCTGGGATTTTTGAAGACATCATAATGCATCGGCTAAGCGTCCGCTCGGACTCGAAGTCAGTCCAACAGAAATGACTTAAGTTTGCCCCAGACAGGTAGCAGGCGGTGAGGAAAGAAGTAGGCAAGCTCCTCTCAGCATGGTTCATATAGGAAGTCAGCTATCCAAGGTGGCTGGCCAATGTTGTGATGGTAAAGAAGACGAGCGGAAAATGGAGAATCTGCATAGATTTCACAGACCTCAACAAGGCCTATCCTAAAGATCCATTCCCTCTCCCGAACATCAACGCCTTGATCGATGCAACCTCGGGGCACGAGCTGCTGACCTTCATGGATGCCTTTTCAGACTACAACCAAATAAGAATGTTCCCTCCGGATATATCGAAGACTGCCTTCGTGACCAACCAAGGCTTCTACTGTTGCTGGGTCATGCCCTTCGAGCTGAAGAACACCGGTGCCACATATCAAAGGCTCGTCAAACGGGTCTTCAAAGACCTAATTAGCCGGAACATGGTAGTGTATGTTGACGATATGCTTGTCAAAAGTCGCAGAGGTCAGGATCATGTTAGCGACCTCGAGGAGGCTTTCGGGGTCCTACGATCTCACAACATGAGACTCAACCCCTCTAAATGTGCCTTTGGCGTCTCCTCGGGAAGGTTTCTCGGATTTGTGGTGAGCTAGCGCAGCATCGAGGTGAACCCCGTAAAGATTCAGGCCATACTCGACATGGCACCTCCAAGAAACGTTAAAGAAGTTCAAAGGCTCACGGGAAGACTGGCGGCCATCAGCCGTTTTCTTATAAAGTCAGGAGAAAAGTTGCTCCCATTCTTCAAGGCCCTCCGAGGAGCGAAAAGCTTCGAGTGGAAAAACTCTCAACAAGAGGCGTTTGACCAGCTTAAAGCCTACCGTACCAATCCACCGCTCCTCAGCAAGCCAGATCCAGGCGAACCCCTCTTCCTCTACCTGGCCACCACAGAACATGCGCTCAGTGCCGTGTTGGTTAGGGAGGAGGACGGGGTGCAGAAGCCCCTCTATTATGTCAACAAGATCTCCATAATGCGGAGTTCTGATACCCCAGGACGGAAAAGATTGCCTACGCCTTGGTGATGGCTGCACGGAAACTCCGACCCTACTTTCTGGCCCACTCCGTCCGCATCCTTACGGATTAGCCACCGAAAGTGGTCTTTGACAAGCCCGAGAACTCTGGCTGCTTAATCAAGTGGTCAATCGAGCTTAGCCATTTGCCCAGGCTCTCGCAGAATTTATTACCGAATGCACCATCTCCGAGTCCCCAAATATTTTGGGAGGACGCCCCGGAATGGGACGTCTATGTGGATGGATCATCATGTGAGGTGGAAAGCGGAGCTGGCATCATCCTTAGGGGCCCCAACGAATTCGTCCTCTAGTACTCTCTTCAACTCAATTTTTTGGCCACGAACAACGAGGAAGAACATGATGTCTTGATTGCTGGACTCACACTGGCCTACCGGGCAGGGGCAAGACGAATACGGGTCTTCAGTGATTCTCAGCTCGTGGTCAATCAGATCACTGGGGAGTACGAAGCCTGCAACCATAGGATGACCCGGTACTTGGCATGTGCAAAACAGCTCCTGGAGCTCTTCGAACTGGCGGAGGTCCGACGCATCCCCAGAGAACAAAACTGTCACACCGACTCCTTGTCCAAACTCACATCATTATCCCTTGGAGGATTAGACCGCACCGTCCTAGTTGAGGTCCTCTTCAAACCCAGCATCGAAGAACCTAAAGTTCTTTGCCTCGTCTTCGGCGAGTAAGTCAACACATGGATGGATCCTATACAAAAATTCCTGACCAACGGCGAGCTACTGCAGGACCGCGCGGTGGCACGCACCATGAGGATCCGATCCGAAAGGTTCACCTTGATTGGGGATGTGCTCTTCAAGCGCTCCTACACCAAGGCTGAAGGGAGACCTTATCTCCGCTGCCTGAAACCAGATGAAGCTAAGTATGCCCTGGAGGAGTTACATGAAGGAATTGGGAGTTGCCATATGGGCAGCAGGTCACTGGCACAAAAAGCGCTCAATCACGACTACTATTGTCCCACTATGCTACAAGACGCCCTTGACCTAGTAAAAAGGTGTGGCCCCTGTCAAAGGTTCTCTCCCATTAGGCACTCACCCCAAGCCGAACTAAAATCACTCGCCATCCCTGCCCCCTTTGCCATGTAGGGGATGGACCTAGTCGGTCCCTTTCCTAAGGCTACGGGCCAAAGGCAATTCCTCATTGTGGTCGTCGACCACTTCACCAAATGGGTCGAAGCAGAACCCCTAGCCACAATCACAGAATTTCAAGCCTAGCAATTCTTTTGGAAACACATCATCTGTCGGTTCGGAATCTGCGCGTGCTAGTCACCGATAACGAAATCCAGTTAGTGGGCAAAAATTTTCGAAAGTTTTGTGAAGACCTCGGAATTCAGCAGCGCTTCTCATCAATCTCCCACCCCCAATCAAACGGCCAAGCAGAAAATGCCAACCGGCATGTAACGCCCCGATTTCCATATACTGGAAAACCGTGACATAAGCCCGATTCTTTTCCTTCAATTAGCCACAATACACACAAAAAACAGGAAAATTTAAAACTTTTTATTCAACACACATGTATTACAAGTCTGAAAGTTATAAAACTGCAATACATTACATTAGTGTTACAATAATACCTTTAAAAGCCCAAGTGTTACAACTTTCAAAAAATTTACATCAGAGTATAATGAATAAAGAACAACACTTGGTATTTCACTTGGATGCTTCCCAACATAAAATAAATTACAACAAATGTTACAATGAAGTAATGGTAAACAACATATAATAAGTAGAAACTATCATCGACTTGCTTCTCTTGCCTTGAGTCCTCCTGAATCATGTACTTGTAGCTTGCAATCTAGTACCTATTGAAGTGGGGACGTCAGTACATATACTGACACTTTAAGGCTGATGACTAGCAGTAATTCTCAACTTTAAGCAAACAGATTGATGAAAAGAGAAATGTGTATATATATAAATGATGTGTCAGTGTATACTATGATTTAGACTCTAATTCAGAATTAACTAACGCAATGATGCACTTATTCTAATGCAAACAAGACTCTGGAATAGTATGCAGCCCATACAACATACATCCTATATCAAGCTGTTTCTTCATATATAGGGATTTGAACCCGCACCATGAATTCTACTCTTGTACTCGACTTGTTTCTGAAGATACGACGTGACTGATGAGGCTGCTCTGAAACGGTCAAATCCGGCCATTCGCAGTCATATAGTGGTGTTTCCGTTTGCCATTATTGCCCGACATACTCGACCTCACTAAAAAATCTGATGAACCTTCGGAGTATCTGCAGCGCAGGTTAGCTCGAAGCATCCCCTGTGGCCCCTAGCTGATAGACCGTAGTCTATGGCTTCTCGCCCTTAGATATAGAACATGACGAAGTTCCGGAGGTCCATCCCCTAGCTCCGACAGGAATCGCTCTTGCCCTTATCAAGGTACTTCAGAAATTAACAGACGAGATACGGATCTCGTGCTCCCAACTCGTGAAAAGGCATAGACCGTATCCCTTTGACAAGAAGGGTACAACAAACAACACCGCCTAGTGTCGGCCTATAGGATAGGTCGGATCATAAGTTATTACCCTTAACACCAACTCTTTCCCTTCGACGAAAATGATAATAAGTAAAGGTTAAGTAATGATCTTTATAAGTTACGACCCTAATGATGTCACTAATCCTAAACAATCTTACGGGGTTTTCAATAGACTTTTCTTAAGATTATCAAGGTCCAACTCATGGCCTATCGATCCAAGACACCGGTGACGGGATCTCCCGCACTCATCACTACCACTAACTCAGGATCTCGTCAACACTCTTGGCCCGCGATCAACCCACACTAGTTAAGATCCGTTCGGTGCCTGATGTGTGATTTATCCATAGTTTCCAAGGTGGTAAGATGGGGGTCTTGATGGTCGATGACCCCTAGGGTAACTATAAGACCCTAGACAAGCTTTTATCAAGCTAACAATACTAGTGACTTCCCCAACCATTATTACCCATATATTGAAGATGACGAACGCTCACATGATATGGTCCAATTTTAATTAGAACCACATACAACTAGAATTCATTGGTTCTCTTTCCCAAATTTAAACCAGGACAACATGCAACTAGATTCATAGGTTCTTTCTCAAGGTTTAGTTAGAACCAGCTAGAACCTAAATGCATGGGTTCCTTGTCAATTTGAGCTAGAACTATCATGGAGCTAGTTTCATGGGTTTCTTCTTAAAAGCCAAACTAGAACAAATATGGAACATGGGTTCATTTTAATAGTTTAACTAGATTAGCATGCGAGCTAAATTCATGGGTTCCTTTTTAAAAACCATCGCAACATTCAACTTAAGCATGCATGGGTCCTTTTGAATCAAGAACAACTACACAAACTCAAGCATGGGTTCTTTACTACAACTCTACAATAACTCAAGCATGGGTTCTTTACTAGAACAACTACAACAACTTAAGCATGGGTTCTTTACTAGAACAACTACAATAACTCAAGCATGGGTTTTTTACTAGAACAACTACAACTCAAGCATGGGTTCTTTACTAGAACAACTAGCAACTCAAGCATGGGTTCTTTACTAGAACAACTAGCAACTCAAGCATGGGTTCTTTACTAGAACAACTACAATAACTCAAGCATGGATTCTTTACTACAACAACTATAATAACTCAAGCATGGGTTCTTTACTAGAACAACTACAATAACTCAAGCATGGATTCTTTACTACAACAACTATAATAACTCAAGCATGGGTTCTTTACTAGAACAACTACAACAAATCAAGTATGGGTTCTTTACTAGAACTACTACAACAACTCAAGCATGGGTTCTTTATTAGAACAACTACAACAACTCAAGCATGGGTTCTTTACTAGAACAACTACAACTCAAGCATGGGTTCTTTACTAGACAACTAGCAACTCAAGCATGGGTTCTTTAGCGCATACAACTTAAGCATGGGTTCTTTAGCACATACAACTCTAAGCACGGGTTCTTTAGCACATACAACTTAAGCATGGGTTCTTTAGCACATACAACTTAAGCATGGGTTCTTTACTAGAACAACCTACAACTCAAGCATGGGTTCTTTACTACAACAACTACAATAACTCAAGCATGGTAGTAAACTCATAAGGCTACTAAGGACCAATCTAGATATTACATAAACTACCTCTTTTATGAATTACAATTCCTTACATATTACAAAAACTACTTGTTTTATGAATTACAACTATCTACATATTACAAAAAATTACTCTTATTGAATCTACAAATTCCTACATATTACAAAACCTACTTTTATTCAACCTACAACTTCCTACATATGATATGAAAAGAAGTAATCATTTCTATCATAAAAGCAAAATAGACATGCTACAAAAAGACTAATCTTTTATCATTATAGAAGCAAAATGGAAGCTTTTAATCTTTCATGAACTAGATTTACCAAGGACTTGATTTTTAACAAGTATGAAAGTAAACATACAACAACTACTAAAAGATTTATCTTTTATGAACTAGAATTAGTAAGGACTCGATCTTTAACATGGTAGGAAAACAACATACAACAAAGACTTGTCTTTTATTATGCTTGTTGAGTTCTACAACCCCAAATTGGGTATGTAAACGTTCTCACTTTACTAATCTTTATGTGCTCATAGATTTAGTCCAAGTTGTCATAGTTTGTGTAACCCCTGTTTTCCCAAAAACGTATTTTTGTATATTTTCTGTATTTAAAATTTATCGCAAATTATATATATTTTTTCCTTTTCGGTTTTCAAACTCTTTTGTCAAGATGTACTCTTGACTCTTCTATTAAAATTTAATTTTTCGATCAATAATTTTATTGTAACTATTTTCTATGAATTTTACATTGTAATACAAATCTTAATTTTGATATTGTTACGTTGACCTCTATTATTATTACTACTACTATTATTATTAGTACTATTATTATTTTTATCATTTTTCATATTATTGTTATTGTTCTCGGTATTATTATTATTCCTGTTATTTTTTAATACTATTATTACTATTATTGTTATTGTTACTGTTTTTATTATTAGTATTTCTATAAAACCTTATATGCATTTATAAACCTATATCCTATTTTTATTTATATATATTTTTCCCTATTTTCTTAATGATTTTTAAACCCATCTCATATCCATTACCCACTACCCTTTAACCCTATTACCCATCTATTTTAACCCAAACCCATTTATAAATTAACCCCAACCCATTACCTATATACCCTACCCGTACCCATTTCCCATTTGTTTACCCTTCATCTAAACCCATCAGCAGTCACACTTCCACCAAACCTACAACTCCTTCATCTACCCATATATATATATATATTTAAGACATCCCGACTCTTCATACCCCTGTGGCTGTTCTCCTACCTCCAACCCTATAGCCGCTTCCTCTTCTCATCTCATCCCCTGATCTCCTTTCTGCAACCCTGTGCTCCTCATCTCCTTCCTCGCTCGACCTCCGTAACCCTACCTCCTTCCTCTCCCCTATGTGTCGCGACCTCAGCCAGCAACGTCGTGCCGCACGCCAGCCCTCCTGTAGCGGCAGCCAATCGCATTGCGCCTCTCGCCGACGCCCTGCACCATCCTGATGCCATGTTCCTCCTGCCGTCGCTTAACTGTAGCAACAGCATAGAACTTCTGTGCTCCTTCAGTCGTCGCGCCGCAGCCAGCGTCAGCAATCCATCAGCCTCATCTCCCCGTCGTCGTCACTCACACCGCCAGTCCCGCCACCTGTAGCCACTAGCCGCCACAAGCCATCACCGTGGTCGCTGTCCCCTTTCCCGCCAACTCTCTTTTTCTCTCTGTGAAGAAGAAGAAGGAAGGAGAAGAAGGGTTGTATTGAATTCTAGCCCGTTTGATTTGATCATCAAGATCATCACCATCAGATCGCATCTTAGCCCTCCATCTTGATCAAATCCGATCTGAGCCGTCCGTTGGTCTTGATCTTGATCGCCATCAAGATTAGTGTCGGGATCCGTTCCTGTTAATCCTCCGTTGGATTCGTCGTCCTAAAGGAAACTATCTTCTTGTACATTTCGTTTTGTAGTACAAGCTTTTCCTTGAAAATACTGCAAGTAGATTGTAAATGTGACTTCTCTTTGTTTATCGTTGATGATCTCATGTTTCGCCTTATCTATTACATGATCTAAGAGTCATAACCTTTCGTTGACACACTTGTTCACAACTAGTAAGATTTTGATTCACTTCCTACAAAAAGTGTTTTAGTTGGTTTCTATTTCTGTTTTGCCTTACTTTTTCGACCCCGATAAAACCAAAATCTGAACCTGAGTCCTGAATATGAAATGTAGCTCTAAGTGTCTAGTAGCCAATAACATCCAGAATTTTTGAATTTCAAGTTACGATCTAAGAGATATCACAGTTTTACTGCTGCGGTATCTGTAATCGCAGATTCATAAAAACTGCTGCTCCACTTTGGTTTACAATTATTTTAACTATGCTACCAGTAAGTAAATGACTGGAAATTTTGCATGTTGATAATGGACACCCTAGAGAACATTTCCTAATTTTTTTAGAATTAATTAATGAAGTTTCAAACCTGTTTCATATGTACAAACTCAATTTTACAAATTCTGGCTGAACACAAATGCTGTATAGTTTGCTGTTTTGACATCAATTGTTGCAAATTTTATTTGTCTTAATTATATGCGTTAGAACTAGACAGGAGTCTAGCTTTTAGGCCTTCTGATGGATCCATATTTGCTATGTTGTAGCAACGGAAATCGCAGTTTTGGTGCAGCAACGGCATGCTGTCCAGAATTGCAATTCTCATAGTTCTTGATAATCTTAATTTGTGTTGACCCTCGAATATGCTTTATAATTACCTTAAACTTGTTCTATGTTCTTGATCATGTTTACTTGACCTGTTTCGCACACTTTCATGCTTGTTTGATGATAATAGTAAATAATAAGCCGGGGTTTAAGGGAAAGACCATACTAGTGGACAAAATAGGTAAGTGTACTCGGAAGAGGACCCGTGTTTTCCACTTGATACATGCTTCATGAACTAGGTATATTGTTATCCGATTCATGAACTAGTATATTATTTGATTCATGAACTAGTATATTATTATCCGATTCATGAACTAGTATATTGATTGATTCATGAACTAGTATATATTTGATTCATGACTTGTCTTGTTATGACTTGACACATGAACTAGTTATATGATTACTCGATTCATGAGCATGGCTTACTTGATACTTGATACCTGAGTACACTGCCTTATAAACTCCACCACTAGGCCTAAACGAAATTGCATTGACTCTAGCAACCATGTGATAAAAGAATGGCACATGAAGTACTACCTAGATAGTAATAACTACAAGACTTGATACATGATACTCGAACATGATATATGCTTACTTAATACTTGATTACATGATATATGAGACTTGATACTCGAACATAATACTTGACACTCGCTACTTGATATTTATACTTGACACTTGAAATTTGTTACTTGTTACTCGAAACTCGTACGTGAAACTTGTTACTTGATGCTTGATACCATTACATGTTCACTAGCCACTTGTTCTACTACTAGTATTTGTTACCCAATCTTGTCACTTGAGTTGTCTTTCTTGCTAGCTAGTTTCTTGAATCCCCCTACTTGTTGCATCCCTATTATATTATGTTATATATTCTTGATTCCAAATCTTGTTCCATATTTCTTGCACTTGTTTTCATACCCTTGCTTGTACTATTTGCGGCCCTAACTTGCACTAAGGGCGTTTGTCTCGTTTTCTCTATTTTTTTCGTTTTATTTATATATATATACAGACTTTGGAGACGAATTGCCTGCTGAAATTGGTGAGCAGACGTTCTTGGCTTCGCTTGGAGAGAAGACTTGCTTTAAAATATTTTCTTTTTGAATTATTTATTTCTTTTGTTATTTGTATTTTGTAACGGGCTTATTGTCTCGAGTTTTATCTTTTGATCCAGATTTGAAAACTATTTGGGATATTATTATTTTGTTTCAATTGTTTTCTGTTGATTAATAAATTATTCATGCGTGCGTGGTTTCTTCTTATTATGATGCTGAGTCGATCCTACAGCTCATAAATGATGAAAATCATTCGCTGGACTTTATCACGCGCTCGTATTCTGTGTTTTTGGGAAGCGGGGCGTGACAGTTTGTGTTTGCAAAATAACAATAATAACAATAATGATCATAATAAGGCTAAAGATTCTATCTTTATGGGTTTTTAGTGAGTTCTTCCCTTCAAACTTTTCTTGTGATCAATCTTGATTCACACTACTCATGCCCAAACCAATTAGTCCAAGTTGTTAGTTTAGCAAAAATAACCACAATAGAGTCTTAAAGACTCAATCTTTATGTCATTCGTTTGAGTTCTACTATCCATATTTTTCATGGGATCATTTTGATCCCTACTACCATTTATATGCTTAAGGTTTAGTCCAAATTGTTTTTAGAACACACAACAACTACATACAACAACCACACATCATAAAGATGAGTTCTTTTTAGCCTACAACAAACAAAACATCATAAGATGGGTTCTTTTCACATACAACAAGTAGCTACCCTAAAGATGGGTTCTTTTTCACACATACAACAATAGCTATCCTAAAGATGGGTTCTTTTTCACACATACAACAATAGCTACCCTAAAGATGGTTTCTTTCTCACACACAACCATAATAAATAAAAGAGAAGAAAACACAATACAGAGAAGAAGAAAACCCCCACCTTTGATTTCTATGTAGGAAGAACTAGCCAACCTTTCCTTCTCCTTCCTCCTAACTTCTACTACAACCACAATGAAGAACTCTCAAATTAGGGTTTTTCTTCTCTTTCTTTTCCTCTATATTTGTTTTTCTTGTAAATGAGACAGGGGGGGAGGGGGGGGGGGGGGGGGGGGGGGGGCTATTTATAGGTGGAATGAGAGGGGGAGAGTGCAAATGTGCTAGGGTTTTTTGCAAAATACCCCTTGGGGCAAGGGGTGGCCGGCCAAAGATGATGAGGTGGAGGGGGTGAGGTGGGGGGTGAGGTGGAGGAGAGTGTTCTAGTAGAAATCCACTTATTTAAACTCTTATGCATTTCTATTATCCTAAACCCTAGGTTTAACCCTCCAAACAAATCCTAGCCATCCAATTTTGATTGATCATGACAAAAATAAGATATTTTTGTCCAAAACGCATACTACGCGATTTGTACAAACGTACGAAATCGATACAGTACACATACGTATATATTAATATATATACTGATAATTCTTGTTTGTTAAACTGCACAATTCGTATAAAAATAAATTAATTCCGAAAATAATAATAAAATAAATTTTATTATCGGCTCGGAAGATTACAGTACCAATTTGATACAATACAGATGTATACAGACTGGTATATATACATAGATAATGTTTATTAACAAAACGGGTAATATCCACCAAAATATTTCAATTATGAAAATAAAATAAAAAAAATTAAAAAAAATTAATGTCTGCCGGAATTTTCCAGACATTTTCTCAAAAACGCATTTTACAGGATTTTGTACTAGTGCACAAAACGGATACAATACATATATATACTTACTAGTATATATATCCAGATAACTTTTTATTAGAAAAAACCAAGTAGTTTTTATAAAAAAATATTTTAATTTAAAAATAATAATTATACAAATATAATATCTGACCGGGATATTACACGGCAGGTTCTTGACGATCTCAAAAAATGGTTGGACCAATCCCCTAAGGGTCTCTGGGTCGAGGAGTTGTCGAGCGTCCCTTGGTCACATCGTACTACCAAGAGAATCCCGACCGACGAGTCCCCATTCAACCTAGCATACATAATCGAGGCGGTAATCCCTCTAAAAGTCAGTCTCCCATCACCCAGGTACATGGGCTTCGACGAGGAATCAAACTCAAGTAACCTCAGGGCTAACCTAGACCTCATTGATGAAGTCCAAGAAAGATCCACCATCCGGCGGGCCATCTATCAACAGCGAGTTGAGAGGTTATACAACAAGAAATTCCATCCGACCGACATCAAGGAAGGCGACCTCATTCTCAGCAAGCTTGCAATTTCCCAGCCCACGCCAGAGGCAAGCTAGCCCCCAATTGGGAAGGCCCATATAAGATCTACCAAGTGGTACGTCCTGGAACGTACCGACTCGAAGACCTGGGGGGCAAGGTGGTTAAGAGGCCGTGGAACCCGGAGCACCTTGTCAAGTTCCAAGAGGGAAAGTAAGGGAGAGCCTACCATTGTAATGCACAATAGGTGCCAATTCCCCTGTAAACAAACATGAAATAAAGGCAGAAAACTTTTCTGTAAAAAGTAAAGTCCGTGGATTCTTCAATCCCTCAAGTCCTAGCTCCTCGGCTCGGACTTCGGCCACTCACGTCCTCGTCCCTCGGCATGGACTTCGACCACCTATGAGGAATTTCTTATTCCCTCACGTCCTCGCCGCTCGACTTGGACTTCGACTACCCACGAGGGATTTCTCAATCTCTCACGTCCTCGCCGCTCGGCATGGACTTTGACCACCTACGAGGGATTTCTCAATCTCTCATGTTCTCGTCGCTCGACTTGGACTTCGACCACCTAAGAGGGATTCTTCAATCCCTCAGGTCCTAGCCCTTCGGTTCGGACTTCGACCGCTCACGTTCTCGCCCTTCGGCATGGACTTCGACCACCTATGAGGGATTCTTCAATCCCTCAAGTCCTAGCCCCTCGGCTCAAACTTCGGCCACCAACGTCCTTGCCCCTCGGCATGGATTTTGACCACCCACAATGGATTCTTCAACCCCTCACGTCTTCGTCCCTCAGCATGGACTTCAACCACCCACGAGGGATTCTTCAATCCCTCACGACCTCGTCGCTCGGCTTGGCCTCGACCACCCACGAGGGATTTCTCAATCCCTCACATCCTCGGCGCTCGGCATGGACTTCAGCCACCAACGTCCTCGCCGCTCAGCTAGGACTTCAACCACCTATGACAGATTCTTCAATCCCTCAAGTCCTAGCCCCTCTGCTCGGACTTCGGCCACCAACGTCCTCGCCCCTCGGCATGGACCTTAATAAGGCCGTATACTATGCTCGGCTCGGCGCAGGCCCCAAATGCTTTCCAGGGACTCACCATCTCATCTTCGCAAAACACTCCCCTCCGTTATTCTCACAAGGACAAACTACTCCTCCAAGGCTGGTGCACATAGCCCTCCAGGAGTGGGGGGCTTATAATTTGTTATAGATGACGTGACCTAATCAAGGCCGTCGGATCTCCTCAGATTTTTCTCATCCCAGATCATCAGGTCAATAGGTCCAACGGGCCTTGTACCACTTCAGGCCTACAGACAAACGGGTCTGACCCGATCCATCAGAGCCAGGTACCCGTTTGCCCCTGCCTATAAATACCAGGCTCACTCCTCACTTTGAAAGGTAATCAAAATTTCTCCACCTGAACCCTAGCTACTCAGTCTCTTTTTCCAGTGACTGACTAAATCGTCGGATGGCCTGTCGCCGGAATTTCTCCCGATGTTTTCCAGGCCTTTTGCAGGTACCCCGGCCGTCCGAGCTCCAGCAGCTCTTCTGAGCCTAACCTCCAGAAACTGACCCGAGTCGAGATCGAGATCCGTCCCTTCCACTTCACAAATTACAAGAACTCACACATGTTGCTCTCGCACCGAAAACAAGCAAACAAGCAGCATCATTGTTCATTTAGAACTGCAGTATTTTATACATGCTTATGCACAAGATTTCGAAATTTATATAGTTGTATCTTAAATAAATTTCTAGGCTTGGTAATATTGGGGCTGAACACTTGTCTTTTCCTTGCTTCTACTTGCTTATCCTATAAAAGAAAAAATCGGTTTAAATGTCTGTTTCTTTTTTTTCTTTTTTTTCTTTTTTTTTTCTTGAGTGAACTCAAAGGTGTTTTGATGTGGATTTGCGTTGACAGTTGCAAAGGCACTCTATTGAATTTTTCTTTATCATTGGGAGGTCTCATCTGAAGTGGTACCTGGGACCAAGTACGGAAAGTTGTTCTACTGTCCAAGCCAGGCATGTGCTTGGAGCAGGTGTTGCTTGAAGCTCGGATGCTTATTGAGGATTGGGTTTTGGCTTCTGCATCTTAGAAATGCACTGTCCGGTTGATACTGTATTCATATGTATACAACAACTATAGTCTACTAGCAAAAGAAATGAAAGAAAAAGAAAAAGAAAAAAGAAAGGAACTATAAGTTTTAACAACCCTCTACTCCCCATTGGTTCATTGGGTTTTCACATATTGATTCCTTTGCACCATTCATTCTTCCTTTGCTTTTGACTATGCAGCTGGGAAAGTTGCAAAAGGAACCGACATATTATTACCATTAGAGGGCTTGATCTTGCAAAATTTCTACAAGAGCTTGTAGTTGGACATACCCCATTCTTGTTGTAACCTCCCTCTTTGGGGGCTTTTATTCAGATGAAATTTTCCATAGTTTTATGGAACAATTGTGTGGACAATTTAAAATAAATATTGTACAGCGTGTTTATAGTTCTTTCGTTTGTATTCTAAAGAATGCGCGAGACTATGCCAATTCTGAGCAAGTGCTTAATACCATTTTGTGTCTTTTCTCTCCAGCTCAGACCTGTTGACAGTTTTGAAAAAGTGATCCCCTTCCCTGCCTGCATCTTGTATTGTAGAGATACTGGAGATGTACTTGCCTCTGCTCGGCACTTGGCGTTACGAATATATGCACCCATATTAGCTGCCTATATTCATTTGTCATCGTGAATCCTGCCGTTGCTTCTGCAACACCATCGAGGGATCCATCAGAATTCAACTGAAATCCGTCTTGATGCATGTTCTCAGGTGGGTCGCAGGCTTACTACTTGGTAGCTCAATCCTGCCGTTGCTTCTGCCACTTCCTAATTTGCTTGTTGAAGCATGAACCCAGAGCCGCATTTTACAATCTACAATTAGCTGTTTCTCAAATGAGAAATCTACAATTAGTTGGAATGAAACATCAACACGCTATAACCACCTCGTGCAGTCGTGCATTGCGGATGACTTTTAGAAAAGCCTTGATTAGATGCGCAACATCAGAAATGGAAATGTCTTTGTCAAAAGAGCTTCATTTAAATTGATCTCTTCTCCGTATAAAAAATCAAAAAGTATCATAATTTTTTTTTGGTAAAAATCTCATTTTTAAAAATTTTCTTTTCACTATCATTGGTCACCTCATCCAAACAAACACATCTACAGTATTATAAAAAATAAAAATAAAAAAGTGAAAGTAGAGGCTTTCCATTTTCATTTCGCTCTTCTGCAAGTTTTATGAAAAGGGTAATGTTACACCTACTACCAAATCTAATACCTTTCTCTCTTTACTAGTAAAACTTCAGTTACACTAAGTTTTGAAGCACAGTACGCAATATCTACTGAGGTCATGGACTCATGGTACCTAGGATTTCTAAGGGTTGTTATTTACTGCACTCATTTGGTTGGCTAACGATTTTTCGTTTATCACAAGGGAGCTTCTTCTTCTTCTACAAGTCTGAGGAATAAACTTATACGGTCGTCGATCATGCCACTGCTCTTCGAAATGTAGGGGAGATTCCTTCATCTGGTGTCCATTTAGCTTTTAAAGTAGACCGGATATATGTTGTTGAATTGGCAACTATCGGGGAGTTGGGATGGTTCGGCTTGGTATCAGTTTGAAGTAAAGATTAATGATGATGATGATGAAACGCAGCTGATGCCATTTGAGTTATTCAGGTTAGATGAAGATAAAGGGAGGGGAATGGGAAAAGGTGAGTGGTATAGGGGACAAGAAGAAGTTCATAGATAAATTTCAGGTCATGGCAATTTGCTGCACGGGGTTTTAATGTGTGCAGAGCGAATTGCATCTACTCTCTGTTATGTGTGTATCTCGAGAATGGTGATGGGGTTGTGTTGTTCAATCTAGGAGAAGACGAATCGAAATGCCATTGGATACAATGGATTGGTACCAAGTCGATGCTAGCAAGATAGATCCTGAAGTGAAGAGGGTTCCTCCTTTGATGGTAATTTCACTACTCTAATTTCTTTTGTAAGTACATGAACTATTTCTTTTTAACTTTTCTGAATCAGCATTATTGCTCAAATGGAGAAGATGTCTATGTTTTAACAAAATTGTGTTGTTCTCAGTCTTACGAAAACAATCTTGAAAGTTTCAGTGCACTTTGATTGTCTTTGCTCAATAATAGATATGTGTTGCGATTGTTTTTTGGGTGTGGGAACAACAGAAAATGTGAATTCTTATATTCGGGAAAACGGCCGTGATCATGACTTTTGTTTAGTATCCAAGGAAAAATCGACTAGAATGGTTGGGAAGGAGTCGACTTGCCGACCTGCAAAAAGAAGCCTGAAACGCCAGGAGTATTCCCAATGACAGACCCTCCGATGCTTAAGTCATAAGACAACAATTTAGGAAAAGAGGTTTTGTAGCAAAAATAGCAATTACCTTGTAACAGTACAGTAGATGCTCTATTTATAGGTCCGGGGGAAATCCTGTTATGGAGAGATCCCTGTGCAGTATAGAAATTCCCTTGATCTCGGATCTGAAATTGATCAGATCCTTAATCTTAGGTAATGGCGGTTACGGCGTAACCGATGGAGCGTTTGGCGCAAACGGTGGGTGATTCACCTGGGTGCGCAAACCTATGGAAGGCCCATGGAGCTATCTAGACGGACCAGTAGAGAAGTTGGCGTTGAGCCCAGTCTGTTGCTTTGCGATTTGTGCTAGAATCGTTAGGCGGAGATCAGCCACGACTTTACACGTATTGAGCCCCCACTCTCAGGAGTGAGCTGTCGGTCGTTTCCGATGAGTAGATAACACGTGGGAAAAGCATTGGCGTGGCGACCACATTAGTTTGCTGAGATTCAGAACCGGTATTCCCTTTTGATGCTCGGGTCCGAGGTGTGAACTTTTTCAATGGTGAGTATTGTGAAAAGTTCAGAGTCGGGGCGCCAAGGGTGCCGAGGGTCGAAACAAAGCGTCAATTGCTTCCCGTCGAAGTCTTGCGCTGGTCAATGGGACGAGGGGCGTTAAATTTTCTATCCACGTCAGATTTTGTGGATCTTGAGGAGTCGACACGTGATGGTAGTCATTCGAAGGACTGTCGCTCACGAAATTCGAGGGGATGACACGTGTCGACATTTTTGAAAGCAGCCGGTTGCTATAAATTTGCTCCCGCTTATCACTGTAAATGGTTACCTTCTTTACACCCGGGATTCCTCTAGTCACGATTGTGATTCCGGATATGTCGAACATAGAAATGGTAGCTCAACCTCTTCTGGCGACGGTAGTGGATCGAAGGGAAGCTTTTCGCATGGTGAGTCGGCTACGAGTTTGTCAAGTCGACCCTCTTTGGGGAGAAGCGAACCTCTGAATTCAGGGTCAACCCATGAGATCTCGTCAGAGCAGGATGTGGATATCGAAGGAATATCCGGTTCTGAGGGAGAGGGTCATGGCTGAGTCGAGAAGGAGACTAGAACCGGAGAGGCCAAAAATAGTTTGGTGAAGGAAAATCGAGAATCACCCTACGCAGTCAGAGGGTGGAGGTGACCAGTGTAACGCCCCGAATTCCAAACACAGATAATTCGTAGCAAATATAGGATCTTATATTTCAATTCGTACAAATTTACAAGGAACTTAAAACTTTTTATTTACAACATGTTCTTTACAACAGCATAGTGGAATTAATGAATACAATACAATTTATAATAATAAGAATTCTTTAATCTTGTAACAACTCATCATAGTGACTTCAAGCCTATGCCAAGTCCAATCCTACAATTGGAAAACTGTGGGCACGTCTGTTGCATACAACTGACTCAGTGCTATAATACAACAATTTTTTAATTTAGCAAATCAAACTTGAATGCAAACATGAAAAGTGACTATCCTAGTCGTGTCAGTGTATGATATGACTTAATTCCTGATGTAGACATTACAATACGATGACATTAATGCATACTTGTTCAGATTCTATGCATCTCATACTACATAGGTCCGAGGGCAAGCTCTTATCGTACTCTTCATTATATGGTTCAATCCCTCATTATGAAAATTCTACTACGGTAACAAGAGCAAGGTTTAGACATTCCACGAGTACGGATTCCAGTCCCGGAATCCACCGTCAGACTATACAGAATCCTCGTTGTGCGAATATCCCACAAGTGTCCGTTCTAGCCCCGGTATATATATATATATATATATATATATATATATATATATATATATATATATTGGAGATCTGCCTCCTATCCGCCTGACTATTCATGATCCCGGAATCCTCCGTCCCATCAATTGTAGTCCCGGATTTAAATGAGGCTTGTCTCACTCCGCAAGCAACCACAGTCCCGGAATCCACCGTCCGACTGGGTCTATATTCCAGGAATCCACCATCAGACTATATATGTAACATCTGTTTCCGTGTATATGGATTTGTATTTATTTTCTTCGTACTCCTGAATTCTAATTTTCTAAACTATTCTTTTGAATCCGATTTTCTTCTTTTGAATATTCGATTATTTCATCTAGCCCAAACTCCTAATTCAATCTATAATTGTGCCTATTTATTTATTTTGTAAACCCAACTCATTCTTATTATTATTTGATCAATTGATTTTGTTTGTGAGTAGCTCAACTCCTAATCCAAACCAACTTAGCCCATTCCTATTTTCTAATTCATACTTATTGTTTTATTGAAACCCAATGTTATTCATTTTGAAGCCAATCTCATATCCTTTATATTTGTATTATTTACTGGAAGCCCAAGCCAGTTTGATTTTATTATCATTATTATTATTATTCTAAACGCCCAATTTTATCTCATCCTATAAATTAATTTGATTCTTTTGTGAAGCTCAACTTCAAGCTCACACTCTATTGTCTGCCCAAACCCGAATCCTAATCTAACCCAACCCCGTTAACCCTTCACTACTACCCAAACTGCCTAACAACTACCCCACTTCCTAATCCCCACTAATCCAGATTAACCCTCCTAATCACCCCACCCTCTAGTTAATCCCCCCTTTTTTTTTCTCCCCGACACACACACACTCTCACCCTCTCTCTCTCTCTTAACCCTTCTCCTTCCTTTGTTTCCTTCAGAAAACCCAAGCCTCTACCATCCTCGTCGCCTTCTTCCTCTTGCTGCCTTGGCACCACCACCCAATGCGGGCGCACCTCGACCGCCTGCAGCCTCCTCCCCATCGATCGACCGTTGCACCCCTCGCTGTGACTTCGACCCCCGAGCTCCTGCCCTCGCTTACCCTCTTCCTCTACTCAACTGTCGCCTCTTCGCGAGTGCTCCCAGCCTCGCCGCTTGAGCCTCGACACCCCCGACCCTCCATCTCCTCATCGCTCTCCTCCTTCAACCTCCTGCAACCCTTCGACGAGAACCCATCTCCTCATCCCCGTTGCCCCCTTGTAGGTCCCCGCCGTTGCCACGGTCGACCTCCACCCACATCCCGCTGTTGTTCCTCATTCTCTACCTCCTCACGAACCTCCGCTCTCCTTCCTCCTCATCATCATCATCACCGCTAGCCCCTGCCTCGCGCTGCCGCCCTCTGCCATCGTCGTCTTCACCCTCTCGCACTTGATGTGGTTGTTGTGCCTCTTGCTGTTTGCTGTTCTTGCTGCCCCGTTGTTTGCACATGCTAGTCCGTTGCTGTGCACATAGTTGCACATATTGCTGTCAGGACGCTCGTCCCGTTATTCTCTTATTATTATCGGAATCATCGTCATCTCTAAGGCAAATATCTTGTAAACTTTATTGTTCCGTACAAGCAATTTAATTGACCTCCCGCAAATAGTAGTTATATTTGATCATTGTGATTGAACCTCGTAACCCGTCCCATTACAAAACACACAGGCTATAGCGGGGCTTTTACAAGGCTATAGCGGTATTTTTTGCACCGTTATAGCCCATAACGGCGCTTCTGAAATCACTGCTGAAAATGTTGTTACAGCTTGCGTCGTTATAGTTATATGGGCTATCGCGGCATTTACCGACGCCGCCGCTATATGTCCACCTATAACGGTGTTGCCAAACCGTCGTTACAGGAACATTTCGTTTTGGAAAAATTAGAGCTATAGCGGCACTTTTTCCAAGTGCCGGAATTACTGGTACCCTACAGCGGTGCTTGTCTAGCGCCGCGATAAAGGGTACCCAAAAGTGATAGTACCTATCGCGACGTTTCTTGGTAAACACCACAATAGGTCTTTTTTTTTAAAAAAAAATTTTTGACATTTCATTATAAAATTTTGATTTGAAAAAACCAGTAATTAATTGCATATTACAAATACATGTAATCATATTAAATTTAAATGCTTCAACCTTAAAATCAATAATAACATCATAATCGAGAACCAAAAGTCACACATCACAAAAAACAACTCAATAAAAAACAAAATATGTAACACATATAAACTGTCATAACGAGTGTCAAATATATATGTTGTACAACACTTAGTTATTACAAAACATAGATATAATTCATACAAAATATTTTTAAAAAGTCCAAATTCGACAAACTATAGCAGGGGAGTCTCCTCGTGTGGCCCGCTGTTGCTTCCAATTCCATCGTTATTTTGCCCTAGTGTATGTACGTGACTAGAAACCGATGGAATACGATGGTCCTGTAGAAAAAATAAATATTTCATAATCAATTTGTCAAACAAAAGAAGTAGTTATTAGGGACTTGGATGGTGCAAAAGAGAGGCTTACTAAAGAAAATGGGCAATGCTACAAGGATACAAACACACAAATATATATGTTTTGGGAAAGAGCAACTCAACCATCAAATTCAGTAAAGTAATGGATATGAGAGGCAACACATACACATACACAGAGAAATAAATAACAGTATAAATGATAATGATACAAAAAGATACATGCACTTAACAATTTCAATTGAATATGGATATTTCAATATATATGTGTGTAAAGCTTTTGTTGTTATTGTAGCTAATGTTTTTGGAGGTACCATCTAGTTTCATGAGAATATTAGTGTCCTACATCCTATATAATTTCAATTTGTACAATACAAACGTTGACTCTGATTTAATTTAAATTAGTTAAAAGTTGGTATTTAGTTGTAGAATACTAACCGGTGCTTGAGTTGAAATTCCTTGTGACTGTTACCCGACTAACGTCGCCATTTGAGCCATTGCTACCTCCAGACGTGCCACTGTTGCCTTCAGCAGATCAACATCGTCCTGTGTGGGCCTGGCCCCACTGGAAGAACATGTACGAGAACCGAAGACGCTGGTGGGTGTTAGTCCTAGCCCCATCCCACGCACACGACCGGGATGCTCGCATCCCCTCAATTCAGAGAGAACTTGACACTGTAGCGTCAATGGATCGGCGGATGTAGAAGATGACATTTCCTCAATCTTCTTTCTGGCATCCTTCTGCAAAAGATACCAAAGACAAATTTAATTTTCAAAATTATTTTATTTAAAAGATTAAATACCAAATTAAAATTAATTTGAAAGCTTTTTATTTACTACAATAGCGGCTGCCACATCATCCCTAAATTTTTTATCCTTACCCGTCTGGGAAGTTTCAAAAAAATCTACATCTCCGATCTTCTCTCCCTCATTTGATGCTTCCTATATACAAGTAAGATAAGTATTTAGAACTATAATAAAATACTTCAAATAAAATGAATTGGATGTCTTAGTCCTAAAATCGAAATTTATTATCCCTATTCTCTTATAATAAAATGTTTTCAATTTATTTTTTCCAGAAAGTTCCTAAAGATTTTTTTATACTACATTTTCCATTTCTTTTGCATGCATTTCCTTAAGAATATATTTGTGTCTTTGTGTGTGTATTGATTAGTGTTATAAATTCTTATGGTCAGTTGTCTCAATGGGCATCCAAATCAGTGATGGACACTGTTGATCTTGATATATGCTTTCTGAAACCTGTTTGTAAATAAGAATCTCCATGGTTTGGGGTCTTCTGATTCATGAATCAAGTTAAACTAAATTTGTACTTTTCATGCTTATGTTAGTATGTTAATGATTTATGAACACTAAATGAACTAGTTTGAAGGTTCCAAACCATCCAATAGTTCATACACAGGTCTATAAATAAAGATAGGTTGTTCACTGATTTCGACCAGTTCATCTAGTTCAAGATAAAGATCTCAGCACACTTTATAATATTGTCACTTCTTTACACAAACCTGAACACTGTTATCATTTGAAAGAGTGATTTTGTGATACTTAATAACTGACATCTTCAGTTACAGCAAATTGAGCCTTATGCAGTTGCAAGTGTTGGAAGATCAAATGGTCGCTCAGATTCAAAATCTTCCAGTGCTAGTTTGCGCGTACAAGATGACAACAATATAAAAACTTCTACTGGAAGGTTATCACTTACACAAAATCCAGAATCTGCGACAACGGAGGCCAATACTACATCATGTAGGTTATCCATCCCTTTAAAAATTTAAACTTCTTTCCATTTAGGCTGTGTTTGGCATTGCTGTGAACGAAAAGTGCTTTCGCACAAAGAGTTGTTTCCAAAACGACTATTGTTAGAAGGAAATATGTTGAGTAAGTAACAACATTTTTTAAGACAAACTAAAAGCACTACTTTTGCTGTGTTGAGAAAAAGACTAAAAGTAGTAGTTTTGGAAAATTACTTTTGGTTGAGCACACTTTTACTTGAGTTTTTGAAACACCCATTTTAAGTCTAAAAGTGCTTTCAGACTTAAAATTACTCTCGGACAGCATTTTCGGACTTTAGAGGCACTGAGGCTTGAAATGTGTGATATGTGTTATTTCAAAGCAGTATTCAAAAAATTGTAATTTTTTTACCTGACCTCAAGGTGCTTTTGGCTTTCTAGAAATGTGCTTTTGCTTCCTCATAAAGATTTCAAGTTCAAACATTTTTTCTTCACCACCCTTTTGTTAACAATACTTTTTAGTCACAACTTTTTAGTCACAACTTTTTTGTTCACAACAATATCTAATAGGAAAAGATAATTTCTAGCTTCCTTCTTGGACACTTTTTCATTCCCATACTAAAAATCTAGTAAATATCATAGGCATCATATGGTTCATTAACGAAGACTAATTCCAATCATATATATGAAAGTATCAGTGTGAACTGTCTATTGGTCAGCTGCACGAGTGTTTGTTACCTTAAATATATATATCACTCTTGAATTTCGTTAAAGAAGAACCATCAAAAAAGCTTATAGTGTAGATTGAGAAAAGGCAAGTTCCATCCCATAATTAATCTTAAGAGTTTTCATGACTTGTATATAACTATAATAAAAAGACTTCAACAAAAATTTGAAGCGTAGTTTACCAGTTCATCTCGAACTACCGCAAAGCTGGCGCTCCCAGTAGTGTACCTCAGTTTCAACATCTTTCGGCCTTTTTATGCCGATGTCAGCCTTTCTCTGTTAATGATTATAATTCGCAACATCAATGAAAATATATCATCAATAAAATACAAAAGGACGGAAGTTGCGTTAGTATATACCTTTCCCGAATCACTTCTCCAAAAATTGACAAGAAATTGCCAATCTTGTGGTGTCACACCTGCGGGAACCGCCCACGCATTCTCAGCCTCAGTCCTCTCTGGCACATAGTAGTTTTCTTTTAGGAAGCTCTTGTAGTCCCTCCATTTCTTAGAGACCGATTTATCCACCCATCTGTTAACAACATTAGCGTAAGAAAATTTTTGCTACAAAATAACATTAATTAGATATATATATATACAAAAAAATGTAGTTATTTATGATATAAACATTTCCTATGATATATCATATCATATATAAAAAATATAAAAGGGAGCAGGGTAACAGTAAACCTGATCATCCATGCAGAATTGGAAAAGGAGGTAAGAAATCGTTAGTTTTTAGTTCTTTAGACAATCAGTTGTTTTGTAAAATGAAAAATTAAAAGAACTGATAACAAACAGCCTGAAGTCAGCTAATCATTTCTAAATTCAAAATGATATTAGCCTGCACATGAGATTCATTCTTGATACAATAATGTGCATGGCCAAATTTAAGTTAGAATAGTTTCTACCTGAGCATGAACATGATAGAATTGATAAATTAATGGTTTCAAAATTAAATCTATGCATCACCTGTTAGAAATTCGTTGTAATGGACAAATCAAACAGCTGGCTGTTGTATATCAAAACCTGTGCATATCAAAACCTCAGCTGTGCATATCAAAACCTGTGCATATCAAAGCTCCAGAAATAACTAACTTAGTTGTTCTATGTTGCTCTTATAGTCTGATTCATGTCACTTAATTCTTTTGCAGACTTTACTAACTTGCTCCTAATTTTAAATGCACATCATGCCAAGCTACTCTTGCCCCCTCTCATACAAATGCAACTTAACTTTAATACATACAAAATTACATGAACAAATACAAAAATAGTAGATATAAAAAATCTCTTTTGGAATGAGATGTAAGAGAAAAGTAATGAGAGAAGATTTGACATATAAGTAAGGTAGGAGATCATATTAATTAAGCTAATTTTGATTTACATAAATATCCATACATCATGTTTAAGTTTAAAATTACAAGGTTTTTCGAGTTTCAATTATTATTTTTTTTGGCTGAGGGAAAATTCTAACAGATAGAATCTTTAATATGCTAACATTTTTACATAAATATAGTAGTATAGAGCTTTTTAACTTGAAAGGTGATACGTCTCAATCATTAAATTCTGATTTCCAGGTTTATGAGGGAGACTCTTGTAGAGAGCAATATCCTTGCTGGAGTGGGCAAGGTTGAATGATATTTGGTTGAGGCTCACTTTAAGCACTATAGGATTCTGGGATTAACCCAATCGAAACATGGATTAATCATCTGGAAGAATGGGTGATCGAATTCGTGGAAGGCGAGTTTAATGAGAGGAAATGGCTTACATCCAATATACAAGGAAAATTTGCTTCCCTCGGTTTGTGATTACTTGCAGAGATCATCCTATTAAAAATGAAATGTCTTACAGGGGATAAACACCAATTGTGCAGAATTGAAACTCATTCGATATTCTGATCAGTGACTGATCTTTGTAGATTCAAAAGATTTATAGTTGTTTTGGATAAATTCTTCACAATACTTCTGTAATGCCAAGGATTTCTCATAAGCATCTTTTTCAGAACCTGTTTTCAAAAGCTGGATACAGCAAAATTTTCTTACTTACAGAATGAGACTGATTAAACTCATCTTTCTTTCTTTTCTTTTTTTCTTAGCAGTCGCTGTCAAAACTTTTTTTGTAGATATGAATGTATTGTAGCTCACAGAAACATGTGTTTTAATGATAAATGTTTTCAGACATCGATATTCACCTTTTGTTACATAGAACAACGAAGTTAGTTATGTCATAAGGTGTAAACTAGCAATCAATGTTCGCAACCTACTGTGTAGTTGATCATATCTCAAACATATCAATACAATCTTGTGCAGGTCTCCTAGTTTATTATTATAAGCCAAATATGATAGATAAAACTATCTACGACTCTTTAAGCAAATTTCTTTAATCATGTTCCTAATCTTATCAACTAATCTAAGTCATATAGACTATGATCAAAGCTAAATAGCTCATTCTCCAACTAGAGTTCCAGATGCAGCCAAACCAAACTTATTACCCCTACTGTCTCAATTAGTAGAAAGATGATCGGTTCTTGAACTGAAACTTTCATATCAAAACAAATTAAATATTATCCTGTGTGTCCATCCAAAATGTGGAAGAAAAACATATATGATTGAACAGGAAAGACATTAGATGATTTAGGAATACCTTAATAACAGAGAAAGCTTCCTCCTTGGTGGTTTTTGAAATTTTTGACCAAGTCTCATAGCATAAGGGAAGGATCGACAATTTTGCAGTACCCTGAAGAAAGATCTGATTAAACCGGCATCTATGAAACTACGAGATGCAATGAGACTGAGAAAGAAAAAGAGAACACAAGCTATCTATGTTGTATATATACCCTTTCTATCTAGCATAAGGGAAATTTTTATTCATCACAAACTCTAAATTAAGTCAATTCGAGTAAAAAAGATTAGATTCTAAGTACATGCACAGAGATGCCAACATGAAGATGATCTGATAAGAAACGGAGAAGATACCGTTTGAAATACAATGCTGAAGTAGTTGACATGGTGTAGGGCACATGTAATATAACCTTGTTTTATAACAGGAATATAATTTTCAAACACTGTTTATGTGCTATGTATAATAAAATTCCTTACGGCCAGTACCATATACAAGCCTGATGCCAAGCAGTAAAAAACCAACTTTCACCAAATCAGTTCACCACAACATGCAATGAAAAGAAAATGACAAACAGCAACACTTCAAATCCTTGGATACATATAAACTTTCAAATTTCAGTCTGCTGCTGCTGTAATGGGCATTTCGCCAAAAGACAGAAGCTCACAAAGGACCAGGCAATCTAAACCTTATCCTTTGAATGGATTTAACAAAGTTCTACAACCAGCAGCCCACTTGACATCAACACATGAATCTCAGTTCTTGACTCAAGACTGATCATATCAGTCTCATCGATCAAGTTCGCACCACCCATATTCCGTTTATCCATGCATATTTCACAATGAACCAATCAAAGTCATCCACATCGACCCTTCGTTCAAACAAGAATTTCATCAAACACCACATCCTCACAGAAAAACATGGCCAACCGTCCTTATAACAACCAACATAAACAAACGCTAGTAATAATAAAACAACAAATCAAACTAAAAACATGAAAGAAAAAGGGAAAAAAAAAGGCCAACCAATGTTACATACTAACAATCTCCAATAGTCCTATTTATGTATTTTTTTCGATGGAAGTTTATGCTTAGAATGCATTAAGAACAGGGGAGAAGTTACCGATTTACCAACCTCACCCAGTTCACACAACTCCCTTTGGTCCGGTTCGTCCTCTCGTGGCCTCGATTGGCGATCGCTGCTGTTGATGGGGTGAGAGAGGACGGCAAGGGCGGTGGCGATGGGTAAGGGCATTCGAAGAGCTCTGGCAACGGCAAGGGCGGCGGCGGCGATGGGTAAGGGCAGTCGAAGGATGTGCGGCGAAGGAGGAGCGGCGAGGGTGGTGAGCGCGAGGGATGTGTGCGCGAGGGAGGTGAGGCAGTGAGTGGGGAGGAGAGAGAGAAATGCGATGGATTTAGAGGGGAGGTGGTGTGTGCTGAGCGGGAAGAAAGACTAGAACCGGATTAGGGTTGTAAAAATTGGGGGAAGTAAAAAGGGGAACGGGGATTTAGAATGGGTTATTAGCTTTTCAAAATATTATTTATCCCCATCCTATAATGGCGCGTATACATACCCGCCGCGGCCGCGATAGGTTATACATATATATATAACTGCGTTACTATTTGAGTCTTTAGCGACGTTGTTGTCACACGCTGTTACAGAGAGTGTGTTTTTAAAAAAATAAAATTCTCCTATACCTATAGCGGCGCATTGTGGAAATGCCGGGACAGATATGCCGCTAGAGGCCTAGCGGTTTGTAGTGTCCCTATTCATGAAAAATGACTTTACAATTTCAATTGATTGAATCATCGTATTATCATGCTTTACAATATTTCCATGGTTAAATCAGTCGTTATATATTGAATCGAATCAATCTGTTTGCCTCTGTGATTCAATGCCCATCATAAGATTATAAATATCGTTTGTATGTTCCCCTGCTGTCTGTTTTGATTTGTAATTAGATTTTGACCCCGTTTTTGTTAAAATAAGTTAGAACTTTATAAATAAGAGTTTTAGCCCCCTGAATATAGTTTCCAGAACTTTTGACGGATCTGGAATCCGATGTGTTATATTGTTTTTAGTGCTGTGAAGTTTTTAATTCTAGATTACTATTTTGAAACGTATTTTCTCGAATAACTAATTTAAATATCATGCTAAAAGTATAATTAAGACTTGATATTTATCAGCATACTACTAGACATGATTATGAATCAGTTTATAATATTTATAAGGTTTTTGAATGAATTTACAGTCACTTTATATAATATAAGAATTTTCCCTTAGTCTGCTGCCTGAACAATAGATCAGTAAAGAACTGTCTGGTTGACCCATCTACTTTATTTGTATTGTATCGTGTAAATATGCACTGGAATTGGAAGGGATTCTAGTTTCTAGAATCCTTGACGGAACCGAATTTGCTTTCCTGTGGCAGAGAGAAAGTTGATCTTTGTGCAGTAACATCTGACTACCCAGACTTGTGACTAGTGTTTGTTCATACATAAATATATTGTTCTTTGCTTTATGACTTGAAACACATTACACGCGTTGTATAAACCTTTGATGTCTCCCTGATCATGTCCCGACACTGTTCCCGTTGTTACACCATGTTTAATTATTATAAAAGTATCACAAGCTGGGGTATTAAGGGAAATACCTAGTAATGGATGATATAGGAGATTGTACTAGGCAGGGGGCCCATGTTTCCCATGATGATGAGACAAGATTATAAGTTATTTGGAACTAAGTGCCACGTAGAACTAAGTGCCACATCATGGGTGATGGGGCCTACCTCTAGACTCCATTACATGAACACATGATTACACGTCGTATGGAACTAAGTGCCACGTAGAAATAAGTGTCGCATCGTGGGCAACGGGGGCCACCGCTAGCCTCTTTAGGGCCACCTCTAGACTCCATTACATTAGTACATGACACCCGAGTACTGACCCTGGATAATTCGCCACTAGAGTCTAAACGTTAACTTGATTGTATGCACTCAAACCTGTGGTCTAGGATACATGATTGCGTGTATTAATTAGGATTTATAAAAGATTGCTAGACTTGAGATTAACAATGAACACATGCATGATTCATGATTCCAGTTACATGTTACCTGTTACAAGTTTCCTGTTTACAAGATTACATGATTTCTGTTTACAAGTTACATGTTACCTATTTATAAATTGCATGATTCCTGGTTATATCACACGTTTCCTATTACATAATTCCTTGTTCCCGATTAGTTATATTTTGAGACTTGTTCAGTTCTTGTTTTCTTCTTGTTATGGATATTGTTTCTTGTTACCATGTTTGTTCTGTATTTTAATTTCCAGTTCTTATTGCTTTTCTGTTATGCCTTATTTCCTGTTGCTACTTGCTTGTACTACTTGCAGCCCGTAGCTTGCTCTAACGGGTACCATCTATCTTTCTTTTGAGTTAATGTCGAACAAGTATCGCGATGGGATGCTGAAGAATCTTAACAGACTGTTATTGCGTCACATATTCTCAGACTTATTGTAAGTTCTTGTATCTCAGATATCAGTTATTGCATTATATTCTTGTTCTTGTGATTATTATTGTATTGTTGAGCTTACTGGCATTGTATAGCTTATGGATGATATGAGTTGGCATACTTATATCATTCGTTGGTCCTCAGTTACGCGCCTGTGTTCCCATATAATAGGAAGCGGGGCGTGATAATATAGAAGCGCCCCACTTACGTTTTCTCAAGTTTCATCACATCTTCTTCTAGTGCCTATCCTTAAATTTAAACATTAATAATAATACCACCTAGAGCTAGCTTACCCTCTTACCGGTCTTAAATAATATACCGAGAACGATGGTCCATATTGGCCACTTCTCAAATTTCAATAATCACTTTCATCACTTTGCCAGTACTTTGGGTCTCATTTAGCCTCTAGAATCAACACAATTCATGTTCACAACATCATGGGTTATCCATACCCTCTTTATTCACATTTGAAATTTCATTCATTCACATGTCCAATTATTTTCTTGTTCACACAACTCAGTTATTTGCATAACTAGTTTTATAGTCTTATCCGACATTTCAAATCAACATTCTCTATGTAAAATAGATGGTTTATTCACCCCTTTCTAATAGGATTCTCAATGAAGTTGTAATTACATTCAATAGATTCTTTTTCTAAATAATATAATATTCAACTTCCAATTTATTCTTTATCAAGCTCAATTTAACTGATTGTAATCCAAAAGATAAAACATTTAAAATACTTCTAGTCAAAATAATCAAAGTTTGCTTCTTAATCAAAAGTAAATAAGTATTTATTTAGTTCCCAACTCGATTTTTATATTCAACTCAATCCCCACATTTTCTCCTTAATTCACATATTAAACCTCATGATACAACCCTTGACAAGATAATTCAATGTCTCTTAATCAATTATAAATTACCTTTTATTTAATCCCAAAATAAATCTCAATCTTATATTACTCATTTCTAAAAATTTTCAATAATCCATATTTTAAAATCCTTTAATAAAAACCCAATTTATTAATAAATTAAAAAAAAGAAAACAAATTCCTCCCCTCTGGCTCGAACCCCAGAGGCGCCAAAAGACTCCCCTCACGCGCTAGCCAAGAAGCCAAACGCCACAACTGATCTTATCCTTATTAGAAACCTTTTATACCAACCCTCTGGTTCTTAATTATTTTTAATCTAATCATATAATTTCAAATTTTCTTTTTCTAATTATTTTCATGATTATTGCTATATACAGCACCTCTAAAATTTTCAGAATGAAAAATCTCTCTAATTTGATTTATTTTAACTTGGAAATTATTCAAATCAACTTATATAGTGAAATCTTTAACCTTTACATTCTTGTTCCTTATTGATTCAAATTAGACTGTAATTTGTTTTAATAATTATAAAATTAGTATGAATACCCTACAATTATTAGAGTTAGGAAAAATACTCATACCCCCAATCTACATGCAATCGACATGCCATTCTAACATAAATTACTCAATTTTGCAAATTTCTATGCATTCTCAATTTCACATATACAATTTAATCATGGTGTAGCAAAATCTAATATGAACTAACATTCATGAATTACCATACATGAGCAAACACACATGATATTAACACACAAGAAATCTTATGCAAATTTATTTTAAAAGCAAGACAAATCAATTTCTATGTTGTATCTTCATCTATTCATCAAGTCTATTTAATCTAGCATGCATTCATACTCAAATCAATTCACCAATCACATTCTTGATTACACAAAGTAATTATCTAACAATTTCATGCATTAAACTAACTAAATTAGAAATTAAAGAGACACTCACCTCAAAAGTATAATTTCCTAGTGGTAGAACCCCTAAAAAATGCTCCAAAGCTCCCAAGAAAATCCTCCTCCTCCTCTAGCAAAAACCGCAAGCTACTTGGCTCTCTTTCTCTGTTGTTATTATTATTTTTATTTGCATTTTTCTCATGATAAGAGGTGATCTATTTATAGGTTAAATTAGGAGTAGTTACAATAACTTCTCATTCCTTAAAAGAGCTCACCACTTCTCCACAAACTCACACCACTCTTCCTCATTCTCAATGTTGGCCGGCCTATGCGGGTGTGCACATGCACGTGCACGTGTACTCAATGTGTGGGCACACTCCTTCATACAAAATTTATTATTAGTTTTTGTTAAGTTAGATGTGTGTGATACACATAGCAAGGGGTATCAATTTAACTAAATTTTCAATGTACATTAAGTGCACACAAAAATAATCATGGACTTTAAATTGTAATAGTCTTAGTGGGCTACAAAATGGATTTAGGCCTAGATGATTTTAATTGAAATAAATCACACAATTGTGACTAGAAAAATGAGAGAAAAAATTTCATGACTCAAGAAAATATTAGGAACCAACATGTGCACAAAATTTTACGTGCAATGCACGTGCAAAAGAAAAATAACAAAAAATATAATTTTTCTCTGGGTATGTTAAACCAGGGGGTGAAGATCGGTCGGCAGAGGGCGAGGAAAGACCTGTGGGCAATTTCGAAGAGGTGGTGCCAGAAGTCCAGATCCTATCGGTTGTGGCTCCCTGTAGACCAGGATCGTCGAGGTCGAAGGGGATTCAGCCCCCTCTTGACCAAGGTCTCTATCGTACGGAATCTAGCCAACGATATCTTGAAGATCCGAGGGATGAGCCTGGCTTCGGTGTCCTACCTTTGTCAAATAAGTCGATTGCAGATATGGATAAGGCTAAAAGAGTGTTGGCCGCTAATGAACTTAGGTCTCTTCAGGTGGTTTATCATCCCCCCCCCCCTATTCGAGTTAATGCCTCGCATTCTAGCCTTTGTTAAAATGCTAATATTCCAGGGCCACTGTGTATAATGAACATCAACATGTTCCACTCGAGCCTGTGTCTTCCTCTCCATCCTTTTATAAAGGAGGTGTTGAACTGGATGGGCCTGAGCCCTATGCAGTATGCGCCGAACTCATGGAAGCAGTTGACGAGCCTCATCGTGGTCTGTCTCGAAGGAGGGGTTCCTCTTTGCCTCAAATTTTTTTAGGCGTGTTTGGGATTTAGAGCGCTGCTAGTCATCCCTATCGCTGGTATATCTCGTTGCGTCGGGGGTACCAAGTGGTGGATGACCACCCTGATTCCATCAAGGTTGGAAGAATAAATACTTTATCTTCCGAGGTACTAAACCGTGGGACATCCCTACCAAATGGTCGTACGAGGGCTCACCGAAGAAGGATGCCCCGACGTCCCACAATCTGAACTCGGAGATGAGTGCCAAATTTTAGAGACTCTTCGAGAAGGGTGCTAGTGTCGTCTGGCCACAAATGTCGGAGGAGATTGGTCGACGCTGGTCTATGTTTCGTTGGCTTGTGTAAGTTCTTTTGCTTTCGTCTTATTGTACTAGAATATTGCCTTATATGATATCTGATTTTCTCAGCAGGTGCCGGTGTGACAGCTACCCTAGCATCAGAGCCTCGGGAGGCATCGACAATTGACCGTAAGGGTAAAAGGAAGATCAAGACACCCGCCTCAGAGCACTTGCCGAAAAAAACCAAGACTTTGGAGGTTTGTGGCTCAGAGGAGGCTCCGAGCAGACGATCGGGCAAAAGGTTGTTGAAGGCCGACGACGAGGCTGTAGGGCTCTCCGGATTAGATTGGTCGGTGGGGGAGCTTGGTTCTGTCATGGAGTCGGAGCTAGCTCAGAAGGTAGTGGAGAACCTTGCTCGTTCGAGGGACCGGGAGTCCCTTGCCCAAGAGACCACAAACTCATGTTTCCATCGTTTTTCTCAAGTGGCCGTACTCGTAAGTGTTCAAGTGTTTTTCTTGGTAAGTGTGACCGTTCCTTGCTAACTTCTTCGGTTTTCCGTGTAGGGCACCCTCTACGGTGTCGAGATGAAGATGCAGTATGAGCGCTTGCTCGACCTCGCGGAGCAGAAGGCAAAACGGTATAAGAAGAGATGTCAGGAGGAGCGCGAGCGCATCGAGGCCTTGGGAAAGAAAGTGAAGGAATTGGAGAAGAGGCCAGCGGGACCAGATGACGACCCGGGTGGAGAACGATCTACCTACAGGGCTCTGTTTGACGAGAAAGATGTGTTGGAGCGCAAATTGGCCAAAGCCCGGTCGGAGTTAGTTGGTGCGGCTGATGAGATTGTCGATGGCGAGGAGTGTGATTTCAAACAAGCCATCGAGCGTGTCCGATGGGATTACCCCCATCTCTTTGTCACTTCTCCCGCGACTCCTCGCGCGATTCCCTCTGATCTGGGGGATGGTGCCGGTCCTACTTTCGGGGCCTTTGAAGATGTAAGTGATGAACACGTTTGTCCGCCCTCGCCAGGGGTTTCGCCCACGACCCCTGTCGAGATTCCTTCATAGTTAGAATTAGACGTCAAATCTATTCTCGGGATCGTAGGAGGGGTCGATGCTCATTCGGCTTCTGGGGAGGAGCCCCCTTGCTTTAGCTTTCATTTTTCGTTCTATTTTTTAGATTGCGGACTGGCCACTGCCCATTGTACCCGATTATTTTTGAAGAAATGATAGGATTTTTTGTATTATTAAGCCTTGACTTTGTTTTGAACTTTGAAATTTTCTGATGATCCATCGGGGTCGGATCATCGTCTTGGGTGGAGCGTTGGAGAGTGGTGCCCTATTCATGATTGAGACCGTGTAGGACTCTGAACTTCGGAGCAACAAAAACTCGGAGTAGGAATTCGAAGGGTCTCACTGACGGGGAAGCCAACAGTCTAGGGACCCGCATGTTCTACGCTTTCCACATGAGTGCACAATATTCGATGTCCCTTTCATGCCTATATATTGATTTCTTTCGTCTACTCTTCCTTCATGATTTTTCCAACGTTGCCTTCGCTACCCCCTTCCTCAATTTTATTATTCTCTCAGTTATGGTTTCCGATGCGCTTCTGATGGAAAGGCACCAAGCGAAGAAGGCTGAGAAGGAGGCGGCCGAGACTAAGGCCAAAGCTGAGGCTGAGGCTAAGGCCAAAGCTGAGGTCGTGGCTATGGCCAAGGTTGACCCTCAAGCCGAGGTGGGGGCGAAGACCAGGGCAGAAAGTGAGAAGAAGGCGGTCAAGTGGAAGGCCAAGTTAGACGAAGTGGAGGTTGCGATGACCGAGGTTCCCAAAGGAAAGAAAATGAAGGGGGAATCCTCGAAGCTCCCCCACTCCCCTTTTTCGTTCATGCCTCCCCAGAAGAAGAAGGGTAAGGATGATGACCCCCTAAACATTACGAGGTCATCGGTCGCCGTCGAGGGAACCCCGCAACTAGGTGGTGGTACGGAACTGAAGCAGCCATCGCCGACGAAGTAATGGATTCCCTCCTGCACTATCACGGAGGTAGATCTGACAACGGACCGCACGAATGAAGCCTAGGTGGTCAAAAATCTGGCCACTCCCAGAGAACTGGTGTCCCTGAAGAGGAGACCCAAGACGAAGACTACGGTTGTTAGGCTCAGGCTTTGGTCTAGGTAAGAATCTTTTACTTGTCGCTGATGTCTTTCCTTGGTTTTTAATCTCCTTTAAAATTTTCTTTCTGTAAGCTACCGTCACTAGGGCTGAGCTGAAATGAAAACTCAGCACGATGCTCGCACAGGCCCAGGAGTCCGAGGAGAACTGTAGGGAATTGGTGCACCGAAAATAGGAGCTTTGGAGGGCTGTTAAGGATGCCGAGAAGGAGTTGGAGGGGGGAGAAAAAGGCTCGACAAGAGTTGCTGGCCGAGAAGGAGAGATGGTCTGAAAAGCGGCTAGCATAGCAAGGCGAAGAGAAAAGACTACAGGGCGAGCTGGATGTGGCAGCTCATCAGGCGAGTAAGGACAAGAAGGAGTTGGACGAGACTGTGTTGAAAGTGCTCGACACCCAGGATGCGGGGTACGACACGGACCTTACACACATGAAGATAAGGTATTTGTACCTCAAGATTGAGGGCTTTGTCTTCGATGCGAAAGTAGAGAACCTGCAGCGGGCAGGTCGAGCTAGATGTCATGGCCATTGAGAAAGGACTCCTCGCCTCTAAGAAGAAAGGATCCACTATGCGACGCTGTTAATAAGTTATTTGTATCTCTACATTCTTGCGGACTGACCACCGCCTTTGTACTTTTTTCATTATGAATAAAACTTTTCTCTGTTCTCTTTCCTTCTTCTCATTTTGCTATTGGGCATTGTCGGGCTAGGATTCGGTTGTCGAGATCTCACATCGGCAGTCACACCTCGGCGGTTGTGTGCGGAGAATTGCCACGTATTTGCTTACATCACTTCCTTCGCGATAACCAAGGTTACTGTATGCCTTGGAAGTTGAAGTGATGACCATTTGAACGGTCGTGTTTGCCTATGTCACTTCCTTCACGATAACTGAGGTTACTGTATGCCTTGGAAGTTGGAGCATTGACTGTTTGAACGTGAATTCAATGAGGTAGTTGGCTGAGTTGCCGATAAAATCCCATAGTCTCCAAGACATTTATTCCAACAAGTGAATGTTTCCTTGATGAAGTTTTCGGAGGGTGGTTTGAGTCCTCGAGACTTTGATTTTGGAGGGCTCGTAGTGTTGAGGCCTTGTCTTGGCTTGCTCGGCTCGGATTTCAAGACTCGTAACAATTGCGACCGACCCTTGAGGGATTCTTTCTTCCGTGCCTATGCTCGGATTAGGGGTTTGGTTGCAATTTTCCTAGTCGGAAGTTCCTGCATTGTCTTCGCCGAGCCGGGGGGACTTGGAGTGGATGAGTGTGACTCTTGTCAAAGTTTGTCACTCGCGACTCGGATTACAAGATTTGATGCTTCCGATCGAGGACCGAGACCCGAGGATGTGGAGTTACCTATATCAGAGGAATCTTCATTATTCTCTCGAGATTTTCTTAGCTGGGTCAGCTGGAGGGACGGAGGTTCAGGCTATTTTTTGGCTTCAACTTCCATCCTCCCTCAGGGACTCCCAAGGGTCTTCATCATCGTCGCATTTTGTCGGTATGATAACTCTTCTGTGGAGAGGGGCTTGGCCGAACTGTGGCAGCGAGGGAGACTGACGAGCTGATAGGGACCTGATGCCTTTTCATGAGTGCTTCTCTTCTTCGTAACGGAGTCCTGGGGTCGACTTCCAAGGTGCCCTAACCTATTTCTTCTCCTCAATGTTTGGGGAGTAGCTAGTGTTTCGAGATACGAAGTGAATCAGCTGAAGGTAGCTGGCATTCCAAGATCGAAGCGAATCATGTATAGGCGTAAGTTTAGCTTTCAGCGTTTTGTATACCTTTTGTGGACTGGACACTGCCTTTGTAATCACCTTTCAATTAATAAAATTTATCTTTTTCAGTAGATAAAATTGTTTTTGTTGATATTTTGGATCTTGAATTCTTGGCAGTAGAGAGATCCACGTTAAGTTCGGGGTCGGGGCAATTCCTAGGCTCTAGATATAGCAGTGAAAACCCCATAGTACTCGGAGTCGAGGTACTCTTTCCGAGGGTTAGACTCAGCAATGAGAATTATGTAAGACTTAGAGTCGAGGTGCTTAATTGAGGCACTCTTTTCGAGGTTTAGACTTAGCAGTGAGAACTGCATAAGACTCAGATCAAGGTGCTCTGTCGAGGCACTCTTTCTGGGGTTTAGACTTAGTAGTGAGAACCTGCATAAGACTCAGAGTCGAGGTGCTCTGTCGAGGCACTCTTTCCAAGGTTTAGACTTAACAGTGAGAACTGCTCGAGACTCAGAGTCGAGGTGCTCTGTCGAGGCACTATTTCTAAGGTTTAGACTTAGCTTTGAAAAGGAGTAGGCAACGATTGATTGATGAAACTGAAAACAACTTTATTCAGTGGCCACTGAAAGCTGGCGCTTATTACATTTGCCTTATTACGAGTTTGACTTATTTTAAGGGCTTTGAACTTAATTAGGTGCTCCACATTTCAAGTTCTCTTGATTGCTTTGCCCCCCTAGGTCTTCAAGTCGGTAGGTCCCTGGACGGACCACTTTGGAGACCTTATAAGGACCTTCCCAATTTGGAGCAAGTTTAGCTTTCTTGGTTGGTTTGGAGATGGCGAGCCATCTAAGCACAAGGCCAGCCCTCTTTTATATTGGTCAGTCGAACCTTCTGATTATAAAAGTGCTCAACCCTCTGTTGATAGATGTTCATTCTAATAGCCAATTTTTCACGCACCTCATCAAGGAGATTGAGGTTGGCTCTTAAGCCAACTGAGTTGGAACTCTCAGCGAAGCTCATGATCCGTGGAGAAAGGAGACCGACTTCCAGAGGAATGACTGCTTTGGCTCCAAAAGTTAGGCTGAACGAGACTCACCTATTGGAATTCTTTTAGTGGTTCAGTAGGGCCAAAGCACGCTCGTTAACTCTTCGACCCATAGGCCTTTGGGTGAGTTTTCTAGGTGTTTCTTCAGTCCGTCCAGGATCTGCTTGTTGGAATTCTTAGCCTGGCCATTGGACTAGGGGTGTGAGATTGAAGAGAACCTTTGCTGGATTCTTAGGTTAGCACATAACTTGCGGAAGTTTTTACCGACGAACTGGGTGCCATTGTCGATGATGAGAATCCGAAGGATACAAAATCGGCAAACGATGTTCTTCCAAAAGAATTGTTGCGATTGATGCTCGGTTATGGAGGTGAGTTCTTCCACCTCGACCCACTTGGGAAATAGTCTATAACGAATATCAGGAAGCGCTTCTGGCCATTTGCCTTTGGAAATGGGCCGACCAGGTCCATCCCCACATAGAAAATGGGACCAATCTGGCTAGTGATTTCAGCTCGGCTTGGGGAGCATGTCGAATGGAGGAGTACCTTTGATAGGGTCCACATTTTCTCACAAGGTTTTGAGCATCTTTGTGGACGGTCGGCCAGTAATACCCGTGACTGAGTATTTTCCTTGCAAGTGTTCTACTGCCCATTTGGCAGCTATGGATTCCTTCGTGCATTTCCTCTAATGCATATTTGTCCTCATCAGGATTTAGGCAGCGGAGATAAGGTTTCCCATCTACCTTGGTGTATGAGCGTTCGAAGAGTGTGCCATCGATGAGTATGAACCTCTCTGAACGGGCCCAAACCTTTCTGGCTTCAAATAGATCTTGGGGTAGTTCATCCGCCCTTAGGAAGTTCAAAATTGGGTCCATCCAAGTTGTCGTCCCCACGGGTGGGTCGATGTAGTTGACTTCGGGTAGTTCGGCGAATTCGATGCTGGGGTTTAGGAGAACCTCCACCAAGACAGTGTGATCTAATCCTTTGAAGGAGGAAAAAACCAGTTTAGAGAGAGCGCCCGCCTGGGTGTTATGTTTTTGAGGGATCCAGGTCACTGTGCTAGGTATATGATCATTTGAGAGAAGAAATCAAACATGTGCCAGGTATAGAATCATTCGGGCATCACGATCCTTGTACTCCCTAAAAATCTGATTGACGACTAGTTGGGAGTCGCTAAAAACACTTACATATTTGGCTCCTGCCTTATGGCCCAAAAGGAGTCTTGCGATTATTGCCTCGTATTCTGCCTTGTTGTTGGAGGCCAGGAAGTTGAGGCGAAGAGAGTATTGGAGAACGAAGGTGTATGGGCCCCTAAGTATGACTCCGGCCCTGCTCCCGACTTTGCAGGACGATCGATCAACGTATAATTCCCACTCTGGCTCGTCTTTCCGAACTTCGGATGTATTGGGAATGGTACACTAGATTATGAATTCGGAGAGCGCCTGACCCTTGATTGTAGTTCGGGGCTTATAGCTGATGTCGTGCTGACGCAGCTCGATAGACCATTTGATCAAACGGCTTGATGTCTCGAGTTTATGAAGTACTTGCTTGAGGGGTTGGTCCGTAAGGACTTAGATGGAGTGGGCCAGGAAGTATGGGCAAAGCTTTCTCACCACCATCACAAGTGCATAATCCATCTTCTCTACTTTAGATTACCTGAGTTCGACGGTGCGGAGGATCTTGCTGACATAATAAACCGGCTTCTGCGATCCGCTTTCCTCCCTAACCAAGACAACGATGAGTGCCTGCTCTGAAATAGCGAGGTATAGAGATAGAACTTCTTTTGGCTAGGGTTTGCTGAGGAGTGGGGGATTGGCCAAGTATGCCTTTAACTTGTCGAAGGCTTGCTGTTGGAGCTCCCCCCCACTCGAACTTTTTAACACCTCCGAGATCTTTGAAGAACGACAGTTCTTTCCAGATTTAAAAAGAAATCGGCTAATAGCTGCTAACCGACTCGTGAGGCACTGTACTTCCTTGACATTTCTTGGAGGGAACATGTCTAGTTTGGCCTGATTTTTTTTAGGGTTGGGTTCTATTCCCCGTTGGCTGACCATGAACACAAGGAACTTTCCAGACGTTACACCGAAGGCGCACTTCGAAGGGTTTAGCTGCATGTTGTGGGATCGAAGGACCCCGAATGCTTCTTCAAGATCTTTCACATGATCCCGAAATTTGAGGCTTTTGACAAGCATGTTGTCCACATACACTTCCATGTTCTGACCTAATTGATTTTTGAAGACCCGGTTTACGAGTCTCTGGTAAGTTACACCAGCGTTCTTTAGCCCGAAGGGCATGACGCGGTATCAATATTTGGTCGGTCACAAAAGCTGTCTTGGGGATGTCTGGAGGGTACATCCTAATTTGGTTGTAGCCCTAGAAAGCATCCATGAAACTGAGAAGCTCGTGCCCGGACGTTGCATCAATGAGGGCATCAATGCTCGGGAGGGGGAAGGGATCCTTCGGGCAGGCCTTATTAAGATTCGGGAAGTTGATGCATATCCTCCACTTTTTGTTCGACTTCTTGACCATCATAATGTTGGCTAGCCACTCTAGGTAGGTGACCTCTTGAATGAACTTAGTAGAGAGGAGTTTCTGTACTTCTTCCTTAGCCACTTGCTGCAGATCAGGGGCGAATTTGCAATGCCTTTGTTGCACTGGTTTGGAGTCCGGGTGGACGCTCAGCCTATGCATTAGAAGATCCTCGGAGATCCCACATATCTGAGGGCACCTATGCAAATAAATCATGACTTCGACGGATGTAGTCGATGATATCTCGCCTTAGGTCCTAAAGAAGGGATCAGCTCACTTGGAACTACTTGGATGGGTCATCTTCGGAGAAGGGGACCTCTTTCATTTCATCGACTGACTCAGAGACGGTCGTACTCCTTTCAAAGGGGAGCTTGACTGCATCGAGGGGCAGGACTGCCACCCCCATAGCGGCCATGTAGCAGGTTCGGGTGGCCTCCTGATGACCTTAGACAATTCTGACCCCACATTTGGTAGGGAATTTCATCTTCATATTGTTTGCAAGGGGTACTGCTTGGAGGGATGCGAGACCGGATCGACCGAGGATAGCATTGTATGTGGCTTGAACATTTACCACCATGAAGTCCATGGTTTCGGTTAGGGAGGTCAGAGCCTTCCCGATAGTAACGTCGAGGGTCACGATTCTCTCTATCTGGACGGGGGGCCTGAGAACCCCTAAAGCGTGTACCCCACTGGCCTTCACCTTTCCTTGGGGTGTTTTAGGGCTTCAAAGGCTACCAGAAATAGAATTTTTACTAAGCTCCCATTGTCCACAAGGACTCGGTGAACCTCGTGATTGGCTAAACCGAAGCTAATGATAATGGCATCGCAATGTGGGAGTCGGACACCATCAAGGTCTTCGTTGGAGAACGAGACCGATAGCCCCCACCCTTTGGGGGGGTGGTTGATGGTGGACTGCGTTGACTTCTCTCATGAAAGCTTTATGGGAGGTGTTTGGGTCTCCTCCTATGGGTCCACCATGGATGCAGTGGAGAATGGCTAGCCCATCGGTTCTCTCTAGCCTGGGACCCATTTTTGGATGCTTGTCCATCCTTCGAGGAGGGGAGGCTCGCCTTTTATTCTGAGTGAACTCGGTAAGGTAGCCTCTCTGTATGAGTGCTTCAGTCTTCTCCTTAAGATATCGACAGTTGTCGGTCTCGTGGTTATGGTCTCGATGGAACCGACAGTAGAATCTTCGATCCCTCCTCCTGTTGTTGTTGGATGGGAGGGATGCTTGACTATCCCTTTGTCCTCAATATCCATGAGGATGATCGAGATGCTCGTAGTGAGCGGGGTGTAGTTCTCAAACCGGGGGACTGGAGGCGGACGCCTTGGGCCAGTGAGATCCTTTTGCAATTTTTTCAGGGCCTCGGACTCTTCCGCCTTCCTCTTTCCTTTTACCGGGGTCTCCTTCCAACCGCCATGATGCAGAGCTTCTTCGGCTCAAATTTATTTCTCAGCCCTATGCAGGAGGTCGGGGAAATCGAGGGAAGGTTTCTTGGCTAGTGAGGCCTTCAGCTTGTTATGACAGACATTGTGCCGGAATGCTGCTGAGGAACCTCTGCCATCGAGGCAGGAGATCATCTGGGCTTCGGTAGTGAATCTTCAAACGAAGTCCTAAAGGGACTCACTGACATTTTGTTTAAGGTATAGAAGAGAAGTGCTCGTCTTCTCTACCCTACGGCTAGTCACGAAATGTGCAAGGAAGTTCCCTTCAAGCTGTTCGAAAGAGAAAATCGAACCAAGGGGTGATCTTCGAATACCATTCTTGAGCAGAGCCAGGTAGAGTGCCTAGGAACGCACGATATAAAAGACGATCCGAGGCACTGTGAATCATCATGAGGGTTTTGAACCTCTCTGTGTGATCAGCAGGATCTGTCCGTTGTATGTCTTGAACTGGGGAGGCTTGAAGTTTCCCGAAATAGGGGCATTGAGGATTTAGGTGGAGAAGGGAGGTCGAGATGGTTGATGACCTGGACCGGATCGTCCCCCGTTCTCGGCTATCCGAGCAAGGTGGTCTTCTATCTCTTGGATACGTTTTCGGACATCATCCTACTGGTTCGCAGATTTGGTCAATTCGTGTAATTTTTCTCCTCCAGGAACATCAATTCCTCGCCCAAATGTCGTTCATCCTGGATTCTTCCTCAGAGCGCTCGTAGGACCTTGGCCTGGAACTCTCGAAACTCGGCACGAGTAATGTGACCTTCTTCTCCATGGCCGTCAGGGTGTCGGGGGTCCGTTGGAGATTGGCTGCCTCGTTGATCTCAGCCTTGGGACCGATGAACACTGCGGCTCGGAGCCAGGTTCGATGGTCCAGCTTCCCCTTTCAAACAACTAAGTTTGTTTCGGAGGTCGCCCTGGCTCGGCCGATTGTTGATGACGTTGTGGAGGCAGGTTGCCCGACCTGCCTCGTGATAGAACGAGATGTGCTCGGAGCTGGTCCCCACAGATTGGGTCCCATGCCGGTGGTTTTCTCAGCTTTAGGTGCCAGGAGATTAAATGGCTTCGATTAGAACTCGGATTGGGAGTAGAAGCGACTGGCTATTTCTTACAGACAATGCCAATCCATTGTGGTTGTTTTTTGAGTGTGGGAGCAACAGATAATGTGAGTTCTTATATTTGGGGAAATAAACATGATCCTGACCTTTGTTCTGTATCCGAGGGAAAATCGAGTGGATTAATTGGGGAAGGAGCCG
Source organism: Hemerocallis citrina (assembly GCA_017893485.1). NCBI lineage: Eukaryota > Viridiplantae > Streptophyta > Magnoliopsida > Asparagales > Asphodelaceae > Hemerocallis > Hemerocallis citrina. The sequence goes on from CM030359.1 coordinate 220,612,649, forward strand.
ACTTGCCAATCTACAAAAAGATGCCTGAAACATCGGGAGTATTCTCAACGACAGACCCTCCGATGCTTAAGTCAGAAGACATCAATTTATGGAAAGAGGTTCTATAGCAAAAAGAGTGATTACCTTGTAACAATATAGTAGATGTTCTATTTATAGGTCCGGGAAAAATTCGTTATGGAGAGATCCCTGGGCAGTATAGTAATCCCCTCGATCTCGAATCTGGAATTGATCATAACCTTAATATTAGGAGCTGGCGATTACAATGTAACCGATGGGGCGTCTGGCACAAATGGCGAGTGATTCACCCAGGTGTGCAAATGGGCCTGTGGAAGGCCCTTGGAGCTATCTGACCTAGACCAGTAGAGAGGTTGACGTTGAACCCAGTCTGTTGCTTTGCGATTTGTGCTAGAATCGTTCGGCGGAGATCAGCCATGATTTTTACCCGTATCGATATGCATGTGTACTTTTGGTGTCAAGTTTTCTACATCATATGTACGAGTTGAATGCAAGAAGGTTTCCAATAAAAATTTACTACTTTTATCAATTCAATAATCAATAATCGTAAAATTCTTTGAGCACAGCATATGTTAACTCATTTACTTAACTATGGGGTTTTCTGAAACATTAATGCATTCTTGACATTTCTTTTGATAGTCTTTTCTAGGGGTGGCATCAGGTTCGGTTCGGCCCGAGATCGGCCCGGCCCACCCCGAAATCGGGCCAACCTGACCCCTAACCGCCCCCAAGCCTGGGCTTGGCCGGGCCCCACTTTTCGCTCAAAAAACTGCATCGGCTCGGCCTGGCTCGATCAACAACAATCAACGACAATCAACGATAATCAATAACAAGCTTTCAACACTCTATTCTGATTCTTCAAACATACATTCTACACTCATACAATATTTTTGTATTTGTTTGGTTTTTAGAATTAACATTATTCTCATATCTTTCTCTTTATTAGATTGTAGTAGTAAATATATTACTAGTTCATTACTCTCATTTTGTGTTTTGTTGTACTCCTTCTTCCTTTTTTTTAAGATTTTTTTTAAAAAAACATACATTATTTCATCTCTTAATTGTTGTTTTATTGAACTCTCTCTTCTTCTTTTTTTAGATTTTGTTTAATAACATACACTATTTCATATTTGTTTTGTAGAATTATTTAGTTATCTTTACTTGTTTTGTAGAATTATTTTTTAGAACATACAGTATTTAATAATTTAAATTTTTTTGTTTTTTTTCTCTTCTTATTTCTAGATTTTTTTTCCTCCAAACATACATACACTAGTTATTAATTAGATAGCATCTAACCGATCACGCGGTAGACATAGTAGGTAAGAATCAAGCTCATCTCGTTGCATTCCTTCCATTCCTTTAATTCCAGAAATAGATAGTGAAGAAACATTTGTAAATTTAAATAGTATTCCAGATTTTCATGATATTCCACACACACACATGGAATATGTAGTAGTAGAAGACATACAATAACAATACACGGAACAGGCCCCTTCTCAATCCTGTAAAACTAGAGGACCCACTTTCGAAGTACACCAATATTTTATTTTTGTCCCATCATAAAACGATAAAAGTGTAGGACTTAAAAATTGGTAAGAAGTATCAGAAACCATATAAGTTTAAAATATGATCCGGAACGTGTACACTTAAGCGTCACTTGAAAAAATGCCAACCGAAATTTTCTAAAGATACGCTCACAGAACAAAAAATACACCAAACGACTGGTCAAGTAGATAGCCATAGCTACGATCACGATATCGGTAGCACGGAAATGACTAAATTAGTAATTAGGGGTGAATTACCTTATGCGTTTGCCGAAAGTAGGAATGTAGAGACTTTTAACTAAACCGCATTAAACCCCCATTATAAAATATTTGCTAGGAATGTGGTTAAGGGAGATTGTAAATTAGTATACAATGAGGCTAAGGATATATTAGTTGCAACACTAACATTACTAAACACTAGAGTTTCTTTGACATCAGATGGTTGGGTAGGAGTTAACGGCTTACCAATTATGTGTGTAACATGTCATTGGATAGATTCCGATTGGTTACTCCAAAAGAGGATTATCTCATTTGGATTTGTTAGATACGGTAATTGCGACACACATAATGGAAGCATGTAATAATTTCGGTATTTATGATAAAGTTTTTGCTATTGGTTTCGATAATGTCTCTAATAATACTAAGGCAATTACTAGTTTGAAAATTACTTTAAATCCTATAGAACCCGATACATTTCATGTTAGGTGTGCTTGTCATATTTTAAATCTTTGTCTACAAGACGCACTAAAATACGAACACGATAAAATTAATGCAATGAGACATTGTGTTCATTTTATTACATTGAGTGGTCCAATATATCTAGCTTTTCATGATTGGTGTCACCTTAAGGGTATTGTATTTAAACGTTTTCCTAAAGATGTTAGACATCGTTGGAATTCTATATATGATCTATTAGGTGTTGTTCTTAATTATCGAACCCATTTAAAAAAAAATTGTGTTGCAATAGGTATGCAAAATTGTATGTTAGATGATGAGGGCTTTTGCCGACAGTTTGTACAAAAATTTTAGAACTTTTGAATGATGCTACTTTACAATTTTTGAAAACATATTCATCTACATCTAGTGGTATTTTCTTGCAATTGTCACTATGATGACCACACTTAAAGATTTGGTAAGTAACCCTCATATTGGAACAATAGTTTATGCCGCATATCTAAATTTTTAAAAATATTTTCATCCAATTTCAAAGTTATATTGTGTTGCTAGTGTAATAAATTCCATAATTAAATTAGAAGACACAAAGAATTTAATTGAGATTTTTTATACATATGCTCCACACGATGAAATATAAGATTTTGATTATGTTTTTTTACTACACAATTTGAGCATATTTTGAATAATTTATATGATAGTTACGATAGGCATTTTGCATCTCATACGACACAAACAAATATAGTTCTTCTTCTTCTATATCAAAGGAAAATGGTCTTGCAACTAGTGGTGTTTTAAATCTCATTAAATAAAAAAACCAAGAACTAATTCACCAAATTAGTTGAATTGGTATAATGCACAACCTCCCATTAATGTTATAGTTGTTGTGTTAACTTTTTGGAAAAAGAATGAAAATATTTTTCCTATTCCTTCTCATGTGGCTAAATGTTTGCTAACTACACCGGTGTCAATTGTTGGATCAGAATGTGCTTGTTCTCTTGGTGGCAGGATAATGAGCCAGAACATGAATCACATGACATGGAAGAATTTGGAGATGCTTGTATGCGCGGAAGATTGGATAAAAGCAGAAGAGAATACCTAAAATTTACTACAAGAAGCAAAAAAATGCCTCAACAAATAGCGACCATTCAAGATCTTCTAGAAGTGCACTACGAATCATGTATTGTAAATAATTGGGAAATTTAGGGGTATGAGATTCTATATTTAGGCTAAGTAGAAGTGCAAGACAGTACTCCAATGCATTCTCTTGAATCTAAATAAAGGCCATCTCGATCTCTAAATACAAATATTCCCCTCATATTGTAATTTGATAATATTTGTATGAATGTTACTTATCTATTTGATTATATTTGAAATATTGTAATTCATTAAAACAATTTAATTTATAAATCTCACTTTAATCGATATGTTCTTACAATTGTTGTCTTAATTCACATTTTCCCTTTATCTTTGTACTAAAAAAAATCCCCTTACCTAGGAACCCGTAAAGGCCCGGCCCGGCCCCCGACCCAGGGGCCAGGGTCCAGGTCCGGGCCTGCCCTTCCCCTCCCTTGGTCTGACCTGGCCCGCCTGCTTCTCCCCTCAACCTGGCCCACCTTAGCCTGGGACCGGGTCAAACCTGTGGGTTTTCGACCCGGCCCCGGTGAACCAGATGCCACCTCTAGTCTTTTCCTATAATTGTAAGGGTAGTTATATGTTGTACTATTCTGTTGAGAAAATAATTAGTAGACCTGAATGCTCAAGATAACCTTCTGATAGCACCGCACGGTTCTGGAATGGATTGCTCGATCGACTTTAACTACAACGGGAAGAAAGTGTGAGAACGACTCGAGATGTGGATTGCACTTTCTTTAAGAAACTATTCGGCCGATTCTGGAGATGAATCGTTTATCACCAAATACTTCCCCCAGGATACAACAGGCTTCTATTTACAGTCTTGCCTAATACTCCAATGGCAACATGTACCAACTTGCACCCTGAAAAAAGAAAAGGAATCGCTCAATAACTGAAAGGATGAGGAAATACTGTTTTTCTCTCTCTTTTTTAACAGAAATCCTCTTTTTATAACCAAAGGAGAGAAAAATGTTTCCTTTATTTTTCATAACAGATTCTGTAAATGCCAAAAAATCGTTTCATTGATTTTTCTTTACTGGTAAAAAACGGCTAGTAGCATTTGATGAGAAAAACGTTTTTTTATATGTTCAAAATCTGAAAAATTAAAACCAGTAATACCAGTAATTTTTTATATATTTATTTTTCTTTCAAGAGACCTCAAGACCCTAAGGCCCGGCTCGGTCAAAGATATATATCTATATAATAAAACACAAAGAAAGCTATCAAGTGGTTCTCCTTCAATTCCCTCAAAAATCAAAGGCCCAGATCTAACCTCACAAAACATATTTTCCCCCCAAAAGTTCCCTCCAAAACTCAAATTCAAATCCCCCACCCAAAACAACTCCTATATTTATTTAATTTTTTTATCTCTCTCACTCCCTTCCTCTTCTATTTAAAAAATTAAGAAAATAAAAATTTTTAAAATTTTTTAAAATAAAAAAATTTAAAACTAGAAAAATTAAAAATTTAAAAGCTTTAAAAATAGTTCAAAAAAATCAAAAAAATCATATTACATGTTTTTTGTTGGACCCCAAAAGTTTCTCATATAAAATGTTTGCTACTTCAATTAATTTGCTCGACCTCCAAAACTATTTTATATGATCAAATAAGGTGCACCGTTCCGAAGACGTGTCGTAGGCACGTGTCAACAGGCAAACCTAGTATATATATAATATGGAAGATAACCATTGGGCCACAAGACAATGTTGACAATAAACAATAAAATAAGTATTTTAAATGTATACTAAATTTTAACAATTCCCCACTTATATATTTAAAACACTAATTTGAAGAGAAGCGGTTTTTTTCAAAAGTATAGAACCATGCATAAGTAAGGTATCTGAAGACTTGAACATTACATAGTGGACAATCCCTAAAATGCAAGAGGAATGAGTGATCTTAAGTCTTGAACTCATTTCTTGTATTCACATAGTGAACGAAAACCACACATGATTCTACCAGGTGCAAGTTCTAAATGCCAGCGCATTTCAGCCTTGTGCTTTATCCCAGTATAGGTGAATGTTGTGGAGAATCAGCCACATTCTCATAGAAGCCGCCACACTTCACAATCACCCAGTGAGTATCAAAAGTGCTCTTGTAGCTAGGTACTCCTCTCATATAGAGATATATAACTCATTAAGAGCTAAGCTCATCCTTACTAACTCTATAAGATATCATGCACATACACATCATGGACTAAGGAGTGGTAAACTCCTGGGTTGCATGATTCCAATCACAGTATGGTTTGCTTTTCTCATTGAACCTATGTCTTGGGATCTCCAGTCGTATAGGTTGGTTTCCCACCATATGTGATTATAAATGAGCTTCAGTCCCATCCTTATCGATGTGTTTCAAACTTTGTATCGATACAATCCTTTTGTCAAAGGATCTGCAAGGTTACTTTCCGATCTCACAAAATTCACAATAATAACACCAGACGTGAGGTGCTCTCTCTCCGTACTGTGCTTGCTATGAATTGCTAATCTCTTACCATTATAGTATGCGTTTTGTACTTTGGCTATGGCAGCAGTACTATCTAAGTGGATTATGATTGGAAGTATAGGCCAACTCCATGAAGGAATGTAAGACAAGAGGTTCTTCAACCAGCTTGCCTCCTCACTAGCAGCAGCTAGAGCAACTAACTCAGACTCCATAGTTGAGTAAGTTAGGCTAGTTTGTTTCATTGACCTCCAAGAAACAGCACCACCAGCGATACTAAAAATGTATCCACTTGTGGACTTGGAATCGTCTCAAAATGAATTCCAATCTGCATCGCTAAATCCCGCAAGGACAGCGAGAAATCTCTCATAATGTAGTCCTAAGTTCATGGTCTTTTTCAAGTACCTCATGACCATGTCAATAGCATTCCACTGCCCAAAACCAGGACAACTAGTAAATCGACATAATACCCCTACGACATATGCAATGTCAGGTTTATTGCAGTTAGTAGCACAGCGAAGGCTACCAATAATACTAGCATATTCCCTTTGTCTGACTACAATACCAGAATTTTTCAAAAGTTTAACCCGAGGGTCACTAGGTGTGCATGCAGGTCTATGGTCAAAGTAATTGTATTTCTTCAAGATCTTCTCAATGTAATGAGATTGATCAAGAGTAATACCATTCTCAGTACGTGTGATTTTCATGTCTAAAATAACATTAGCCTCACCTAGGTCCTTCACATCAAAATTTTGACTAAGCATAGATTAGTCTCTGAAATTAATTCAAGCGAAGAACCGCAAATGAGTAAATCATCTACATATAGACAAAGCATAATGCAACTATCACTAGATGCTTTATAATAAACATATTTATCAACATTATTAATAGAAAAACCATTTGAGAGTAATAATTGATCAATTCTGTCGTGCCACTGTTTAGGTGCTTGCTTAAGACCATATAGAGTCTTATTCAACTTGCAAACTTTGTGTTCCTGCACTGGAATCACAAACCTTCAGGTTGATCCATATAAAGTTCCTCTTCAAGTTCTCCATTAAGAAAAGTTGTTTTAACATCTATCTGGTGAATCAATAAATTATGCACAGTAGAAATAGCTAATAAAACTCTAATGGTAGTCACACGAGTCACAGGAGAGTAAGTGTCAAAGAAGTCTATATTTTCTTTTTGTACATATCCTTTAACTAATCTAGCTTTAAACTTTTCAATAGTACCATCTGGTTTTAGTTTCCACTTAAGAATTCATTTGCACCCTATAGAACGACTACCACGATGTAAGTCCACTAACTCCCAAGTTCCATTAGAGGTTAGTGAGTCCATCTCGTCATTTATGGCTTCTTGCCACAAATCGGCATCGGGTGAAGTTAAGGCCTCTTTGATAGAACTAGGGTCAGATTCTAAAGCATATATAACATAATCATTGCCAAAATCTTTTGTAGTTCTAACATGTTTACTTCTACGAGATTCAAAATCTATATTATGAGAATCAACATTAAAAGGTGTATCAGCTTGAGGTACACTAGAAGAAGTATAGGGTTGTGAACCCCCACCCCCACTGTTCCTCAATAAGTAAGGAAACTTATCTTCGTAAAAATAAACATCTAAAGATTCAATAATTACATTATTATTCAAGTCTAGAAATCTTGAAGCCTTTTTATTATCTGCATAACCAATAAAAACACATTCATATAATCTACTTGCAAGTTTGATTCTATTAGGATAAGGTTTTCTAACATATGCTAAACAACCCCAAACTCTAAAATAATCAATATTAGGTTTTCAATTTCTCCATAATTCGTATGATGATGTATTAGAGAATAGATGCGGAATTCTATTTAAAACATGGCAAACAGATAAAAGAGCTTCACCCCATAAAACTTTGGGTGCACCTGAACTAATAAGAAAAGCAACTACCAATTCAGTACGAGTTCTATTCTTTCTTTCAGCTTTTGCATTAGATTCAGGTGAATAAGGTGCAGTAGTCTCATGAATAATTCATAATGAGCATATAATTGTTTGAATTCATTGGAATCGTATTCAGTACATCTATCACTACGAAATCTCTTAATATTACTTTCAAATTGATTTTGCACTTTAGCTACATAAGTTCTAAACATGTCAATTGCTTCACTCTTATGTGTCATATCATAAACATGAGTAAAATTAGAATGATTATTGTTACCGCTGATTTCGGTGTGGGGGTAAACAGATAGAATTTGTGAGTCCGGAAAGCACCTGAACGATTGACTCGGCCTTCTTGCTCCTGGCACAACCTGCAAGGAAGTGCGAAACACCGGGGTTGATTCCGGCGACGCACCCTCCGACGCTCTTGTCAGTAATCAGGAAAAGATTAAGAAAGAGCTTAAGTGGTCAAAGAGTGATTAACCTGGTCTCGGTGGTAGAGGGGTTGTATTTATAGTCGCCTTTGGAACGATTTGGGGCCTAATTCCCTGCCTAACAAATAGGAGAAAAATCCTCCTATTCTGTTTTAGGAAGTTAGGCCTTGATTCCCTGGTGAGAGCTAATCAGGTTTGTTGATTTGACCAAATCAGTGGCCTGATTCTCTTCTTGGTGGATTGGGCTTGTATCGGGTCGGGACCCGTACCCAATTGAAGTGGATCTATTCGCGGGTGGTTGGTTCTGTGAGAAGGAGGCCCAATACCCGTTTTGGATCCATCTGTATGTGAAATTACCTTTTTACCCCCGTGCTTCAGGATTCGTGCTCGATCTGGACGGTCCCGATTTAACCCCAATTTTAGCCATATCACGAGCCCCCCACTCCTAAAGACTGAGTGTGATCAGACTTTGAGGAGTAGTTTAGCTGTTTTAGTGGCTGATGGAGTTGTATTGGAGTCCAGACGTGGGATTTCGAATCTAGAAAGGGGGTAGTGAGGCAACTTTTGATGCCGCTGTCAGTTCTCTGGTCACATCGGGTATTCAAGAGTTTTTATCTATTTTTTCGGACTACTTGTTTAATTTTGCGACGCGTTTGCTAATCATTCGGGGGCCTTAATCGTACATTCTGGACGATAATTGTTCGTTCAGGGGTTCGAAAATGTGCCCCCTAAATCTCAATTATTCTCCAGAATTTTTGGCTAATTTTCCCGAATTTTTAACAATTTTCTCGCAATTTTTAAACAAATAAAACAAATTAAATAGATAAAAAATGATTAAAATACCGATTTATGGCGTGGCTCGATCTGGGCCGCTGATCGCAGATGGGCGCGAACTTCGGAAAGATCTGACGGCTGCTGCTGCTCGGCAGCGTTTTTCTCCGTTTACCAGTTCGGGAAGGCCCCTGCTCGGCAGCCGACCGAAGGCATGGGGGTTCGGCAGCCGACCGAAGGCTTGAGTGACGTGGCGTTATCTGGGCCGTTGGATGTTGGCACGCATCTCGAGACGGGAACGGTTCCCAAGAAAACGCTATCTTGTCTTTTAGTGCACGTGGCGCAATCTGAGCCGTTCGCCATTGGGAGCGTGAATTTCTGGGAGATCCAACGGCTGAGATAGCTCGGTGCCTTTTTTTCTCCATTTACCAGTTCGGGAAGGCCTCTGCTCGGCAGCCGACCGAAGGTATGGGGGTTCGGCAGCGTCGTGGCGCTATCTGTTCGGAGGCGATCTCGCTTCCGAGGGTATTAATGACGCTCGGGGTTTGTGCGGCATTCCCCTTCCCCAGGTCATTAAGAATAATTCCTTTGATTAATGCGTGGCGTTTCGACTTCCGAGGATCAGTAATTCCCTCAATTAAAACGCGGTGCTTCAATTTCTGAGGGTAGTAATGGCTGGTTCTTGGGGGCAGGTTATAAGTACTCCACCCCCTTTGTTGCTTTCGTCACAACCAAATCGAGTTCCAGACCTCGGAGGCGTCTGCCTTGGGTAGCTTCTTTCTTGAGGTCCGGAGAGGTGGTCGCTCTTCTGCCTGGTTTTCCCTTCGTTCCTGACGGCCCCAAAGCGGATGTTAGGAGCGAGGGGGGACGAGGTAGTAGTGGCGGCGACCGTGGTCCGGATCCGAGGGATAAGTTGCTCCGGAAGGACGGGCGGTCGCCTTGTTGTCTTGTTGTTTCCCCATTCCTCTCTGCTCCGAAAAGGTGGTGTCAGGAGTGGGGAGCAATAAGACAGTAGGGTCGACGGCAATAGTCCTGTCCCGGGGTGTGGACTTCTTCGGAAGGACGGGTGGTCGTTCTCTCACCAAGATCTTCGGCTTTCTTTGGTGGCTCCGAAGCGAGCGTCGGAGAGAGCGGAGGTCTTGGTGAGAGAGTGACGATCCATGTCCGATGCCGATCTCTTGGTCCATTTCATCATGAGTAGCAGCTCGGGCTTTTGGACCGTCCGAGCCTGTTGTTTGCAACTGTGAAGGCGCTGTGGTTAGAGCCCTTTGGCAAGCCGCGCCTTCCAGATGCAAACAACTGGCTCGGAATGGTGCGTTCTTCCCAATTCCTGAGTGTGGATGGGTCTCCTCTCATCTCTGTCTTCCTTCCGGGCTGATGGCTTTTGATGGATATCAGCCCGGGGGAGTTAGAGATGGGGGGAGTGCCGATCTGTTCCCGCCCGGGGCCCGTGGTTGGCAGAATGCCGATTGGTGCACGGGACCTGGGGGGCGCTCGCCGAAGGCGGCGCCTCAAGACTAAATCAAAAAAATTTTCCGGGTTCTTTTTAGACATAGGAGGGGCGTCCGAGGGTCCGATCATCCGAGCGACGTGGCGTTATCTGAGCCGCCGGATGCTGACATGCATCTCGAGATGGGCGTTTTCTCCAAGAAAACACTATCTTGTCGTTTAGTGCTCTCGGCGAGATCTGGACCGTCTGATGGAGATCGAGCGCGAAAGTTGAGGGAGAAGGGAGTTTTCCTCATTTACCAGCTCGGGAAGGCACTTGCACGGATTCCGAGCAGACTCTATTGTAGCCACGTTCGGTTTGCTCGCAGCTCGGATTCAGATTCCATCTTGCCGAGCTGGTTAACTTTGTGGTGGGCCTTCGAGATGCTTCGAGAGTAGCCCAAAAGTCGCTCTGGAAGTCCAAGAGACGTCTTATTTTCACTATAAATCTTTACCCCCCTTTGACCAAGTCTTCACTTTTCACTTTTACTCTCTCTCTTCCGTATTTACTTTGCTTCGAGGTCTTTAGCTCCCTGGTGGTGTCGCTAGCTGTCGCGGTAGCGTCCCTAGTTCCGGCGAAGTTTCCGACCGTAGCTGTCACTTCAAGGTCAGTCTCTTTCCCTTCTCTCTTTAGGAAAATATGGTTAAGATTTCGGCTGAGACCCCCGCCTCGGAGCAAGCCGTTGGCCGAGGGGAGAAAGAGAAAGGAGTAATGGATCCGAGCGAGCTGGATGTTGTTCGTCCAGATGCGGAGGGCGGAGTGGCCGAGGTGCCCCAGGAAGTCGCGGCGGAGTCCCGAAAGGGCAAAGCCGTAATTACTATAGTGGAGACGCCGAGGAGAGCGGGGGAGTTCGGTCGGCAGCCCATCGCCGTGTCGAGCGTGGGAGGAGTCCGGGATTATACTGAGGATATCTTGGAGAAGGTTACCCAAGGTACGGCTAAACTGGTGGAGGAGAACGAGCCTAGGGAGCTGTCCGAGGTCGATCACAAGATCTCGACTCTTACCGAAGCAGACCTTCATCTGGTCCGAGAGGGCTTCCAGATCCCTCTCGAGTACGCGTTGCTCCTCCCTGGGCCGGGGTTCCGAGCCAACACTAGCTCTTCTCCAGACATATGCGTCTTTCCGGTCGACTCCCTCATTGCCGGTCTTCGCTTTCCCCTCCACCCGTTCGTGGTTGAGGTCCTGGTTTGGTATGGTTTGAGTCCCGCCCAGCTGATGCCAAACACATGGAGGCAAGTTGTGGCGTTCCTCCTCCGATGCCAAGAGATCGGCGCCAAGCCGACCATGTACCTCTTTCGAAGTCTCTTCCGACCTGTCCGGCCGAGAAAAGACGAGCAGAGGTTTTATCTTTCGCCCCGGACGGGCGTGAAACTGATCGAGAATCCGGACTCGATCAAACACTGGAAGGACAAATACTTTCTCGTTCGGAATCTGATGCCATGGGTGATACCGACAGTTTGGGCGGACGGACTACCCAAGCGCACAAAGAAGGACGTTCCGCTAAACGCTGCAGAGACCGAGGTCCAGAAGAAGATCCTTGCTCTGCCGGCGCTTAGCTGGAAGGATATCACCGAAGAGCATCTGTTCCGTGGGGGTCTCAGTCCGATCGACCCTCGTACGCTTCTGGTATTTATACTTCTCTCCGTAAAGTTTATAAAAAATTTTCTAAGTTTTTTCATTCGACTTTTGCAGAGACCATGAAGCTCGATTACAAGGCTCTGGTGGCGAAGGGCAGGGCCGATCAGGAGAAGAAGAAGAGGCCGTCGGCAGCGCCTCAGGACAGCCGAGCTTCGAAGAAGGCCTCGGTCGTGAAGGCAGCCGACCAACCGAAGGTTGCGGTCCTGAAGGAGGGAGAGATTGAGGTCCTTGTCCCTCCGGCAAAGGTCGCGGTCCCCGAGCAGGGGGGGTCGTGGACCTCGATCCCTCGGCCTCGGATGCTCCTGCTCCTACCCCGGAGGCGGACGCTCCTGGTCCGTCGAGCAATGAGTTCGGAGTGGCTGATGCGCTGTCCCTCCCTGTTCCGCCCCTCCCCCCCGGCGCGGAGAAGATCTTGACCGAGCGTCATAAACAGATCTTCGTCCCTGATTGGCAGGTGATGAACGTCGACGGCTTTTTGGGCGACGGGAACATCTGCATGGAGGCAGTGAGGCACCTGCCGACCCCGAAGGACCGAGCGACCCTGAGGGCCGGGATGGCAGGGGACAACGTGATGCAGATGGCCCGGAGCACTATGTCGGTAAGTTTGTCGAGTCCTCCTTCATTCATATTTTTCCTTGGAATTTCTCCCAAGTTCTTGGGCTTGGATTTTAACGTGTTGTTCTCTTCCAGACCCTCTGCCACTTCAGTTGGCTGGTCGAGGAGTTGGCGAGGAAGGATCAGGAGAAGGAGAAGGAGAGGACGGAGCGCGTTCGGGTTGCGAAGCGGCTTGAGTCCGAGCTGCTTCTTTCGACGAAGAGAGTCGCCGAAGTGGAGGACCTGGAGAAGAAGCTGGCCGACGCCATCCAATCGTCGAAGGATACGGCGGCCAAGCTTGAGAAGGAGGTGGCCGAGCTGAAGGAGGAGCTGGCCAGCGCTCGGTCGGGGGCAGAGAAGGAGGTTACTGGGCTGAAGGATGAACTGGCCAAGGCTCGGTCGGAAGGGGAGACTGCTCGGAAGAGAGCCGAGAGGATCAAGGCCAACCACCTGAGGAAGGTGAAGGAGGTGAAGAAGGCCGTGCAAGAGGAGGCCGCGCAGCACATGATCCAGAATATGCTGGACGCCTACGGCCGTGCCCTGACCCACGTAGTCGCGAAGAACCCGGGCTTCGACTCGTCCTCTTATGACTTTTACGAGCCCGTGGAGGGGGAAGAAGGGATCACCGAGGGTCTACTCGGTCCCGACGGAGAGACGGAACCCGCCGAAGGCGATGGGGAGACCGAAGCCGAGGGCGAGGAGGAGAAACTCTCCGAGGAGGAGAGCTGGAGCGAAGGCGGGGGCAAGGGTGTTGGCGAGGGCAAGGCCGAGGGGGCGACGAATCCGAGCGGCAAAAAGGTCGACCCCTGACTCGGTTGTCTTCCTACTTTCAGTCTTTTTGGTTTTGTTTTCTTTTTGTAAGCCTTATTGCGGACTGGCCACCGCCTTTGTTTTGAATGAAAAGTATTTTGTTTGGCCAAAAATTTGTCCAAGTGTTGAGCCTCGGACTTAGTGTGCGTTTTGGGCGTCTTGGGCGTAAATTTCTCCAACTGTTGGGCCTCGGATTTATTTCCGCTTTTCAGGTGGTGTTTGGTCCGGTCACGGAGCTGGTCTTCCTTCGGAAGGAACTGGCCAATTTGAAGCGTGAACTTTCGGACAGTCGGCAGAGGCGGTTCCTCCTGCTCGGCCAGGCGGAGGAGGTCAGGGCAGTTCTGAGGAGGAACTGTCGCGAGCTGTATCAACTCCGGAAGCGCTCCCAGGGTCCTGGTTCCGATGGGGAAATTGAGCGGCTTCGTGGGGAGCTTAAAGTCGCCGAGCAGAAGAACGACGATCTTTTGGCCGAGGTACAATACTTGGAGCTATCGGAGAGAGAGTGTTCGGCGGAAAGAGAGAAGATGGCCTCCGAGCTGGAGGGGGCTTTGGCCGAGCGTAAGAAACTATTGGCCGAAGTCGACATGCTCAGGAGGATCACAATAGATAGGGGGATTGAGGTCACCCACTATCGGCGGCTTGCGACTGATAGTTCCAATGCCTCGGGCTCGTTGAAGGCCCCTCGATCGAAGAAATTGGTGAAGGACGTTGTCTTGAGGGATCGGATTATCGAACTGGAGGAGGAGATCGCGTCGCTCAAGCCTGCGCCAGAGAGGGCTAATGTCCGCAGCACGTCGTGCACTCGCGAGGAAAGTGAGAGGGGGATCACGTTTTATGAACTCGCGACGCGCCCGCTAACGACCAGGCGGAGTCCGGCTGATGCTCAGAGCAGCGCGGCTGTCTCGTCGAGCGGGGCATCGGTCGGCGCGGCTGTTAGGACTAGCAGTGAAGGGGGGTCGCGCTTCGTTGGTTTAGGGTCGAGCTCAGAGGGTCGGCCTCGTCGTCCTCGCGTTTCCCTAAACCGAAGCATTCCCCTTCCGAAGAGGACTTGATTATGTCACTTTTCATTTCTGTTGGCCGTTGTAATAACCTAGTTGTAGGGTTGGTCGACCGTCTGTAACACTATTATGTCTGAATGCATAAAAATTCTGAAAAACTCTCAAGTTTGTCTTCGGCCTTGTATTGAAACTGCGTTGTTCGTTTTTCCTATTTTTCAGCTTGTCGCGGCGATCCATGGATCGGACTCCGGGCGTCCGAATGATGGCTCCGCATCCGAGGCGACCTCTGGGACGGTGGTTCTGAGCCCCAGGAGTGTCGATCTGAAGCTACGCCGATCCGAGGGCGAGTGGAGTCACCTTTCGTTGGTCCTCAGTCTCCGGGAGGCCGAAACACAATGCTTGGAGAACAAGATCGTCGAGCTGAGCCCCGCAGGGGAGGACGAGGACTCGCAGACCGCATTCAGCAATGCTCTTCGGGTCAAAAGTATTCGGCACATTCAGTCGAAACTCATTACCGAACGGGACGACTTGCTCTCGGAGATGGGACAGCTGCGGGCGGAAATGGCGAAGCTTCGAGGAGAGGCGGAGGAACCGTCTGCCGAGGAGGGCGAACAAGATGGAGAGGATGCATTTTTATGAAAGACAAGTGTAGTGGGTCGGGGGTTGTATGTTTTGTTTGCCGACACTTTTGTAATGGTCTATTTTGTACTGTACGCCGATATTTAATAAAATTCCCTTTCGGTGTTTTGTACGTCTGTCTTTGTTTATAACTGTGTTGACCGTGCCGAACTATTTGAACTGAGTGTGTCCATTTAGCCGAATGGATCCCCAGGGGTACGGCGATTTGTCGCTTAGTGGGTCTGACACGGCGATGTTCTCGAGAGTGCTATTTTGGCGTGGCGAGATCTGAGCCGTTGAATGTAGGCGCGGATCTCGAGGCGGCTCGTTTTCCAAGAAAACGTTATCTTGTCGTTTTGCGCGAGTGGCACGATCTGAGCCGTCTGATCGAGATCACGCACGAAAGTTGAGGGGGAAGTGTGTTTTCCCCGTTTACCAGCTCGGGAAGGCACTTGCTCGGATGCCGACCGAATGTGTTTGCCTTCGGACCTCGGCTGACAGCCAAGAGTGGTCGGGATACGTGTTCCGGACCTTAGGCGTAGTCCGACGGCTGCAGGAGCAATTCCGAACGGTGATCTACCCCTGGTTCGTCCGGAGACGAACCGAGGAGGTAAAGTCGAGCCGAGTGTTGGACTCCGAACCATCGGTATAGTTCAACGGCTGTGGGAGCAATTCCGAACGGCGATCTACCCCTGGTACGTCCGGAGACGAACCGAGGAGGTAAAGTCGAGCCGAGTGTTGGACTCCGAACCATCGGTATAGTTCAACGGCTGTGGGAGCAATTCCGAACGGCGATCTACCCCTGGTTCGTCCCGGAGACGAACCGAGGAGGTAAAGTCGAGCCGAGTGTTGGACTCCGAACCATCGGTATAGTTCAACGGCTGTGGGAGCAATTCCGAACGGCGATCTACCTCTGGTTCGTCCGGAGACGAACCGAGGAGGTAAAGTCGAGCCGAGTGTTGGACTCCGAACCATCGGTATAGTTCAACGGCTGTGGGAGCAATTCCGAACGGCGATCTACCCTTGGTACGTCCGGAGACGAACCGAGGAGGTAAAGTCGAGCTGAGTGTTGGACTCCGAACCATCGGTATAGTTCAACGGCTGTGGGAGCAATTCCGAACGGCGATCTACCCCTGGTTCGTCCGGAGACGAACCGAGGAGGTAAAGTCGAGCCGAGTGTTGGACTCCGAACCATCGGTATAGTTCAACGGCTGTGGGAGCAATTCCGAACGGCGATCTACCTCTGGTTCGTTCGGAGACGAACCGAGGAGGTAAAGTCGAGCCGAGTGTTGGACTCCGAACCATCGGTATAGTTCAACGGCTGTGGGAGCAATTCCGAACGGCGATCTACCTCTGGTTCGTCCGGAGACGAACCGAGGAGGTAAAGTCGAGCCGAGTGTTGGACTCCGAACCATCGGTATAGTTCAACGGCTGTGGGAGCAATTCCGAACGGCGATCTACCTCTGGTTCGTCCGGAGACGAACCGAGGAGGTAAAGTCGAGCCGAGTGTTGGACTCCGAACCATCGGTATAGTAAGAGGGGAGGAAAAAACCGGCAAATTCAAAAACAAAATGGAACTTTCTTTATTTGATATTTGACGGCGAACCGTTTTACATAGTAGAATTCAGAGAACAGGTTACAAGTTAAAGGAGAGGAATGGCGCGACACCTCGGATTACTTAGAGAGGCGCCGGGGCGCTCTCTTGGTATTTCAGGAGGTGATCGGCATTCCAGGTCCTCGGGAGCTCTCTACCGTCCATGTCCTCAAGTCGATATGCCCCAGGCCGAACAACTTTTGTGACCCGGTACGGCCCTTCCCAGTTCGGAGCTAGCTTGCCCTTCTGACTAGGGAGGGATATGGCTAGCTTTCTCAACACCAGATCTCCTTGCTCAAGGTTGGCGGGCCGGACTTTCTTGTTGTAGGCTAGCTCGACTCTCCTTCTGTAATTTTGTTGCCGAATCGATGCCCTTTCCCTCAGTTCATCTATCAGGTCCAAGTTTCCTCTGAGTTCCCTGGCATTCTGCGCTTCGTCATAGGCGATGAGCCGAGGGGAAGGAATTCCGACCTCGAGGGGTATTACGGCCTCGGCCCCATAAGTAAGGCTGAAAGGGGACTCCCCAGTGGGCGTCCGCTTGCTTGTGCGGTAGTTCCACAACACATTAGGGAGTTGGTCGACCCACTGTCCTTTGGAGCACTTGTCCAACCTCTTCTTGAGCCCCGCAAGGATCTGCTTATTAGCGTTCTCGGCTTGTCCGTTCGACTGGGGGTGCGAGACGGACGAGAAACGCTGTTGAATGACGAGGTCGTCGCACAGGGTTTGGAATGCTGAGCCAGTGAACTGGGTCCCATTATCTGTCACGAGGACGCGCGGGACGCCGAATCTGCATATAATGTTCTTCCAGAAGAACTGCACCACTTTGTTCTCGGTTATCGTGGCGAGGGGCTCGGCCTCGACCCACTTCGAGAAGTAGTCGATAGCTACGACTAAAAACTTGAGCTGACCCGGAGCTGGAGGGAAAGGCCCTATTAAGTCCATTCCCCACATCGCGAAGGGGATAGGGCTCGATAGGGAGGTGAGGTTGGCTTGAGGGAGGCG
This sequence comes from Hemerocallis citrina, assembly GCA_017893485.1. Taxonomy (NCBI): domain Eukaryota; kingdom Viridiplantae; phylum Streptophyta; class Magnoliopsida; order Asparagales; family Asphodelaceae; genus Hemerocallis; species Hemerocallis citrina. Next base: position 220,630,321 of record CM030359.1, read on the forward strand.
TCGGATGCTGGAGTGTTTCTGGCAGGAGCCGCACTGCCGAACGTGTCGCTCGGCGTCTTGGAGAAGCGTCGGCCAGAAGTACCCATAATTCAGAGCTTTTCGGGCCAGGGACCTAAATCCCGAGTGTGCCCCGCCGATCCCTTCATGAAGCTCCTGTAGGGCATATTCAGCCTGATCCGGAGAGAGGCATCGTAGATATGGTCGGCCGTCTATTTGGGAGAAGGAGCGCTTGTATAGGATGCCCTCGATTAAGACATAGAGCTCGGCTCGGGTTCTAACTCGGCGTGCTTCTTTGGGATCTTGAGGCAGAACTCCATCCCTTAAGAATTCCACCAGTGGTTTCATCCAATTGTCCTGTAGCGCGACCGACAATGTCTCCATCGAGCTAGGCGTCTCGTCTTCGATGCTCGGTTTGGAGAGGACTTCGATCAGCACGGTCTGTTCAAGACCCTGCAGAGAAGACGAAGCCAATTTGGAGAGAGCATCGGCCTGTGAGTTCTCCTCTCGAGGGACACGCTGGATGATGGCTTCTTCGAACCGACCCATCAGACCTCGGACCTTGGCGAGGTACTTAGCCATTCGCTCATCCCGGGCCTCGTACTCGCCCAAGACCTGATTCACAACTAGTTGGGAGTCACTGTGAACCCGAAGGCGCTGCGCCCCAGCACTTCGTGCGAGTCCGAGGCCAGCTATGAGGGCCTCGTATTCCGCCTCGTTGTTCGAAGCCTTGAAGTTCAGGCGGATCGCATACTGCAAGACGAAGTTGTCAGGGCCGTTTAAGATAATCCCGGCGCCGCTTCCTTCACTGCAAGAGGACCCGTCCACGAAGACTGTCCAAATGGGGGGCCCATTTGGGACGTGGCCGACCTCAGGGATGGTGGTCTCTACAATGAAGTCGGCGAGAGCCTGAGCCTTAATTGCCATCCGAGGCTGATAAGTGATGTCGTGCTGACTCAGTTCTACGGACCATTTCATTAGCCGACCCGAGGTCTCTGGCTTGTGGAGGATCTGCTTTAGCGGTTGATCGGTGAGGACGATGACTGAATGAGATTGGAAGTAGGGCCGAAGCTTCCTTGCTGCCATGACAAGGGCGTAGGCTATCTTTTCTATCCTCGGATAACGGAGCTCGGCATCCCGAAGTACCTTGCTCACGTAGTAAATAGGCCTCTGGGTCCGGTCCTCTTCTCTGACCAGGACAGCGCTCAGGGACTGCTCGGAGGCTGCCAAGTAGAGGAAGAGAGGCTCGCCTGGGACCGGCTTACTGAGCAGAGGGGGGTTCACCAGATAGGCTTTCAGCTGGTCGAACGATGCTTGCTGTGCCTCGCCCCATTCAAATCCCTTAGCGCCTCGGAGCGCTTTGAAGAAGGGAAGGCACTTTTCCCCTGACTTGGAGAGGAACCGACCAATGGCTGCGAGCCGACCGGTGAGCTTCTGCACCTCTTTGACGTTCCGAGGCGGGGCCATGTCTAATATGGCTTTGATCTTTTCGGGGTTAGCTTCAATCCCCCGCTGGCTCACCATGAAACCGAGGAACTTGCCCGAGGAGACTCCGAACGCACACTTGTTCGGGTTTAGCCGCATGTTGTACTTCCTCAACACGCCGAAAGCCTCTTGGAGGTCGGCTACATGGTCGGTGCCGCGGATGCTCTTGACGAGCATGTCATCAACGTACACCTCCATGTTTCGGCCGATCTGATGCTGAAAGACCTTGTTGACGAGGCGCTGGTAGGTGGCGCCCGCGTTCTTCAAACCGAACGGCATTACTCGGTAGCAGTAGAGGCCTTGGTCGGTGACGAAGTAGGTCTTCGGGATGTCCGGAGGGAACATCCGGATTTGGTTGTAGCCCGAGAAGGCATCCATGAAGCTGAGGAGCTCATGGCCCGAGGTGGCGTCGATTAGGGTGTCGATGTTCGGGAGAGGGAAGGGATCCTTCGGACACGCTTTGTTGAGGTCGGTGAAGTCGATGCATATCCTCCACGAGCCATTGGACTTCTTGACCATCACAACATTCGACAGCCACTCGGGATAATTCACCTCCTGGATGAACTTGGCCTTCAGCAGCTTATCCACTTCCTCCTTGATTGCCTGCTGTCGCTCGGGAGCGAACTTTCGCCTCTTCTGCTGAACCGGTTTGCACCCCGGCTCGACGCTTAGGCGGTGGACGAGCAAGTCTTCGGAGATGCCGGGCATATCCGCGGCCGACCAAGCAAATAGGTCGCGGTTATCCCGGATGCATCTCACCAGGTCGGAGAATAGCACGGTCGGCAAGGACTTGCTGACGAGGAATTTTCGGCTCGGATCCTCGTCGGGGAAGAGTACTTCTTCTAACTCGTCCGCTGGCTCGGACGTTGGGCGAGCCTTCGGCTCGGGGATCTCGAGTGTCTCGAGCGAAAGCACTGGTCCCCCGGTGGAAGTCATGTAGCACTTCCGAGCTGTTTCCTGGCTTCCCCTGACTTCCCCTACCCCCGAACGAGTGGGGAACTTCATCTTCAAGTGGTATGCCGAGGGGACAGCCTCAAGAGCGGCTAGGCCGGGGCGGCCTAGGATGACATTATATGCTGCCGGGACGTCGACGACCATGAAGTCCATCGGCTCCGTCCGGGTAGTAGGGGTGCTTCCCGCAGTAACGTCTAGGGTTATCACCCCTTCGACGGTTACCGGGACCCCCGTGAACCCGTGTAGAGTGTATCCGGCTGGCTTGAGACGGTCTCGGGACAGCTGGAGGCCCTGGAAGGCTGAGAGGAATAGGATGTTGACCGAACTCCCGTTGTCAACCAAAATCCTCTGCACCTTGAAGTTGGCCATGCGGAGGTCGATGACGAGGGCATCACAGTGAGGGGTTCGGACTCCTTCGAGATCGGCGTCGGAGAAGGACACGGGCACACCGAAGCCCTTGGGAGGAGGAGCACTGTGGACCGAGTTCACCTCTCGGACGAAGGCTTTCCGAGACGTATTAGAGGAGCCGCCCATGGGGCCCCCGTGGATCATATGCAGAACCCTTTCTTCTTCGAACTCAGGTGTTACTTCGCGCCGCTCAGAGCGCTTGTTAGCCCCCCGAGGGGGAGGAGAGTTCCGATCTGTCCGATCGTTAGCCTTCACGAACTTCGCCAACTGCCCCCTTCGGATGAGGGCTTCGATCTCATCTCTCAAAGCCCGACAGTCATTCGTCTCGTGCCCGTGGTCTCGGTGATACCGACACCACTTGTCTTTGTCCCTCCTCTTCGCCGGTTTGTGCATCCTCGGGGCTGGAGGGAGGACCCCCTCCTTCTCTACCTCCATGAGGATAGTGGAGACATTAGTTGTGAGGGGCGTGAATTTCTCGAACCTGGGGGGAGGACGACGCTGGCCGCCTCCGTCCTTCATTGTCTTCTTGGCCCCCTCTTCCTCCGTTGCCTTCCTCTTCGAGCCGGAGGAGGGTCCTCCGAAGTTCGGGAGGGACTCGGCCTCCTCGGCTCGGATGTATTTCTCGCACCTCAGTAGGAGGTCGGCGAAGTTGGTAGGCGGCTTCTTTGCTAGGGATGAGCGGAGGTTGGAGTTGAGGACGTTCGACTGGAACGCCACTGTCGCCACGGATTGGTCTAAGGAGGCGATCGACCTGACTTCTGCAGTGAACCTCTTCACATAGTCCCGCAGCTTCTCTCCCCTTTCCTGCCGGAGGTTCAGAAGGGAGAGACTCGTCTTCTCGGCCCGTCGGCTGCTCACAAAGTGAGTTATGAACAGTGTCTCAAACTGCTCAAATGAAAAGATGGAGGCGGGGGCAAGCCTGGAATACCATTCCCGAGCCGAACCCCGAAGGGTGGCCGGGAAGGTCCTGCAGAGTATGGCGTCGGAGACTTGGTGGATCAGCATCAGAGTCTTAAAACTCTCGACGTGATCTACTGGGTCGGACTCGCCTGAGTACGTTTCAAACTGCGGAGGTTTGAAACCCCTCGGTATGCGAGCTTCCATGATTGTCCGAGAGAAGGGCGGTCTGTTCGGGCGAACAGTCCCTGCTCTGGACTCCTCTTCTCGGTCCATACGGACAATGCGCCTTTCCACCTCATGGAGGCGGCGGTCAAAGGCATCGTCCCCTCGCCGGTAACCGTATGACCCTTCGGACTCTTCCTCATAAGAGGGAGAGCGTGGACTTCGGCGCCGGTATCCCTCGGATCGGCGGGGACTGTACTGTTGCTGACGACTGGGAGCCTGGGGAGGACTTCGTGACCGGCGGTGAGGACTGGGAATCCGAGGGGGTGTTGGGATCCTCGGGGGGTTTTGGTTGTTGGCACGGGCGTTCAGGGCCTGCAGTACAGTCTCCTGAAACTGGAGGAACTCGGCACGGCTGATAGGTACCTCACGGTCCCTCGTACGATGCCGATCCTCGGGGGAACGCGGCCTCCTCCTTCGGTGTTCGGGAGATGCCGCTCGGCCTCTCCGGTACGGAGATCTCCGCCTGTCTCGGCGACGAGGTGACCGCTCACCCTGACGCTGTCGGGAGGCTCCCGCTCGGGCCCGCCTCTCGTCAAGGTGCGTGCGGAGGTCGTTCTCCTTCTGGCGGTTCTGGAGCGTGAAGCCGAGGTCGGGGTTATGGGAGGCCATCGAGTCCGAGGACCCGTTACGGACCGAGACATGGTCCTGGATGGGCTGCTTCAGCTTCTGGCCGTTGAGACCGACGGGACCATTGTTGGGTTGTTGCTGAGGATGAGGAGGCTGGACCGGTTGGGCCGGCGGAGGAAGCCCAGATTGGGGAATTGGATTGACGGGGGTATCCTCCGTAGGGTCGGCGGGGTTGGCCACCCGGTTGGATCCTCTGGATCTGTTCTTCTTTGGAGGCATGGCGATGGAAGGCGAGGAAGAAGAAGCTGAGGTCGTTCGTGTGGTGGTTTCCCACAGACGGCGCCAATCTGTTACCGCTGATTTCGGTGTGGGGGTAAACAGATAGAATTTGTGAGTCCGGAAAGCAGCTGAACGATTGACTCGGCCTTCTTGCTCCTGGCACAACCTGCAAGGAAGTGCGAAACACCGGGGTTGATTCCGGCGACGCACCCTCCGACGCTCTTGTCAGTAATCAGGAAAAGATTAAGAAAGAGCTTAAGTGGTCAAAGAGTGATTAACCTGGTCTCGGTGGTAGAGGGGTTGTATTTATAGTCGCCTTTGGAACGATTTGGGGCCTAATTCCCTGCCTAACAAATAGGAGAAAAATCCTCCTATTCTGTTTTAGGAAGTTAGGCCTTGATTCCCTGGTGAGAGCTAATCAGGTTTGTTGATTTGACCAAATCAGTGGCCTGATTCTCTTCTTGGTGGATTGGGCTTGTATCGGGTCGGGACCCGTACCCAATTGAAGTGGATCTATTCGCGGGTGGTTGGTTCTGTGAGAAGGAGGCCCAATACCCGTTTTGGATCCATCTGTATGTGAAATTACCTTTTTACCCCCGTGCTTCAGGATTCGTGCTCGATCTGGACGGTCCCGATTTAACCCCAATTTTAGCCATATCAATTATCAATAAACGTAATGAATCTTTTACCATTTCTAGTTAAAGTTCCATCCATCTCACATATATCAGAATGTATCAAGTCTAGAATATTTGTTTATCTAGATTCACCTTTATGTGAAGTTTTAATTATCTTAGCTTGACTACAGTAAGTACATTTCTCAAATTCATTTATGTCAATATCGTGCCTAGTTTCCTTATATTATTTACCAATTTCTTGTTAACATGACATAGTCTAGAGTGCCATAAATTAATTGAAGATAAGGAGTAAACAGAAGCATTATTCTTATTTATTTCAATACTAAGCATAAACATCCCATTACAAGCAAAACCCTTTCCCACAAACATGCCATTCTTATTTATAACATACTGCTCGGATCCGATACTCTGATGAAACCCAGCCTTGTTGAGAAGGTATCCAGAAACCCAATTCTTCATCATATCAGGAGTGTGCAAGACATCCTTAAGGGTTACAATCCTACCAGAGGTAAACTCCAACTCCACCTCTCCATTGCCCCAGCACATTGATACAATGAGAATCACCAAGTTGTAGTTTCTGATCTTCAGTTTCCTTAGAGGTTTTGAACCAGCTGCGCTCACCAGCAGACATACGTAGTAGTGCCCATATCAGCCTACCACCCGTCGGTTACACCGACCATGTTGATCTCAGTGGTGCAGGCGCACGCGATCGGTAGTTCCTAGCGATATGTCCAAAGCGATGACACTTCCAACACTCGATAAGATCTGTTCCATTGTTATTGGTTTGGGCTTGCTGGTTATTTTCCTTATTCGGATTCTGACGTCCATTCTGACTGTGTTCGAATTGAACTTCCAATTAGTATTCTTCTTGAACGGCTTGTTCTTCGGTTTTAGATGGACCTCTGCTTTGTTCTGTTGAATAAAAAAAACTTCCTCTTTCTAGTCTTGTTTCCTAGATTCCGCCTCATCTCTAAGCCTTGTTATCAAATTCTCCATGGTCAATTCCTTTGATTTGTGTCGCAGGATATTCTAGAAGTCTTTCTAACCAGGTGGTAATTTGTCAATCATCACAACTACTTGAAATTGCTCATCAAGGGATATACCCTCTAAAATGATCTCATGAACAATGTGCTGTAACTCGTGTGATTGAATAGTTACCAGTTTGTCGTCGACCATGGTGTATTTGATATAGCGACTGACTGCGAATTTCTTCGAGCCAGCCTCCTCGGTGTCATATTTCTTTTGCAATGCCTCCCAAACGGATCTACTCATATCAGACTATAAGTAATAGTCATACAGTTCGTCGGATAGCCCATTCAAGATGAAATTCCTACACTTAAAATTGGCATCCTTCTAGTCTGAAATGTTATCTAAGATTTGGTCTTTTTAATGAACATCAACTGGTTCCGGGTTAGGCATAACAAGGCAGTCGGTGCTAAGAACATAGGCAACTTCCTTCACCTACAGATAGAAAAACATTTGTTCTTCCATCGCTTGAAGTTGGGGCTAGTAAATTTCTCGGGTTTGTTGGAATCATATTTGCGGTCAGATACTAGAGCCATTACAGATTACTAATAAAAATAGCTTCCTAAAATTGTTGAGAAAATAATCAGTAGACCTGAATGCCCAAGTTAACCTTCTGATAGCACTGCACGGTTATGGAATGGATTGATTGATCGACTTTACTTGCAACAGGAAGAAAGTATGAGAATGGCTCGAGGCATGGATTGCACTTTCTTTAAGAAGCTATTTGGCCAACTATGGAGATGAATCGTTGATCACCAAATAATTTTCCTAGGATACAACGAGGTTCTGTTTACAGTGTTGCCTAATACTCCAATGGCAACACGTACCAACTTGCACCCCCCAAAAAGAAAAGGAATCGCTCAATAACTGAAAGGAGGAGGAAATATTGTTTTTCTCTTCTTTTTCTTTTTAATAGAAATCCTCTTTTTATAACCAAACGAGAGAAAAACGTTTCATTTACTTTTTCCATTAAAACCATGATTTATTTTCATCATAACAAATTCTGTAAATGCCAAAAAACGATTCATTGATTTTTCTTTACTAGTCAAAAACGGCTGGTAGCATTTGATGAGAAAAATATTTTTTTTGATATGTTCAAAATCTGAAAATTTAAAACCAGTAAAAAAAATATTTATTTGTCTTTCAAGAGACCCCAAGACTGGCTCGGTCAAAGATATATATATATATATATATATGTGTGTGTGTGTGTGTGTGTGTGTGTGTGTGTGTGCGTGTGTGTGTGTGTGGAAGATGAGAATTGATCCTCCAACCTCATGTGAGCCCAAAACTTAAACCATTGGGCCACAAGACAATGTTGACAATAAACAATAAAATAAGTGTTTTAAATGTATACCAAGTTCCAACATTTTCATTTCCCTAAGCTGATTAATAGGGGATTACAATAGGGCAAGTCCAGAAGGGCTAGGGGATCATCGAGGAAACACTCCTAGCTTATAAATTGATGGATTGTCAAATGAACTAAATCGAGTAATATTGCTCTATCATAAGAAGTTGACAACCTGTAGGATATGCTGAAGGTAGTGCCAGTACTATTCTTCTTTGAAAAGGTATATACTTTACTGCCCACCAAAGTTGGACATGAAATTCG